>CANSZD010003134.1:0-600000 GCA_947648045.1 Beta corolliflora | reverse complement strand
TAATGCAAATATAATATTATATAATCGTAGTGGTACTTTAATTAAAAATTTTAATAATAACCTAATCAGCTTATCGTAATATGCATAATAATATAATAAATAATAATGTAAATATAATACTATATAATCATAGTGTACTTTAATTAAAAAATTTAATAACATAATCACCTAATAGTAATATGAATGATAAAAGAATAGACAATAATACAAATATAATACTATACAATCATAGTTGTACTTTAATTTATAATTTTTAGTTTAATTTATTGATCGTTGAATATTTTGACCTTATTGAAACTTATTGGACCTAATTAGGCCTGATTGGAACTTATTGCACCTAATTGGAACTTATTGACCAGATTGGACCTGATTGGAACTTATTGACCTGATTGGACCTGATTGAAACTTATCTGAACTGAATTGATTGGACCTTAAACTTAATTTTTAAGTTGAAATTAAACTCGTTTAATTAAACGAGTTAGGTGTGTTGAAATGATCAGGTTGAGAATTGCAACCAATCAAATGGGTCGAAATTTTCAAACCCAGCCTGCTAGTTTTGGGTGGTGGGTTGTGTCAGATTTTGCCAACTCTAGTGAATTATAGTGATAAGAACTATAAATACTTTTTGCGGAATTAAAAAAACAATGCAAAGACACAAGAGATTTTACGAGTAAAACTTTCCTTGGCCTAATTTGGAGTAAAACCTTTGACCACAAGGGATTTTAGACTCAATTCTTAGGTCAAGTCCTATTACACTTGAGTTACTACTCGTGTTTCTCTAAGAACACCAATCCTACCAACGGTTCCCGCAATTATTGTTCTTCTCTTGACTTTAGTCGAAATTCTATTTATTTTCTCTTGGCTTCACTCAAAGCTCACACGATACAAGAGCTCACTTAAACCCTTTAAACTCAAAACAAAATACACAATGTGACTAATTCACCAAAGGAACAAGCAGTAAGTAGCATAGAAGCAACATAAATTAACAAAAATAAAGAAATTGATATGGCACTAACTCAAATATTTGTAATTGTTTGACTTGTTGATTCAAACACTTGGTTAAGTAAGCCACTTTTAAATGTGGTTAGAGTGATGTATCTATAAGTTCAAGTAACATAAGATACTCCGCATCTTTACTAATTGGAATCCTACAAAATAGAACTACTTAATAACAAAATAAGTTCGGGAACAATGTTAATCCAACAAACTATTTTCATGGAACCTTGCAATTTAAAAAGTATATCGATTAATGTGGAATGTTCGAAAATGGGGAGTGTGCAATTGAAACTAACTAACTAACTAAGATTATATTTTTATCTCATTTGTCGACAATGATAAAATCTTTACTCACTCTATACTTATTATGTTTGATATGTTGGACTGCAATCCAAGATACACACCAAATATTAATTAGAAGTCTTTTGAGTATGGAAGTATTGTAAAGTAAGAAGTTTTTGTGTTTTGGGAAGTTTAATATAATTAGGAGATTATATTTAGGAGTTTGGATAGGAAGGAAATTACTTATCTTCCAATTATATTGTTTCCTAATTATTTTAGAGGTCTAGTTGTAGTTTACATGTTCTAGTAGGAATAGGAGATCTTATAACTCATATAAATATAGGATGGTAGGAAGGTATTTTAAGCAGTTGAGATATAGCTCATAAGCAGTTGAGGGGCATTTCATAATGAAGTTGAGAGGAAAAACACATAGTAGTTGTTAATTTTTGTAGTTTATTAATTAAAGAAAAGGTGGTTTAAACCACCATTAAAATTCCTTGTGTGTTGTTCTTGTTGATTTTTAAAGTGAAATTCCTAACAAGTGGTATCAGAGCCAGTTAAGTTTCATTGTTGTCGGAGGTTCATATGATGTTTGGCAAGAAGATCGAGACAAAGACGAAGCGAAAAGGAGTTGTAGCACAGGCACCGGGGTGGGCGATCCTCCGGCCGGGTGGGAGGTCGATGCCGCTTGAGTTCTGCCTCGGAGTATAGCTCGGGCCTAGGCGGGCGAGCAAAGACTGGGAGGAAGATATTACTCTGAAGAAGCTAAAAAGTAGGAGAAGCCAAGAGAGAAGATGTAGTCTTTTGTAGTATATTGAGTGTCTTGTGTCGAAAGTCTTTCTGGTCTATGGTGGTCAGGCAGCGTGTCCTGTTGGTCGACAACGCCAGTGCAAGATGATTTGTCGGGTTAGGTATGGGGCTTTGGTCCAAGGGGAGTGTCTCCTCCAGAAGTATGTGGTTCATGACTTCTCCTTAAGGTCTCACTTAATTAGTTCATGCAGTTCATATTCCAGTTCGTGTTGTGGTATGTGAAGTTGTAATTACGAAGGATAGAAGAAATTCTAAGAAATTTGTATGAGTGAGAATAAAGTACATTGATGGAAGATCGGAAATCCGTAGTATCTAAACAAGTGACATTTGCAGATTTAGTGACATGTTCTTGTCTTGAGGGGGAGATTGTTGGGTTGCAATCTAAGAAACACACCAAATATTAATTAGAAGTCTTTTGAGTATGGAAGTATTATGAAGTATGAAGTTTTTTGTGTTTTGGGAAGTTTAATATAGTTAGGATGTTATAGTTAGGAGTTTAGATAGGAAGGAAATTACTTATCCTCCAATTATATTATTTCCTAATTATTTTACAAGTCTAGTTGTAGTTTACATATTCTAGTAGGACTAGATAACTCCTATAAATATAGGATGGTAGGAAGATATTTGTAAGCAGTTGAGATGTAGCTCATAAGCAGTTGAGGGCCGTTCATAATGAAGTTCAGAGGAAAAACACATAGTAATTGTTATTTTTTGCAGTTTATTAATTAAAGAAGAGGTGGTTTAAACCACCATTAAAATTCCTTGTGTGTTTTTCTTGTTAATTTTTGAAGTGAAGTTCCTAACATGATCATATCCTAAAATTAATTTCACTTTTTAACTGGTTCCTTATAAACTCGTGCCAAAGTATTGTTCCAAAAAGCTGCCAGTGTCGTTCCTTGATATGAGTAACCGCGTCATTCCTCAACTCAAGGAACGAACCATTTTTTTACATGCTACTGCTTGCTTGTTCCTTATGATATGAAGCCTAATAATAGTAAACTCATACACGCACATAGACTTCTTCACTTGGAGTTCCAACTCACGACATTCAACTCTTTTGGACTTGAACTTTTACTAGAAACTTCCTTTATTAGGTACTATATTAAACAATAAGTTTATGGTGTAACATGTAATTGCTTTCAAAGTTAGGTATATTAATAAGGTAATTGCTATACAATAAAATGTAAAAGACAAGTGTATGGACAAGTCAAATTGAGTAACGCAAAATGTACACGTCGTTTCAAATTCAAGATTGTTTTCAGTAAATTTCAAATTCAAGATTGTTATGTATTCAAGAACACAAATCTTGGGTATAACTGTTACACCATAATGTTACTTCACATGTTCCTTCCACCTTTACATCCTCCATCTCTTCCTTACAAGTTCCATCCCCTCTTTCTCTCTCTTCAATCCTGCCGAAGAATTCATCAGAAGTTTGAATCCTCGCAACAACAGAATTTCGTTCGAATAATTCTGAGGTTAGAGATCTATAAAAGGTAAGAGGAGAGAGAAAAGAGGTTGGAGAATAGGTAAGAGGAGAGAAAAGGAGGTCTGATATAAACATTTGTGAAGAGCGTTAATTTAAAAATGATAAAAATAAATAAAATAAATTATTCAAATTAGTTTAAAAATGACATAAGTTTCTCGAAAAATGATATGCATTTGGGGTTGAAAATAATATATAAGAAAAGTATAAAAAAATTTACATTTGGTGACGGTTTATATAAATGCAGTGAAAAATGACATAAAAGTCAACATAAATGATATCATTTATTTTATAATTGATTAGTATGTGTAATAATTATCAAGAGTTAAAAAATAGTAATGAAAGTAAATAAAATGACATAAAAGTGAATAATAATGATATGATTTTGTTGAATTCCATATTTGTTGTGCACATGTGAGTTGTTCCACATTGGAGAAAGAGGAGAGAAAGTGCCACAATATAAGCTAGAGGAGTTACTCCTACTATTGCCAATTTATTTTAGTATGAAACCTCATTTGGGCTTGTATGTAGACCGAACTCTCCTTCTACTTATTGGGTTGCCCAAGCCCATTTATCAGTTATATCAAATTTATCACATTTCTCTATAAATGAATAGTTGGTGGTAATAATGATAAGATATGTAAAGAACTGTAAAATAATATTAAAATAGGAAAAATGCTTTAAGTTGCTGGAAATATATTTTTCCTAGAATGGGCATTGGGTTCTTCAATTTAAAGCATCTGTTTACTCTTCATTAATCTATGTGCAAAGGCCTAAAACATCAAAGTGAAAAAAAAGAGGTCCATTTTTATCTCTTCAAACTAAAATAAGATCTGAATGGTTTTATTAGGTGTGTAGAGAAAGGTTAATTGCTTAATTAGGGGTTATAGTAGGTGGGATGAAACTAAAGATATCGACAAGATATTGACCTCTTAAGGTTATACTCCGTCCAGATGTGTGGTGTTGTTAGATTAGGAATGGACCGTTGACTGTGTATTATTTCAATTTTTGTACAAGTAAAATTATAGTAATTTTTATACAAATTTTTATAATTTTTACTTAAATAAAATAAGAGATGTTGAGGGTTAAAAAATGTCTTGAAAACCGCGCAACAACAATGTAGCAAATAAATTAAAGTAGAGGGAGTAAGTTACTAAAAACATCGATCTATAGTCATTATTATGTGAGTTTGACCGTTTCTGACATTTTGTAGGTATGGGGAAATAAAAGTTTAGGGCCTGTTATATATAGTGATGGAGCTAAAATTTCGCCACTAAATAGTACTTTCTCTATTGTTTTTAGTTGACCCATTTATTTGGGCACAATTACCAATTCAATACTTTGAACATTAATATATCTAATTATCAATAAGCAAAAATTATAAAAAGTTGATATTTTGAAAATAACATTGAGACGGATGTAAATGTAAAAGGTGTAGTATATGATACGAGGTAGCAGAGCCAGAGTGGTTATTTTATTTGGAGGGAAGAGAGTGGTGGATCATATTTGAAATACAGAAAGATTAATATAACAATGAGTTTTATCCAACAATAAAAGTGAAGAGAGTATGTAGGACAAATAAAAATAGGAAACGTAAAAACTAAAAAGTATTGTGGGACAAAGAGTAGAAAAGAAAAATGGAAATAGGAAAAATGTAAAAAAAAAAAAAAGTTTAATACAAATAAGCAAATTTTTGATGCTTATGGGTTTTGAACCCGTATTGTGAAACAAAGAATAGAAAAGAAAAGTGTTAATAGGAAAAATGTAAAGAAAAAAGAAAAAAAAAGTTTAGTACAAAAAAACAAACTTTTGATATTTATGGTTCGTAAAGAAAAAAGAAAAAAAAAGTTTAGTACAAAAAAACAAATTTTTGATATTTATGGGTTTTGAACCAGTTTTGTAGGACAAAGAGTAGAAAAGAAAAATGTAAATAGGAAAAAAGAACAAGTTTAGTAAAAAAAACAAACTTTTGATGCTTATGGGTTTTGAACCCATGTCTTCTACATTACAACATGTAAAACAAACCAGCAAGCCAAAGTTAATACTACCTCCGTTCCTAAATAATAGTTACACTTTCACTTTTACCACTATTCACAAATTTCCCTTTGACTATCATTTGTGATTTATGGTTAAGATAAAATATAGTCATGTGGGGTCTTGTTTGATTCGTCTGGATATGTACTTTTAAAATATCGACTTTTTATATTTTTTTACAAATACAAAATTAGAGATATAAAGGCTCAAAGTAGTGCGTGAAAAATGTAAGTGTAATTATTACTAGTATTTAGGAAGGGAGGTAGTATTACTTAATATCCTTACCGTTGCTTTACTTTATTACTGTTTTTCTAAGAAATAGGCCTCAAAACAACCCCACAGGGCATTGAATTAAGTGACTTTTTATTTTTCTTTTGCATCTTCATTCTAACTTAAATCCACACTGCCAATTTTCAAGTTGTGGTCCGCTAATTCCATGGTAAGTTATTAGATGTAGAAGAATATTACATTGACTTTCTGTATAACATTGTTGCCCAATTGTACTCAAAATTAAGTTCACAGAGTCCCTAAAAAGTCGTAAATTTGGGTCTTGTGGAAATGGAAATTTTAGAGAGTTTAAAGTCTCTAAGGTCGGACGTATTTCTGTCGTTCAACATTATGAAAATTGTTGTAGTAGTGTAAAGGAATATAGTCCATCACTTGGGCCCATCCATATATAATTGTATTTAGCTTCTTTGTTATTTTCGTTCTCTTATTGGGCCCATGAGCCTAAAGGTTTGTCTCTTCCTTAGGCCTCTTAGGCTTTCCTTTCCTTGTATATATATTTGTATAGTGCCTCTTTCTCTAGTTAATTCTGTAACACACAAGATATAAAATACACACAAAATCATTATGGTTGCCGCCGCATATTTCTCATGTTCTTTATTGTTGGGATGATAATCAATCTTTTTACATGGTATCAGAGCTGGAATTATCATCCACAACAACATCTCATCTATCTTCACATGCATCATTACCGATAAAGTTCAATACTTTATCCAACATCACCTCTCCTTTCCTCAGAAAAGTTTTCCCTGTTTTCTGGGTTTAAAGTCTTCACCTTTATAATATTTTCATCTCTCTTCCTTTATCTTAACTTTCACCATGTCCGAGAAAGATAAAGAAATCCCCAAAATAGACTAGTCCAATCCCCTCTTTCTTCACTACGCAGATCACCCAAACTATATTCTCTCTCCTGAACCACTAGATGGAAACAACTATAATCAGTGGAAACGAGCCTGCATAATCTCCCTCAAAGCGAAAAACAAGTTGGGTCTTGTTGATGGCACCTGTGAAAAATCGGATGAAAAATCCCCTCTCCTTGGACATTGGGAAAGGTGCGATAATATGGTGATTTCTTGGTTGATACATTATATGGCTAAGGACATAGCTTCAAGCATTCTCTATTGCAACTCAGCAGCGGAAATCTGGGCTGAACTCAAAGTTCGGTCGTATGCGCACGTTAGCGGGACCAAGATATACAAGATTCACAAAGAGATAACAAATTTCTCTCAAGGAAGTATGTCCATCACTAATTACTCCACCAAGTTGAAATACCTTCATGATGAATATATGGAGGCAATCGAAATTCCTCCATGTACTTGTGGTTCTTCCCTATAGCTTTTTCTCAACTCATACAAGCCAACACCTTATGCATTTCCTTATGGGCCTCAATGAGCCATATAATACTACATGGGGAAATCTTCTCATGAAAACTCCTTTACCCACTATCAATCAAGCATATCACTCCCTTTTGGAGGAAGAAAGACAAAGAGCAATCACAAGCATTGTTGTGCCCGAGGCCAAGTTATCCGCCATGGTTGCGTTCAACAAGAAGTTTCAACAAAACTTCACCAACAAGAACAACAATTACAATAATGTCCAACCTCAAAAAGGACAAAACTCTTATGTCAATTTCAGAGGTAACACCGTGAGAAAGAACAATTATTATTTTGAACATTGCAAGTGCCCAGGCCACTCCATGGAAAAGGTGTTACAAGCTTAATGGTTATCCTCCAAACCACAAGCTTTACAACAACAACAATGGTAACGGAAAAAGGGTGGCAGCTCACTGTTTTAATGATGCGAGTAATGATGAAAGCACCACCTATTACCAAACTGATGGAAGGAACAACTTGGGGGCAATCAAAGCCAAGGCAAAGCCAGGATCAATACAATCATTTGATGGAGCTAATCAACAAGCAATCCCTGAAAAATGAAACTCACAATGCTCATGACAATTCTTCCGCCGCCATGCTAGCAGGTAAATCTTTATGCCTTATGAATACTACTATGCAGTCATTGTGGATATTAGATAGTGGCGCCACCGATCACATTACTCCCTTCTCAAATTCCTTCCTTCACTACACCAAAATCACAGGCCCCAACAATTTTGTTTCTACGGCCAACGGCCATAAGGCAGAAGTAAAGCATGTTGGAAGTGTAAGATTGAGTCCACATATTGTATTGCATGATGTTCTTCACGTTCCAGAATTTCGCTTTAATCTTGTGTCCATTAATAAACTTTCTTCCAACCTAGGATGCGAGATCTCACTCTCTTCTTCTTCATGTTTCCTCCAGGACCCTTCCAAGAGCAAGCCTACGCTTCTTGGTGGACACAACAATGGCTTATACTATGCGGAGTCCACCTTGATAGAAAAAGATGAAAGACCCAACAAACAAATTCTAACTACAGATAGCTCAACTTCACACTCTCCAAGTCACAGACATATATCTTTTTGTAATACCTTAGGACATTCGAAACATGTTGTTTCAGATTTCTTTGCTCAAAAACCAATGTGTAACGTTTCTCATGCTATGAATGTTAAATCTGATGAATTATTATGGCATTTAAGGTTGGGACATCTTCCATTTGATAGATTTAATTTTGTTCCTTGTTCTGATATTCATTTTTCCCACAAACATGACCACAATTGCTACGTGTGCCCCATGGCTCGTCAAACGAGAAAACCATTCCCAACAAGTAGTATTAAATCTACTTCACTATTTGAGCTCATCCATGTCGACACATGGGGGCCATACAAGAACCCCACTCACATTGGTCACCACTACTTCTTGACCATCGTTGATGATTTTTCCCGTTGCACTTGGACTCACCTCATGCAATCCAAAACAATGCCGTGTCTATTTTAAAATCCATTGTCTCCTATGCTTCTACCCACTTTGATGCCAAAGTAAAAACCATACGCACTGATAATGCATTGGAATTATGTGAGGGCCCTGCCAAAGACTTTTATACCCAAAACAGCATTGAACACCAAACAAGTATTAGAGACACCCCTCAACAAAATGGTGTCGTTGAGCGTAAACACCGACACCTCTTAGAAACTACTTGTGCCGTCTCTTTTCAAGCCAACGTGCCCATAAGATTTTAGGGTGAATGCATCCTTACCGCCACGTACCTTATCAATCGCTTTCCTCTCTCAAGCCTCAAAAACAAAACACATTTTGAACTATTCCATCACAAAAAACCCGAACACCACCACTTAAAAGCCTTTGGCTTCCTCTGTTTTGTTTCTACACTAAAGAAAGAAAGAAATAAATTTTCTCCAAGAGCTAAACCATGTGTCTTTCTAGGGTACCCTTATGGGTAAAATGGCTACAAAGTCCTAGACCTAGACACATGAGTTCTTTTCACCAGTAGGGACATTACTTTTCATGAGAAAGTATTCCCTTTTCATCTCCCCAACCCCACCAATAAACCCACCTCCACTTTCCCAAATACTGCTGACTATGACAACTCTGACCCTCTTACCACAACTCTCCCCCACACACATCCCACTCACATTAATGACACCGACCCCACTCCTAATACCCCGCCTACTATGTCTCCCTACCACAACAACACTCCTACCCCACCTTCCAACTCACCTTCACCTTTACCCACCTTATTTCCTACTGACCCCCCTCCTCCCACTCAAGACATCACTCTTCGCAGATCTACCCGCTCACACAAACCACCCTCTTACCTTCAAGACTATGAAACTTCCTCCTCCATTAGTGATCATTGGTGCAATCTCATCCAATATTCCATGCTGCCTAGTAGTTTTCATGCATTTGTTTCTTGTATGGCAACTAACATTGAACCCAGGAATTATCATGAGGCCGAAAGTAATCCCCAATGGGTACAAGCCATGGATCATGAACTCCAAGCTATGGTTAACAACCAAACTTGGGAGATGGTTGACCTCCCTAAAGGCAAAAAGGCCATCGGCAATCGTTGGGTTTACAAACTCAAATACAAGAGTGATGGCACCATCAACCAATACAAGGCACGCCTTGTTGCTCGAGGTTTTTCTCAAATACCCGGCATTGATTTTGATGAAAATTTCTCTCCCGTAGTCAAAATGACTACTATTCGGTGCCTCATTGCTATTGCCGCAGCTCAAAATTGGGAATTGCACCAACTCGACGTCAACAACGCCTTCCTTCACGGTGATTTGCATGAAGAAGTATACATGAAAGCTCCCGATGGTATTCCCAATCCCCACAATCAAGTTTGCAAGTTGAAGAAATCAATTAATGGTTTAAAACAAGCAAGTCGTCAATGGTTTGCTAAATTGACTCATGCTTTACTCCTTCATGGATTCACTTAGTCGAAAAACGACTACTCCATGTTCATCCAACGCAAAGGGACTGATATTATCATCCTCACGGTTTATGTAGACGACATCCTCATCACCGACAACAATAGTAGTCTCATCAACACCATCAAAGACTTCTTGGCCCACACTTTCAGCATAAAAAATTTGGGTCGGGCTGCTTATTTCTTGGACTTCGAATTGGCCTATCTCCCTGAAGGAATATCCCTCACCCAACACAAATTCACCAATGAGCTGCTTTATGACAGTGGCCTTGGCCCATTCAAACCCGTCGCCACTCCTCTCCCTCTCAACCTCAAACTCAGCAAAACCGACGGTACTCTCCTACCCGATGCCACCCCATACCGCAGCCTCATTGGCAAGCTCAATTTCCTAACTCACACCCGACCCGACCTTTCATATGCCGTCCAAACTTTTAGCCAATTCATGCAAGAACCACGCACTTCCCACATGAAACCCTCCAACACGTCCTCGCCTACATCCATCATACCAAAGGTCATCCTCAAAGCCATTCCCAATCTCACACTTCAAGCTTTTTCTGACTCCTTTTGGGGAAGCTGTCCGGATACCCGCAAATCTCTTACTGGTTACGTTCTCCTCCTTGGCAATTCCCCCATCAGATGGAAATCGAAGAAACAGAGCACCATCTCCAAGTCTTCTTCCGAAGCCGAATACAGTGCCATGGCACAAGCTGCTGCCGAGATCACATGGGTTGTTCGTCTTCTTACCAAGATGGGCATCTCTAACCTCCAACTAGTGACCCTTCACTGCGACAATCAATCCGCCATCCAGATCGGCAAAAACCCTGTCTTCCATGAACGGACTAAACACATTGATATCGACTGTCATTTCACTCGAGAAAAGGTTCATGAGGGGTTAATCCAACTTATCTATCTTCCTACTCAGTCCCAAATTGTAGACATCTTCACAAAGGCACTTCCTTCTTCCCAGTTTAAACTGCTTATGTCCAAGATGGGTATGGTTGATTTTCATCCCCCATATCAGCTTGCCCGGGGGGGGTAAAGGAATATATTCCATCACTTGGGCCCATCCGTATAAAATTGTATTTAGCTTCTTTGTTATTTTCGTTCTCTTATTGGGCCCATGAGCCTAAAGGTCTGTCTCTTCCTTAGGCCTCTTAGGTTTTCCTTTCCTTGTATATATATTTATACAGTGCCTCTTTCTCTAATTAATTATGTAACCCACAAGATATAAAATACACACAAAATCATTATGGCTGCCGCCGCATATTTCTCATGTTCTTTATTGTTGGGATGATAATCAATCTTCATCACAACTATTTACATAGTGCATAATATTATTAACTATAGCAGTTCAACATTATTATGAGATTGTCCGTTTCATGCAGGATCATAATTCACACTCACTTTACAAGAATGCGTAAAAAGGGTCAATGCAACCTCCTTCATGCGGGCTGAACTATTGTCAATCTTGATGCCTAGATAATAATTCAAGCCCACTTTATAAGTATATATTTGTTCTCTTTTATCAAGAATTTATACAAACCTTTTTCTCATCAAGTAATTACGTTACGTAGGATCATCCCAGGGGCGGATCTAGCGTGGGTTTAGTCGGTTCAATCTGAACCCAAGAAAATTTGGGAAAAAAAAGAAAAAAAATCCGGAAAAAAAGTTAAAAATTAAAATGAGTTAAAATTAAAATCGCACAAAATAGTTCAGTTAGACAAATGTTGGCTCAGTGGTCTGCGTGAGTATTGATGGTTATCCTGATACGCGGAACGGGGGTTCGAGGATGCTCCCAGCATTTTATTCCTTTTTTTTTTTTGCTAGTCAATATATATATATATATTATAATGATGAAAGAATGTTGTTAGCGTATACTAGGCTACACTTTTTTTTGTGGCTAGTCCATACATAATGCTGAAGTAATGTTAGCGTATACTAGGCTACTGTTAGGGTAATACTAGGCTATCAATTATACAATTACTTAACTCAGGAGATATGCTGGTTGTACATAATAAATGGTCAATTACAATATTTATCATTTTAGTAATGCTTAGATTGATTACAAATTGGATTTTATAATGCTTGAATAAATAGAAATTATTGATTTGGCATTGAGAATTGAGATTAGTAAGTACGGGTGAATTAATGAATATTATTAGTTAGTAGGCAGTATTGCTTGTCCTAATTGCGACGATCATGTATAGTTTAGTCACATTTCTTAAGAGAGATCTTTTCGTTCTAGTTAGCAATGATAATGTATTAGAACGCTTTTAAAGTATGAAAACTCGTAGAATGGTTTTTTTGTTTTTTTTTCATGTGATCTAAGAAGTTGTTCACTTGTTCCCATAGTTATCGATTGTAATTCCTTTCTTGAATTAAAGTATTTTTTTTTTAATCAATTTAAGTTGGTCCCTTTATATTTAACGACTTATCGATTTCGAGCCCACGTGGGTGAAATCCTGGATCCGCTACTGGATCATCCTGAATTAAGTGAGACACTAATTTTCAATTTAACATGTTCAAGATAAGCGCATAGTTTTCAGATCCCATTAGAGTCATAGTGATGAAAGAAAACAATTCATGATATGATCATGTACTATGACACTTTTTGTGAAAAAAACTAAAAAAGTCATTGCTGTACCTTTGGCACTAACAACTAGCTAGGGCCTAGAAAAGCCAATTGGTAGTCACTCATCAAACACTTATAAAAAGGCTTTGCCTTTTGTGGGTCCTCTTACGCTTCACCTCTAGACATTTTACTATTTTTTACTTCTCCCATCTTTTGTTATTTTATTGACTTTGCCTTACATGAGCAAGTTTTGTATCAACAGCTTGGCTAAATCATTTTGATCAGAACATTTAATTTTTAACTTATTTTTAAAAAAAATAATCTTTTGTAAATATTTCTCTGGATATTTAACTTTGACTTACTATTTTTTTTAAGTATCTTTTACTACTTTTTGCTTAACTAATTACCATCTGTTCGTCAAACCGTTTTTCCTAAGACTTTGCGTTATATTATTTTACATAATCCTTTGTGACTATAAATATTTTAAGTAATGTAGAAATAGATGTTAGTTCGTAAAATAGTATTGGTTTGTCTCGGTGTACTTTAAATTATAGCCCTTTTATAATTTTTACAAATGAATAGTAAATGATATTAGTCGTACAAAGGGAGCATAGGTAAAAGGTAGAAATCAATATTTTACAATTAAAAAACAAATAATTTGCTTTTTTTTTGGGGGGGTATTAGGGAGGGGTGGGAAACAGGACGGAGAAGACGGTATTGTCTTGCACGATTTTGCACTTTGTGCTAGATAGCTTTCGCTATTACTTCCATCTCTTACTCTCTCGTTTTTTTTTACTTGCAACATTGGCGTGTAACATAAGAATTTAAGAGAGAAGAAAGATACAATGAGATGTAAAAAAGGCGCTCAGAAAGAGAAAAAATGATATATTGCCAAAAGTGTCAATAACTCAATGTTACAAGTAATGTGCAACTTCCCAAATTGAATGGGAAATATTGCAAGTAAAAAGAAAACAAAATAAGATTTGTTTGCCCATTTTCACTTCTAATTTTCAAGGTTGAATTGAATGGATATCTCCTTTTATTGTACGTGGTTAGAATAAAATCAGGAGAAAAACCGTGAGTATCATGTCACCTAAACAGGTAATAAAGCTAACTTTTAGGGACAAACTAAAAAAACAACATTTTTATTAGACAAAGAGATTATTTGCCTCATAACCTAATTTAGTTCTTGTTCAAACTCCTTATAATTTTTATATAATTTACGTTCTACATACGGTTGTAAATGTGGTCCTGAACCAAATTTACTTTTTACTTTTTTTAGATTTGACTAACAATCGGAAATCCAATTAAATAGTCATTAGCAAAGAAGAGAACCAAATGCATAATAGAGGAACATAGTTGACTCATGTCTGTTATAATTTGTATATTAACAAATCAACATGCAAATGCCTATACACCCCCTCTTTCCCTCGTATAGCTAGTTTTGCCAAAGTGGGGATAAATTTAGTGTGGCTTTTAAAAAGGAACAAATTAAAGAAAAAAGGAGGTGATAAAAGAGATAAAAAGAGAACCTAAAGAGCAGCTGAAATTAGCTAATGGTGAAGGCAGATAAAAAAAAAAAGCTAGAAATGAGAAGAAGATTGTTCTTTCACTGCTGAAATCATATGTTGGTGGTGGTGACTAGTGAATGCAAATATTTTTGAGGTTTATAAGTGGGTGACAGTCCCACGTGAATTGACCACTACCGTTCATGGTATCCTTATTGGCTTCATATCAACGCTAACTGCCAAACTATGTGGCATTCCCTTAATTAAAACCTCCCCCTTAATATTTTTAACTCCCAACCGAAATTTAGAAAAGAAATAAAGGAAGAAGAAAGATACCTACTCCAAAACCCACAAAGTTAAAGTAACACTTCCATGATTAGCACATTTGACAAAGTATGGCATCCATTGTTTTCGTTGCTTAGCCCACTAGCCTTTCCTTTATTTCTTTTTTTTTCGAATTTTTAAGTAGAATAATGGTATATTATAGGAGTATTTTGTGTATATTGAAGATTTTCCGAAATATAGGGATGTATTTTGGAAAGTTTGACTTTTCTAAAAATCACAAAAAAGTTATTGTGATGTGCACTATTTGAATGTGCACGATTTACAAATTGTAATGATAAATTACTAATTTCTTGTGAATCTCTACCTTTTTTCTATAAGAAATACTCCCTATGATGTATTAAATTTTTACATCACGTGAACATCATTGTATTTTCTCGAAGATAAAAATAAACAAAAACGCATTTCTTTTTCCTAATCTGTTTTATACCACAAGTCGACCCACTTTTATACGGGTTTTTTGGTTGGCATTTGCAATTATTTTCATCGCCCTGGGAGATGATTAACATTTATCTTCCCAACCCCCCTCTTTTCTCTCTATTCCTTTACCTTATTGGCCTCTGCCAGTGGCCACTAGTACCATCCTATAGTAGTATTACTATGTACTAGCCATTAAGTTTCCATACTAATGCTAGTGGTTCTCTCTCTCTCTTTTCTTCTTTAATTTTCAATTTTGGCATTTAGCCCACTAAAAACCAACGCCTTTCTAACCTCTAAGTGTTAGTATTAGCCATTGTAGCTTTTCCTTTGGTTGTTATAGGCATCTCTAGCAGCTAAAAGCATAGATGCTCCATACCATCATAAGAATTGTAACCAATAATAAGGGGAAGAGTGGGAGGAGGAATTGAGTTAATGGAGAGGGAAACCAACCAAGATGATCAAAATCCGTCACACACGAAACTCGAGCCATCACCCCGAAAACCACTGCTGGTTAGCAGTGGTGGGGGTGGTGATCGTTTGAAGCGAGACGAGTGGAGCGAAGGGGCGGTGTCAAGTTTGCTTGAAGCCTATGAATCAAAGTGGATTCTAAGGAACAGAGCTAAGCTAAAAGGCCAAGATTGGGAGGATGTAGCAAAGCATGTATCATGTCGTTCTAACAACACCAAGTCACCCAAGACACAAACTCAATGCAAGAACAAGATTGAGTCCATGAAAAAGAGGTATAGATCAGAGTCTGCTACTGCTGATACATCATCATGGCCGCTTTTTTCAAGGCTAGATAACCTGCTGCGTGGGACTGGAGGAAGTTCTAGTGCCCTGCCACCTGCTCAATCATCACCTATGAAGGCCATTGCTGTGGCAAGTAATCCAAGTTTGGTATTGGAATCGGGTTCAGTAGCGCAACCGTTGCCTCCACCACCACCGGCTTTGTCACCTCGGCAAAATTCTCCCCCGGTTGAGCTTGCACAAAACTCTCATGAGTCTAATGGTGTGGAAGTGGAACCTATGATTAAGGTTAGTACAACCTTTTGTTTTGGTGGGTAATATAAGACCTTGGAATTTGATTATCTAATAAAATAATTATTGTGATGAATTTCTTGTTTGCTTCTTACTATAACATTATTAGAGTATTAAAAATGCCTACTCCTTTTCCTCTTCTGATAAAGACTTCTTGCCTACCATGAGTCATTGTATAAGCCCAGAAAAAGTACATGAAAAGGATGGTTTGTTTTTGGAAACCATTTTTGCTGAGCTACTAGTCATACAATACCACTCTATTTCTATTTTAAAGGATTTAACCAAGCTTATTAATGAGCCACTTACTAGGAGCGTACATTTTCGCTATGTTATTTTGACTCTTCATTCACTTGAGACTCAAACATGGTTATCACTTCATTTTGCACCAAAATCTTGCGAAAAATTCATAAGATGGTCGTGTCTGACACTTGATATATACGAACCTATGTCCCTTTTAGCCAAGTCTGAGTAACACAGAATTTGAGAAGTATTACCCTTGTAGGCTGTAGCATAAAGTTTACATGACATGCCTAAAAGTTGTTCATCATTTTGTATTAAGGAATTACTTTGAAGAGTTGAGCATAATTCTTAATGACTAAAAGTAACATCAATGATAAAGCTGCTAGTAGATTGCTTGCTCCTAATCATTCATATGATATGTGTAACAGGAAGATGACGGAGTAGCAGCAAAAGTTTCTGACCAGGTTTCGGACAAAAACCATAACGATGATCACATAGAAACAGACAGCAGCACTCCTGCTCTGTATAGTGATGAGAAAGATGGACCAAAATTCAAGAAGACGATGAAGATGAAGAGGAAAAAGAGAAGGCGAGAAGAAAGTAATAGTTGGGACGATGTAGCAGACAGCATCCGGTGGCTGGCAGAAGCGGTGGTACGATCAGAGCAAGTGAGGATGGATACCATGAGAGAGTTGGAAAGAATAAGAGTGGAAGCAGAAACTAAGAGAGGAGAAATGGATCTTAAAAGAACAGAGATTATTGCAAATACTCAGCTGGAAATTGCTAGGCTTTTTGCCTCAACTGCTGGGAAAAATGTTGATTCTTCATTGCGGATTGGAAGAAGTTAATACCTCTAGGTTCTAGGTAATGTGTAAGTATGCTGAATTGAGAAACTTACCATTGTTGGTCCTAGCAATTAGAATTATATTAGATAACCTTGATGAACAAGGTCCACAATCACTCACCAATGCTTATATTCCTCAGCTACCTTAGTTAGTAGAGTCGTGTAGGGGAGAATTTCACTTTTAAGTGATGCATTTATATTTTTCTCCCCAACAACCTGTACCTAACTACACCTGAGAAAGGTCAAGCATATAACAAATATTGGCATATAAGTCCCAACCCATGAAGAAAATAATCCAGTATATGATTAATATATACATATCTGTGATTCGATCTAGTTCTTGTGTTATCTTGTCAATTTATGATTACTTATTTCTCAAATTATTATAGATTAAGTTTTGTGTCAATGAAATCACATATTGGGTCATTATTTGTTTCAAGTTTTCAACCTTTTTAAAGTATACATCGAACACAAATTTCATGTTAATGCAATTGTATGTGGGATCGATTGTATTTTATAATGAAGGGATAATGCTAGGCTACTTGAGATAGTTATGAGAAAAGTCAATTACAAATAAATGCAAACGTTATGAAGAAAAAAGGAAATCTATTTGTGTTATCATCTCCCTCCCTCTCCAGCTCCTAAGGCAATAAGATTGGCCTATATAGCTGAATTGGACAACCTTGTACGAAGTTTTAATCTAGTGAGGCCCTTCTCCTCGCCATATTGAAAAAATAAAAATAAAAATAAAAATTAAAATTATCAAAGGTTTGAATTACAAAGTAATTATTTCACAAAATAATCTCACAACCACAGACACAATAAAAGTTACTTGCAAATTGCTAGCTGAGACTTCAGAACATGTATCAGTCGATGTGTGCTAATGCTTGGGTATAGACCAAAAAGACACTAGTTCTATGGTTTACAACCTAATTAAGGAATATTTATACTCTATTACACTCCCGCAGTCGAGCCGGGTGGAGGGCGGGCACTCAAACTGGCGTGAAGATCAACAAGTGAAGAAGAATGTAATTCCATGGTGAATTTGTCTGATGGAATATGTAGAACCCAGTTTCAGCCAAGTCTGACTTTTTCATGCATGAAATGATTTAAATATCCAAATTAGATATGGTGAAACGAAAAATAAAAAAAGGAAGTATTCAATCGAAGTATTCTTGGATGTTGTCTAAGTATGCGATGAGGAATGCGAATCAAATACATGCAAGCACTATATGATATATGATTATATTAGTACTCATTGCGATTTAGTTGTCCTAACTCTAATACTAATTGGATAATGATTTTAAAGGTGAAAAAACAATAATGAAGTTTAATCAATCAACAATATTCAAGTCGATAAAAAGATAATTTGTTGTTTTTTGTATCAAGTATTAGGGAAATTAAATTCCTAGGAATTTCATAAGGGAATTGAATTCCCACAAATTGTAAATTCCTATGGGAAAATAATTTTCATTGCAACCAAACAAGTACATTAGTTTGCTCCGAATAAGAAGAGACTATTTGAGTAACAAATAATCACACAAAAATATGTCACGTGGAAAATTGTGTCAAAACTAATGGAAAATTGATGGATATAGTCGTAGTATTATCATGATTCATAAAGATAAATGGAGGAGTTTATGTCTAGCAAGACATAAAAAATTAAACATATCATCAACCAATGCAAATATTGTGGATGTATAAAACAGAAATCTGCCTTTCATAGTCTTCAATCATCAGCATAATCTTCTAAGTCATAGCTTTGCCAATGACAAACAATCCTCAAGCTGGCAAGAATGTGTCAGGATTATGTTTGAGCTATTGCAAAAAAAAAAAATCGATCCTGCAAGTGAAACAACAATAAGATCAGCAATGATACGTGTTAATATCTAGAAAAGACTTTAAAAGCATCTTTATTCTTTCAGTTCTTAGATTAGTAATTATATTCCAGAAAAGGTAAAAGTCCTAGCAGGTGATGTAACTAGAAGAAATTACTCAGCATATATTGATTAAAATTGAATTGATAAATGGAATACCTGGAATATTGAAATCCATCTAAATAGTCGGAGGCTACAAGCTGAAGCATCATCTTGGCAACATATATGACTAGTACGTTTTCATTGCTATAAACTCATACATGCTGTAATCACAATCATAACATGTCAATACTTGAGGGCAACATAGATCATATAGACCATCCAGCATGTGTTAATTGAGGCTGCAAATGACAGCGTACGAGTGATTTTAATCATTTTATCATGATTGAAGGACAATGCTACGGACGTTATTGGTAACACAGATGACTAAAGCTTTGGCTTTGAATTTGGTATAGTGGTAGAACCGCTTCAAATGATCAGTACTCAGGGCTGCAACAACACAGAGCATGATATTAAATTTTACAAGTATATTGAAGCCACAAGTAGGAAAAGTTTAGAAAGATTTCAAATTGTAAGTACCTAAATCATGATTGCTGAAGGGATTGTAAGCTTAAGTATAGGTATGGAAAAATGGTTCCTTTTATAATGAAATCATTGTCTCAATCAAGCAGGGGAGAACTCCACATAAATTGCTAGCAGAAAGAAACTGATCCGATATGATATAGCTGCAGCTAAAGCTGCTCTTTAGATCCCAAGAGGAACCCAACAAAATGGAAGCATTGTTCCAAAAGTATAACAAACTATTAGAAACCACCAACAATTAACAGTTTCACACCATCTACTAACACAGAAAGGAGCTCAAACATGACACCTAAAGAACCCCATATTTCTAAAAAGACAAATAAAGCAGATAGTCCAGTACTCGAAGTTAGGACTTGCATAATAATTCCTAAGACAAGACATGCCAAGGACACAAGACCTGTAAATTCCAAAAAACTAACAAAGTATATCAGTAAAATGGGATAAGATAAGTATTAGGATCACCGACAGCCCACTAAAATTGGTATAATCAACGCAAGCTTTTTTAATACCAGAAACCAGCAGGTGTCATTACTATCATATGCTTATCAGCATCTTGACAACCCCATAACTTGACTACTTGACTATAAAGGTAATTATTGTATCTCAAGGGCATCTGGAACTGCAAGAGATAACATTAGTTGCAATAATTTTCAAAGTATTGACTATAAAGGTAATTATTCTATGTGATTAAGTACAGATTTGTATCACTTCAATTTCCACATGCCATATAAACACCCTCTATGAAACAGCCCCTTAGTACCTTTCTTTTGATCAATGACACATTTACTATCAAGTAACGCTAGTTGGTGGATCAACTACTCCCTTCCTCTTATCATTTGTCATGTTTAAGAAAAGGATAGAAAAGAAAACTAAGGCAACTTCACTGATTAGGTCCCGTCCACTTTTCTTCAACTCTCTACCAACAATTGTCTAAATTTGTGATATACTAAAAGCTCTTCTACACTATTATGAAAAATGAATATTATATGGAGTATAATCAGACATTTAAAAAGAAAAATTGACAAGTAATAACTGAGTGAGGAAAGAAATTACCTATAAGTTTTAGAATGTTAGAAACAACAAATCCAGAGGCTGAGAAAAGAAATTGAACAGCGAGTTCTGAAGAGAAGCTCCACCACCTTCAAATTTGTTGAAATATCTTGGGATAAATTTGTTTAGAAGCTATAAAACAAGCTTAGTGTAAATAATAACTCCATAAAAACTTTGGAAATACTCCAATGACATATAAGCTCTAAATCAGTGAATATAGTTCTAAAAAGAACCAAGTCATGTAAACAAAGTTTGAGTTATCATATATAAGTACTTCCACCATCACTTAATTAGCGTGAATACCTTTCTAGAACCTTGCCATACTTCACAGAATCTACACCATTTGTTGTGCTCTATGTCTCAAGTATAAAACTTTCTTTTAGATCAGTTGGATTGTATTTCTTGTATGACTGCATTACTCATGATTTTCATTTAAATGTAATATCATTGCTACATTAGTTATTTTCTGAATAGTCTGTCTCCAACAAGGTGACAAAACATCAGCAACTCAGTTTCATATTACATAAATGATTATATGGAGTACTGTACAAGGCAGAACAAGGTGGTATAGGACACAGAGATGATAGCAAAAATGTTCAGAAATCATAGACAAATTAACAGCTATGCTCTCTTTAGATAGGAGGAAATGGAGAGAAAGGGATGGGAAAGGGAGGGTAACAAGTTCCCTTGTTTGTATAGGGGATTATGGAAGGAAGGAGAGGGAGGGAAGGATCAATTTTCCCTTCCTCTTCAATAAACATCATCCTTCCCAAATTGGAGAGATTTGGAGGAAAAATAGAGCTCCATCTTTTCCCGTCCCTTTCTTTCCCCCTCCCTTTCCTCTTCTATTCCTCCCCTTCCTTTCCCTTCTATATTGCTATCGAAACAAAGTGTTATAGACCATCTACTAAGTATTAATTTCACATACTAAAAGGGAGGGTCCGTAGTAATAAATTATTCCCTTTCTCTTCCACTCCCTACCTATTTCCCCATGTATCCAAACAACGCAATAGCAATCCCTCCCTTTCTCTTCTCTTCCTTTCCCTCCAAATTCCTCTATCCAAATAAACTACCAAAGCTGGAAAAGGATTTGAACAACCAAAAAATTCTTCACCTACCTGCATTAGTGAGCATCTTCTAGATGAAGCTAAGAATACATGACCATGGGATCGCTTTTCAAATGTTGTTGTATCAATCACACTCTTCCATATACACGACTTCAAGCAGTGAAGGTAGGCTATCGTCTCTGCTCGGGTCATAACTAGGTTGGGTGGCAGATAGTTTCTGGGATCGGGTCAGAACTCGAAAGCTCTAGTGTTTGTTATTTGGTTAGGAAGGCTGCATATGGATAACCTTTTAACATAGTGAGCATCTTCCAGACGATGACAAGTATATACGACCACGGGGATCACTTTTCAAATGATGTTCTATCAGATCACACTCTTTTATATGCACAGATTCAAGCTGTAGAGGTAGGCCATTGTCACCAAAGGATTCAAACTTGGGGCAAGACTTGATAGTGATTTGGGTCAGGTTGGGAAGGATGGAACAGCATATGGATTTCAATTCTGAGAAACCCTTGATATTTAACTGAGCCAAGGAAGAGGGAAGGTAAAGTTCTGGACCTGGAATGCATTCTAGTGAGTTATCTATAGAGCTGCCTACATTTTTTAGCGTAAGAGATTCAAGAGAAGTCAGAAGCTGCAATCCCCATTCTCGTATCGGATTGTCTATTTTGGCTCTACTACAAATTGAAAGACTCCTTAGGTTCCTGGGTGAACCGCCTTCCTGGAAGTAGCAGAATTTCGGACAATCAGTAATCCAAAGCAGAGTGAGATTAGGAAGGGTGTGACAAAATGTGGTTTTCAAAATTTGAAAACCCTTGATGCGTAACTCAGACAAGGAAGATGGGAGAGTCAGACAATCTGCTGAATCTGCTGAGCTACCTACATTATAAAGGAGAAGAGATTGAAGTGAACAAAGGAGGTGCAATCCCCAGTCTTGTACCGGCAGCTTTATGTTTACTTCTTCAATTTCAATGGATGAGAGGCTTTTGGGTAAACCCCCTTCTGAAAATAAACGGATTTTTGGGCATTCTTTAATATTCAAATGTTGAAGGGAGGTAAAATTGTGCATCTGATTGGGGAGACCTTCCAAATTTTCACAATCAAAGAAGTCAAGTTCTTCTAGGCATGGGAGGAGCATACCTTCTGGTAATGATATGAGACTAGGGCATTTTATTATAGTCAAATAAGTGAGACGGGCAAGCTCAGATGGAGTCATTGAGGACACTCTAAGTCGTTTAGCTGAAACCTCTAAAGAACCCACACTTTCTGCTTCTGCTTCTCTTTCCTTTTCTTGTGTTTTCAGAGTTTTCTTGTCACATCCAGTAGACCAATTTACGTCTTGTCCTCCAAGGATCTCCTTACCATTACAGGAAAAGCAAGGTACCTCTTTGAATTCTACAATTTGTAACTTCTGGCAATCAAAAATCTCCAACTGTCGAAGCGTCAAGGGTATCTGACCAATAGCAATGATAGACTTGCACTCATTAACAGAGAGTTCTTCAAGACTAGAAGAACTGGAAGACGAATCCTCAAATTCCACTGATTCTAGTTCCTGGCAACCACGAATATTCAGCCGGCGAGGTGACAAGGGTATCTGGTCAATAGTAATCAGAGATTGACAATTGAAAATGGAGAGTTCATCACTAAGATAAGGGCAACAACCAGGTAACCCAACGATTTCCAATATATTCCAAAGAAACATCCTTTTTGAACAGAAAATCACATCTGCAGTAGTAGACAATACTTTACATCCGTTAACCACCAAATCCTCCAGCAAAGGAAGGCTTGGAAGTGAGATACTCAGCTGCCCACATTCTTTGATTTTCAGAATCTGAAGCGAAGGAAAATGGGGAGGTAGATCACCTTGCAACGAAAAGCACTCAATGATTGACAGCTCTTCCAGGCAGGGAAATGCCCTGTTGTTGTCAGCTGTTGTGTGTGACCACTTCTCCCATGATTTCATACCTTTAAAACACAGATCTCTCAAAGCTGGAAAATGACTCGAACAAGCAAGACGGCCATAAAATTCCAAGCCTACTTGCTTAATGCCATCCATGTCTTCAACCCAAAGATTCTTCAACGAAGGTAGTTGCCCTAGTGGAGGCAACCATTCACAATTCTTACAGTTCACGAGCTGTATGTTAACCATGTTAGTGAAAGAGGGATCTCCCAACCAGGCTGGAATTGTCAAGCCTCTGTACGCCTGTAAGACAAACTTTTTGATGGAAGTGTGTGGCTGCATTTCTTCGAGCACATCATTTATAATGTTGTCATCAACCTCATCCCTGCAAGTTCCCCATTCCAGTAACAACTCATCTAGGCCATACTTCTTACACAATTGTGCTTCCTGCGCATCCTCAACTTTTGACACATTTTCTAGCCCAGAGATTCTTAATTTGCCATGGAGATGATTTAAGTTCTTCAAATCTCTTACCCTGGAACCACGCCCAGCAAGCAAGACAAATTTTTGCAAATTCTGCAGGTTTACTAATTTCTCAATTCCCGGTGGCATTTCCAGCAAAGAAGTTCCATCAATGTCCAGATAGCGAAGATTCACCAGAAATCTAATATTTGGGACCTCCTCAAGATTCCCACAACCACGCAAGAACAACGTTTGGAGGTTGCAAAGTTTGCTAACTGATTTTGGCAACACCTTTATTTTTATGAAATGCAGTGTAAGAAACCGCAAATGTTTAAGACCACCAATACATTCTGGTAGCTCTTCAATTCTACTCGAAGCTAGACGTAAAGCACGTACATATTGAAAATTTTGAACATCATCCAGAATTTTAATACTCAGACCACCACTATAATAATAGGATGGACAGAGAAATGTTCGCAATTGAGAAGCCAACACTTTTTTTCCCAAAGTTTCATCCATACAATTCTCTGTGAGGAACAAATGTCGAGTTTTTCTAAGATCTTTTTGCATATTCATGGTATCCAATAAACAGCAGAGATCCCCAACAGCCCACTCAGCCAGATCATGAACGAGGTCGTGCATAGTGAACTTTCTCGACTCTCCGTCATTAAATGAGCATTCCTCAAATAATGACCTTGATACTAAATCAAAGAAGTAATTATGGCCTACATCTTCCATTCTTTCCTGGTTGTTTTCTGGTATGAAGCCCTGAGCCATCCACAATAACACGACTTCCATCTCCTTGAATTTGTAATCTTTAGGAAGTAAGGAGCAGTAAGCAAAGATACGCTTTAGATGAAGGGGTAGATGGTAGTAACTCAACCTTAGCGCTGGTAAAACACTACTCTCCTCACTCCAAATATTGCTCTCTAGTATCTTTCGGCGCTGGTTCTTCTCCACTGTACTCTTTAGGAGACCTCCTAGAGCTTTGGCGGCCAAAGGCAATCCTTTGCACTTCCTTGTAACGTCATTGCGCACCTCAGCAAAGTCAGAATCGTAGTTTGAGTGCTGCTGAAATATACGCCAACAGTCATCATCAGACAAACCTTTTAAGTAGATGGTGGTGCTGTGAGTTGGATTACTAGTCACAATCCTTGCAGTAATATCTTTTCGTGTAGTGACAATAACTCGGCTTCCTTTTAGCCCTTGTCGGAAAGGTGTTTGGAGTCGATTCCAATCACTATAGTTTTCAGACCAAATATCATCAAGAACGATTAAGAACTTTTTGCCTTTTAGCATTTCCACCAAGTTTTCTTGTGCCTGATTCAGGTTACTAAAATTATGATTTTTCTTGGTGAAAGAGTTGATTATATCCGTTGTGACACGTGTGACATCAAACACGTCTGAGACACACACCCATGCCTTCAGACAAAAGTGATTCTTCAGCTGCAGCTCATCATTGTATATGTACTGAGCAAGAGTCGTCTTCCCAATGCCACCCATTCCAACAATAGGAATGACAACAACATTTTCATAACCTGGCACATCTTTCAAAAAATTCTCAATAATTTCGTTTCTCTTGTCATCCCTTCCATAAACGACTGGTTCACATACTAAAAATGTGGATTGTCGCCAGCTTCCTTTTGGTGCTTCTGTTGGGGGTGTCTCTTGATGTATGATGCTACGGGCTGAGAGGCCCAGATCCCCTGCCTGGGTTTGAATATGTTGCAAGCGGCTGCTTATGTCTTCAATTCTGGAGGAAAGGTCTCCACCACAGTACTGAAAGTGCTGTCTAGTACTAGAACCACAAGCTAAAATACTTTTCACCTGATCAAAGAAACAAAATTTTAGGCAGGAAATTGGTTACTTAAGGCATTTGCTCTCACCATAAGTGAGTAAATTACAAGCTCACAAGAAATTAATTAGAACAGAAGAGTTAAAAATATTTCCCTCACCCTTGCAATTTATTTATAATGAATAAAAACACACAAAATCTATCACTAGTGAAATAAATCCGGTGAAGTTCACAAGAAGACATTTGCATCTATGATATATCTATACTAAATATATTAAGAGGCGTTCTCAACAATGCTTACAGCCGCCATTGGCTCTAATTCCTATCAGAGACATGAATCCAAGTGGCTGCAGTGTGGAATTCTAATTGCTTCATCATCTTATAACCTAAATAGAAATAAAGTTTAAATATGAATCATGATAAGGCTTGAACCAACGACCTTCTAGGAAGAAATGAATGATCTTTATAATCCAACACCACAACAATGACGAGCTTTACTGTTAAGTTTCTCTCTAGCAACCAATACCAATCTGAATATTGGTCACTCCTTTTCTCATTAATCAATTATGTATTTATACTACAAGAAAAACCTTACTAAACACTAACTCATAAAATATATCCAACTAGAGTCCTAGTTATATAATAGATAATCAATATCTCCTAATTCTATCTTATTAACTTTTATCATATCTCATAATACTAGACTTCTATCATCATAATAATATCATATGTGATATTTAATCAACTAGGATAACTATAACATTTACTCAATTCCTCCCTGGGACCTGGAGGAACAAAAAGTTGTTCCAAACTTCCAATCATGAGCATATGCATTGATGACATCAAAATTTTGACCACAAACCATCAAATGTGATCTTTACTTTGAAATTAATCTAACTATTATCATGAAAACTGAAACAAGATGTTACTAAAATTAACAAAAAGGTCAATAGAAATATGAATAATAAACCAGCAATTAGAACTGAAACTACTCCTACAAATCACAAATGTAAGTAGGAAAGTGTAGGTTACAACTTACACACCCTATATTTGGCAGATTCAAGAAATCTGGAATCACGTATCTTAGTACCATTGTCATCATCTTCATCATCCTGAATTTTTTGCAGCTGATGAAGTTGAGCTTCAGTGGCGAAATCGTCGACGATATCCTCTAAGTCGTAAGCCAAGTCTTGGAGGTCTTCAAGCCATAGCTTCACAGCATTGCTCTCAATTTGCCGCTGCTCAGCGTCACTGAGCAAAGCAGCAATCATTTTAAGGTTTTTCTGCCATTTTTGTATGTTTTTCAGCTCTATTTTATTTGCTTTCACCAACTTCAGAAACTGGCTTATTCCACCTAACGCCAACTTCTCAATCAGTACCTGAACAACTGCTCCTACAAATATCTCTGCCATTTTTATTTTATTTTCCGTGGAGGTCATCTAGTAAAGCAAAGCAATAAGGAGCTAATCTTGCGGGTGGAGGTGATCCACGCTAATATTATTGTGGACCAATCTCTCCTATGATATAGTAATCCTTCTATTTTTTCTTATGGTAACGTTCTAAAATTTTAAGTTATACTAATTTATTATTATTTAGGATAAATTTTATGTAATTACCTTTTATAAAAAAAAATTTCAAAAAACTACCTTATAATTTTTTTTTTTTTCAAAAAACTATCTTATAAAACAAAACTCGTTTCAAACGACCACCAATTGACGACATCCGTTAATTTTGACCGTTAACCCCTCCTTTGACCATCACATGATGGTCACGTGAGTTCATTAAAACTAACAAAAACTCAATTTCAACCCTAAGATAATCCAATACAAATCTAAGATGATGACTCACGTGAGTTTTAATGAACCCACGTGACCAACATGTGATGGTCAAAGGAGGGGTTAACGGTCAAAATTAATGGATGTTGTCAATTGGTGGTCGTTTGAAAACGGGTTTTGTTTTATAAGGTAGTTTTTTGAAGAAAAAAATTATAAGGTAGTTTTTTGAAAAAAATTTGTTATAAAAGGTAGTTCCATGAAATTTATCCTATTATCTAACATAGTGACATTTTTTAATATAATAATCACTTTTTACATTAGTTTATCATAATGAAATTTTCATTTTATAATATTAATTACCTTTTAACATTAGTTACCTTTTTTCTCACATAATCACCGTTTACTCTCTACACCTATTCCTCCTTTATATATTTTTTTTTACATAATGACCTTTTTTTCATAAATTATATGTACTAGCATTAGGTCTGCACTAACTTAGTGTGGATCGGGTCCATATAAGTTTTTTACATAAGGAAGTTGTTTGATGGTACGGTTGACTTTAAAAAAGGAAGTCAAGAAAAGGTTGGTTTGAATAATTGAATTTCTTGGCTACATGGCCCGCATCCACCTCTCCAACATAATATTTCATCTGTTTTTTAATAGTTGTATCATATTAGCTTTTAATATTGTTCACATTTTTTACTTTGACCCTTTTATATTAGGAAAAATTAGCGTGAACAGCACCAACTATTGGTTTGGTGCACAAAACAGCACGAACTAAACGAGGTGTGATGCACAACACAAACTTTATGACATAGGTGCGAGAATCAACATACATGACGATACTAGCCTGAGATTCGTTTACCCAAGCCTTGAAGTTTGTGTTGTGGAACCATACCAAAATCATTGTTTATGTTGATTCATGCACTCATGCTATAAAGTTCGTGTTGTACATCACACCTTGTTTAGTTTGTGCTGTTTTGTGCACCAAACCAATAGTTGGTGCTATTCGCGCCAATTTTTCCTTTATATTATGGTGTATTTTCATAAAATCAACTTTTTACAATTTTTACTTATATATAATTTATAATGCTAAAGTTTAACGTTGTGCATTGACATATGTTCAAATCGTTTGGTACAGTACAACTATTAAGTACTATTACTTCCTCACTTATAAAAGATAAGGATACAACATTACTTTAAGGTAATGTTTGGGAATGTTGATTTCATTTGAATTCCTGGATTTGAATTTAGGAATTATAAATTCCAATATTGAATTCCAAATCAATTGTTTGGGAAATTCAGAAATTTTAAATCCATTATTTCAAATCCAATGCATGTTTGGATAGACTTTAGAATTCTAATTCCACACTTCATCACTACAAGCGAGTTTTTCACCATAATTATGATAAATTAGCTACAAAAATTAAAATGAAAAACAAGTATAACAAGGCTCTGTTTATCATTATAAAAAAATAAAGGAAAAAATTGGGAATGAGGAAGATGAAGTAAAAACCATGGCTGCTCTGTTTATCATTCATCAAACTATACAAAATTGAATCCAATAGGAAGATAATTGGGATTGAAAGAAAATTAAAACTCATCTTTGATTGTTTACTTACAGGAATTTTTTGACCCATTTGATAAATTGAAATACAAATAAAAATTGAAATCTTTGAAACCGATATAATCGTCGGCGAACTCCGGTGACTTAGAGAATGAAATGGAATATGGTGCCATGGTGGTGAGGTAGAGGAGAGAGAGTGGACAAGGAACCCATATGTTTATGGCTGAGGAGACATTTACAAAAATTAAGAAGTTCACCAAAAAGAAATAAAAAAGGAAAAAAAAAACGATTTGAGGAGAGAAGAAAGAGAGCAGTAGTGTAGCACAGTAGTAGGTGTAGTGTGCTGTGATTTCAAATGTCATTTCAAATCCTTTCTTGTATGGGCTTTTTTTGGTTGTGTGGGATTTGGGCTAATTCCAAAATTGAAATTCTTTGTCCATCCAAACATGTTAATTGTCCAAATCCAGCATTTCAAATGAAATGCTCATATCCAAACAGGCCATAACTGGATAACGAATTTGGATAATGGATTCCCATTATCTCTATCTTTGTAACACGCCTTTTTTTAATCTCTCTTCTCATTGTATAACTACCTAAGATTCTGTGTTTTCCCCCATGTTCCAATCCCAAATTTTATAAATTTCTAAATATGATTATTCTAAGCAAAACTTTGAGATATTCTAATGATTTCGGAAAATTATGACTTAAACTTGATTATTATCAAGGTTATGAAACTTCTGTTCTCAATCTCATAAAAATGTTTGCGATCCATCTGATTATTTTATATAATTATTATGGCTGTTAATCTTGTAAGAGATCGTCCACTTTTAATTTAAAATTAGACAACAGCCCGAGCCTAATGTTAAGCAGAGAATGGACTACCTTTCTGAATATAGTAACTAGTTTAATATATTTAGTGACTAGTTTACTATATTTAGTAACCATTTTAATGCATCCAGTAATCACCTTCTTTAAATCCCATATAGTGACTAGTTTAATCCATTCGGTAGACTAATGGGTTTTTTTAAGAAATTGACTGTTGTAGTTCGAGATTCAAATGGAAACAAAGGATGGAGAAGAAAAGAGATGGCTCAGTCGGTTCAAGATGTCTAATGATAGTGTTAGGTTATAGAGTGAGATGAAAGGGGCTTGTTAGGACTTTAGGAGAATGTAGGCTTGAATTTGTCTAATTATATGTTAGAATTAGACCGTCTATTCTAATAATTTGTGTTATTATGGTAATTTTTCTAAATGGATCATTTGTAGAACATTTCGGAACTTCGAAAGATTATGGAAGTATCATTATTTTAAACTTTTATCCTCTCCTTCAGGGAAAAAAATTATAGTACTTCCCATATCAAAGATCATCATCAATTAGAATTTAGAACCTATCAACCTTGCAATCAACCCTAAGTCATTATCACTATGCACTATACAAGAATATATCATTACTAACACAGCGAGATATGAGCCAACCATATATAGTAAACTACATAAGGAATGGATTAACTGGATCACGAGGTAGTAAAAAGAAGAAACAAAGCACACCGAGGGTAAGAAACTACGAAGAAAGGGGTAAGTCGATCTCGAAACAGTGAATGATGAACAAAAGCTACCGTTCAAGCATTTACTCATTTAGGCAGGCATTTAGCTTGACAGCCAACTAATCATGAACCTTGTCATCCAAGTCCATTTTATGAACTTTAAAAAAGATGTAAAAAATATTTGGGTCTATTCTTATCTACTTCTGACAGAGCAAAGTCAAATAGTATTAATACTAGAAGAAGCATTAATGGACATTCAACTGAAATTGCAGCTTCATTGGACACTTTCTACTGCAGGAGCAACTAGCATATGGAAGTCGAATTCAGACATTCTCCACACATAAAAAGTCATAAATTTTGGGGGTTGGACATGTTAATCACCACAAATATAAGCCAACACCAATAAGTCATAAATTAACCTTGGGGGTTGGACATGTTAATTACCACAAATATAAGCCAGCACCAATTACCAGGGCATGGAACATAAAAACAGCAGAAAACATTCTCGGATTTTTTATCAAGTAGAAATATGAAACATGACTATTCAATTTACATAGATTGCATTCTTGTTGGAAATGTGTCCGAATTCTCAGAAAGATATTGCTAACTTCATGATCCTTATAGGAAAATGAATATTTTGACAGATTCAAGCCTTAGGCTTAAACAATTGCAATAAACTTTCAAGATCGAATGCTCTAGGTAAAAGTTGATGTTCTGATGAACAAGGCTGATGTATATAAATAGCGTAGTAATATAGATGACAAACATTAAATCTTTGATAGGGCAACACATAAGTTGACATCCAGACTGTTGTGACACTTGAATTCAGGCCAAGAACATATAATTGGCCCCCTGTCCCCAAAATTATCAAGGCAACACCTAGATATGTAAGGGTTTTAGATAATTATACCTGAACCCAGCTACTGATTTAGCACAGAGCTGAATCAGGGGCTTCTCGGAGACTTGGGCTCTCAGCATGAAATGTGAACATTGCTTAAGCTGGCCAGTCAATAGGCAAGTAACATAAATTGCCAGACAATAGCCTTGTGTAAGGAGAGTAGTAGTTGCATACTTGCATGTCTAACAATTAAACACTGAGTTTGAGGCTTTGAGCTCTTCCCGAGCCTTGAACGCAAAGCTGACTGTAAACCGAATTTCCCAATATTCCTGTGAGTCGAGAGTGTTCCACTTCGCACAAGCCAAAACAGGAGCACCAAAATACTGGACAATGAAATTCATTCATTTCAAAACTGAAAAAGGAGCTTCACAAGACGGGCCATGGAAGCACCACATAAGCATCTGAATTTAAATAATTGCTGTTGAGAATGTCCAACAGAGTTCAACAGTTGAGCATAAATGTCCTCTGAAAAGACGAAAAGGGGGTGAAGACTGAAGACTGACGAAATCACACCCAAAATACTGAACAGTTATGAAAAGCAGCTAGATTTTGGCTGCAAACTACATCAAAACAGAACAAACCTTGCAAATCCAAAGTAGCTCCATGGTAAGAAACATGTCCATCTGAGAATATGACTAAAGAGAAAATTGACGAAGAGCCACATACTCCATAATTATCAAAGAAAAAATAATGGCAAAAAACCAAGTTCTGTATTTGACTCGCATTGCATCATAACATGCTTGCATGCACATGAGTTCAAACTTCAAAGTTCAAAGTAATCCATTATTAAACGTTCCTTAGCTTTAATCGTAAAAATGGTATAAAAAATAAAGGTCAACTTCCAAATTATAGCATAACTTGAAGACGAGTTCATCTTAAGATATCTTATTTCAACTTTGATTTGATACTCTTTTTTCTGTCCGTACAACCAGCACAGAGATCAGTAGCAGATAATCCTCAACAATAGAGTCAAAGGACACAACTTTTATTTGGACAGTGGAAGCGCTGGGGGAATTTTGGGCCTTAAACGTCTCGAATGTTACAATTCAGAGAAAGTGAGAAACAAAAGATATAGTAATGACGGGATCTGAATAAGGGATCTTAGTACAATTTTCCAGGATAATACACATACAAAAAAAATGGGACATGGTGCAAAGCAATCCTACTGTAAGTCTGTGACTCTTTAAAAATGACCAGCCACACCCACATTAGAAACATGATCAACACTTTCGAGGGTCTTGGAATGCTACCTCTGTTACTTCAAAAATGAAGGGGCAGAAAAAAAAAGCAACGAAGAACAAAATATGCATGCAGATATCTATCAGCTGACAAATTTTACACTTCTAGCAACATAAAGTAACCCAGGTACTGACTATCGAGTTATGAGTTTATGACTGATGAAGGTAGAAAATATAAAACAAATTAGACATGAGTTTAAAGTGTCCATAAGCTGATGTTTTATTCAGAATTGAAGTGCAACTAGAAACTAGAAACATAACCGCTCATAATATCTGACCTACATTAGACCTTCAGTGCATAACAGGCCAGCAGCAAAAGCCTGGGTAAGGTGGAACCAGAACTGTTGCGATGTTGTTAATACCATCAATTGCATATTTAAAGTTGGAGGAATTCCAAGAGCAAGAAGCAAAGGAATTCATAAATCTTGAGAATGTTTATCTAGCAAGCATTATCCTCAATTTTTTGCAGCAAAACTAATAATATCATGCTGAACTTAAAAGCTAAACATTGAGAAACAGCAATGCCACATCTAGCACCTTCACATTCGGAAAATTCGGTAGTTGAGGCAGCAGTGGCATTCATTACCACCCGGTGGTGCACAAAAATTGAGCACGGCAGTTGTGTTTGACCACAACAGGCACACAAGAAGATAATACTAGTACACCTAAATGAGTTCTCTGCAAGTTGATGATTCTCGATAAAGGACTAAAATCAGATACCAGAAATGCACAGGAGTCAAATACCAGAAATGCACAGGAATCAGATACTGAATTTGAATTAGTGAGAAGTTTAACGTTCAATTCAATTTCAATGAGGCAAATTCTTGTACACTCTAAATTCTCATCAACGTGACCAGAACAAGAAGAAGAATCATATATATAGAAATTCTATCTGTAAACTATCCTCTGAAAGCTAAATAAGAACTAAAACTATGCCACACTCCCTCCTCTTTCGCAATTGTTTAGCTTACCATTTGACTCTTGGCAACCTTAGCAATGGGGGTTGCAGAAATGAATTGAGAAGGGTAAGTAATAAAGTTAGTGGAAAGTGAGGTGGAGCCGTGGAGGAAAGAGAACGTGAGGTGTAAGGAGGAAAAGAGAGAAATTATGGGGAGGTTGTGCAATGTGAGTGCTCAAGTTCATACTCCCTCCATTTGTAAATAGACACCAATTTCTTTTAGGCATACAACTTAAGAGTTAACATTGGTGTGACTGAAGACTCGTGTGATAAAGTATAAAGTAAGTTACATTTTTTTTACCATACAAGGAATAAGAAGTATCTAAGAAACAGGAGTGTAAATAATGATCGCCCATGGTGAACTGCATTATATTTCTAGCTTCAAATACACGAGACATATATGAGAGATACGATAACAGAGAAAATGTGGCATATATACTCTATTCGTAAATCATGAAAACATTAAGTTGCAGATTTCTAAACTGATAAAAGATAACAGATAACCTTTAAGTGATAACCTTTAATCATGATAACAGATAAAAGAGCGTAAATTTCTAATTGCAAGAACACCTTTAATTGTGCATATTTCGCTCATTCCTCCTCCTCCAATATACCTAGCCACTTCCTAGCCCTTTTTCCACTCAACAATTTCCACTACTTTGCATGTTTTCTCTAATTTTTATCAAATTTCCATATACTATAACAGTGCATCATCTAATAGCTGAAGAAACGCCTTGCACCAGACATATCTTTGCAAGAGTAGCTTAATTATTACAGTAATGAAATACTAATCCCGATAAAAATGTTTCTATAAAGGGATTATGGCAAATAAAGATCAGTCCTTGTAAAAAATTGGAGTATAACAATAACTTCAATAAGAATCAATTCAATCAAGCTATAATAGTTATACGTACAATGTACAATAACACTACTCAAATTGGACATTATGCACAGGCACCAGGGCCGAGGGTTGGCAGTGCAATCACATTGCATAGTCCAAATGACCACTAAACCGACTTCCTCAGGTTATCACAAATTACTACGGAAAGAAGTTGCATCTCGTAGTTAGGATTATCATGGTATTTACAGTAGTTGATCTATTATGAGCTAACTGGTTCATAGTTGGGATAATTACTGTCATTTTCTCCTTTAAGTAGCTGGTAATGCAGCAATGTCAAGCGACCATATTATACTAAGCACTGAATACATACTTGATTTCAGGCAAGGACCAAAAGAGACCAGTACAATATGAACAATATGAACAATATGAACAATATGAACAAAGTTCAACTTAAGTTTTATGACAGTTAAAAGGGGCAGACAGGCCTTTCTACTACAAGTGCAAGATCATAATTTAGCAGGATCATAACTGCATCAGATTTTAATTAAAATCATGATACGCCTCCCTCCCAGTAACGTACCCTGGACCAGGAGGATGATGAACAGAGGATTCACAATAACAACAACAGGGAATATCAGCTTCATCTGAAAGAAAAAGGATGCCAAAAGTGTGTCATGATAGTACCAAGAGTGACCAACACATCAATAATACAAAAACACAGCATGATTAGACAAATGAAACCAATTTGTACATTCTAAGAATACATATCAAGACCTGGTAAGTAATCAGGTGGGCCCAAGCATTTGCAAAAATTAGCGAACCAAAAAGGGTAACTTCTGATCACTTCGGCAAAAAAGTCAGGGTTGGAGCATTAGGATCATATTCATTCCTGTCCTTAACCATGAACTTGATATGCAAGACAAAACCTATCAACGTAAATGCTTCTCTAACGAAGCCAGTCATCACAAGCTCAAGTTTGTTCCCTGAATTCACAACAATATAAACAAATGACCATATGACAGGAAAGGCAAAAATACAACAAATGGTCATTATTTGCAGCAGGAGAACAAGAATAAGAGACACACCTCTTTTGCATTAAACACTCGCAAGGTTACAATTGCACATGTTGCGGCTTCAGAGCAATCATCGACCTTATGAATTAACTCGATTCTAGGATGCAAGATCCTAGGAATGAACTTTATTCCTTCTTTATTTCTTCTTTTTTATTTAAAGGGGGTGGGGGTGTCATCACTCTAGAATCAGCAATTGAATTGATTTCAGAAAAAGTGCTCTATAAAAAGATAGTTGACAAATTCTACAAATTGGTCCTACTATTACCCAATCGGACCACTTAAATTCAGATTATGAACAACTATAATTCATTGAGCAGAGCACAAGTGACCTATAACAAATCCAAAATAATGACTAGTACCATACAAAGACTTGGTTCACGATAAAGCGAATGCTTAAACATACCCCTCCTTGATATAAACAAAGATCTTGAACCACGGAACGCAAGAATTCCCAATGAAATTTCCCACCTCTTCGAAAGCACATGAAGATTTTAGGATTATGAATAGCGCGAGAACCACAATAGAGGCAACCATGAGTCTCACGCTTAGCTGCAAGTCTGCAACAATGAGTAATCAAAATTGCCAATAAGGTTATCACCAAGGTAATGACGAATGCAGAACCAAATAATGATGAACAAACATATCTACATAAAATTGCTCAAAGTTATGTAATGTTACATGGTAGTGAGTCGCTTGAGCCCAAGCAGATGACATTCTTGACAGTAACAACATTGGCATTAGTAGCAAATGAGTATTTTCCTTGTTCATGATTAACTTGGACTGACCCGGGCACTCGGGTTGAGAGTGTTCCGGGTGGGTCAGTACAACAGAAGTGAATTTAAGCATTTCGCATATCGACCCGGGTGGTTTAAGTACGACACGAGCGGGTTAGCCCGACAGTGCTTCTTCAAATGGCCATATCTAACTCATTTTCCATCAAAATTGGACTTGTGATCATCTATCGGAAAGCTATTGAGTCAATATTTCATCTCCAACTTGAATCACTCAAAAATGTTTGATATGATAAAAGTTATGTCCATTTGAAATTGACACTTGCACGCAAACCCTTCCAAAACTTCTTGTATTTGCCCCTATGAACTAGTTTATTCTTGGTTATGCTTCCTTTTTTTTTTTTTTTAGGAAAAGAAGCAATACTATTAATTAATAAATAGGTTCATTACATCCCGCTGTTGGCCAAATGCCAAGGGGTTTGAAGTAGTAGCTAGAATATCCAGTTTATCAAGTTCATAAATTTTAGTACAATCCGGGGGAGGGGTGCTCAAAATACAAAGGTTTTCAAACCCATCAGATTTCCCTTTTGCTTCCTTAGCCAGGCTATCCGCAAGCTTGTTAGCTCCTCTTCCTTCTTAGGCCAATCTAATACCTTCTTGCTCTTGGAGCAACTCCCTGCACAAGTTAACCACATCCGATACATTACTATTGGTGCTTTGTCCTTGCAGTATGGCCATTTGTGCTCGAGCACAGTCTGTTGCAATTAGGACATTTAACCATTTTTTCCTCTTTGTCCACTGAAGTGCTAATAAAATCGCATTAAGCTCAGCTTCCAACGCATTACTCGTGTATGTATAGAACTGGAATCCTTCCACCCATAGACTCTCATGGTCACGACACACTCCACTCATGAAAGCTTGCTTCGAGTTCATTAGGAAAGATGCATCAGTATTAATTTTCAACTGGTTTGTAATGGGAGGGACCAAGTTTGGACAGTAGAGGTTTTGGGAGCTTTTCCCACGTTAGATTGGTTTTGGGTAAAAAACCATTCGGTGGCGGCCCAAGAGGAGGTTTTGATGAGGACATTCGGTGGAATGTTATGTTTTTTGAATAGCCATGCATTACGGCGCAGCCATAAGTTCCAAGCAATGAAAATTCCGAGGGCATTTTTAGGAATAGGATAGCTGCGTAGCAAGTCATTAGTTGTCAAGAGATCTTTGAACCAGGTTTTAAAGGGGATATTAAGGCCTACATCAATTTTTGCTAATTGCCACACCTCTCTAGCCCTAGGACAGACTCTAAGGACATGGTCCATATCTTCATGGGAATTGGGACAAAAGGTGCAGTAAGGTGAGTGATTGTTAATTCTGAAATTTATGTTTGCATTATTTGGCATTCTTTCCCACCACACTTGCCAAGTGAAAAATTGTTGCTTTGGGTGCCATGGTGATTTCCAAATCCAATTCCACTCTTTAGGATCTAAGTTATGGAGGTTGGTTATTTCAATAATGGCGATTTTTGAGTTGAATTTGTTCAGGTCTGTCCAAAGAGAATAGGTTTCATCATGATTATTCTTGAAATGCCCAGCTCTAATTCTTTGTAAGACATGATCCGGAAAATCAAAGGAAGCCAAATGGGTGATGTCCTTAGTTCTCAATCACTCAGTTTTAGATTTGATTCGAGATAAGTAGGTGGGCCAATAACCATGGATCGTAGGTTCTCGCCATTGATCCAACGATCATAAAAAATGTTGATACACTCACCATTACCAGTTTTCCATACTAAGCTTTTGTTGTACTCACTCCACCCAAAGCCCACGCTATTTCATAGATGAGATCCCTTATTAAAGTTTGTGGATTGGTTTTTGTTCTTAATATATTTTTCATGCAGGAAATTTGCAGCCCAATTTGTGTGATTATCAAGTTTCCAACATAAACGGGCCAGACTCACTTTGTTTAGATCTAGGTTAGATAAGCAACCAATACCTCCAACATTTTTTTGGTTTACATAGATGTTTCCAAGCAATCCAGTTGATTTTATTCTTTTCACTATTAGCACTCCAGAAGAATCTACTACAAATGGTGTCAAGATTTTTTGTAATGTATTTAGGAAAGTGGATGAGGTGCATATAGTATCTAGGAATTTCTTGTAAGGTAGAGTTTATTAGGACAACCCTACCGGCTTTGGAAAGAGCACGAGCTTTCCAAGAAGCTAATTTAGAAGAGAGTTTATCAATGATGAAAGATAATTACCCTTTTGAGGGCTTCCTATGACATAAAGGAAAGCCTAGGTAGGAGCAGTACTCATAATATTTAATTCTTGCTCAAATTCATCTTTCATGTTACTGGAGGTGTTAGGAGAGAAGTGAATCATGCTTTTAGAGTCATTAGCTTTTTTACCCGAGATATCATAGAAGTTTTAAAGCACCATCTTCATCGTAGATAGTGTTTTTTGGTTTGCTTCTCCGAATAGGAGAATGTCATCTGTAAAAAGGAGATGGGAAATTTCAGTAGATCCGCCCCCTAACCTTAAAAGGCTTCCAATTTTTGGTACTATAGGCTTCATGAATTTGACGAGAGAGGTACTCAAGGCATAGAATGAAAAGATAAGGGGATAGGGGGTCCCCTTGTCTAATGCCTCTAGAGGGCGAGAAGGTGTCGGTTCTATGGCCATTGACTTGTATGGCTACTGACGAGGAGGAGACACAACTCATAATGAGTTTAATTGTGGAGCCATTAAAGTTATACATAGTCAGGCAATGTTCAATGAAAGATCACTCTAATCTGTCATAGGCTTTTTCAAGGTCCAGTTTGAGGGCAAAAAGACCATTTTTTCCTTTTTCTTTTTCATAGAATGGAGGATTTCAGTGGCTATGATGACATTTACCTCAGAACCCCTCCCTGGAATAAAGCTATTTTGATTTGGGGAGATGATGTCATTTAAGTGCTCTCTAATTCTATGAACAAGAATTTTTGTGACAATTTTATAAGTTGTGTTGACCAGGCTTATTGGCTTAAAGTTTTGGACTCTTAAGGGGTCGTCAATTTTTGGAATTAGGGAAATCAAGGTAAGGTTTAAACAGGGGGGATGGCATGATCTTGAAAAGTCTTTTTGATTAGGTCATAGTAGTCGGATTTCATGGTGTCCCAAAAGTGTTGGAAAAAAATGGCATGGAAACCATCCTCACCCGGGGCCTTAGTTGGACCCATGGAGAATAAAGCATCCCTAGTTTCAAACAAAGAAGGTATACAACCACAGTCAATTAATTGCAATGATTTGGGGTGGTTGATTAGTCATGTTGGACGTAAATAGCTCTTTAAAGTAGGTAACAAACATAACCTCCATATTTTCCTAAGATGTTGTACTAGTTCCATCCACATCTTTTAACATATTAATTTTATTTAGTTTTCTTAAAATTGTTGAGAGGTGGAAGAAGTGGGTGTTCCTATCACCTTCTAGGATCCAATGAGTTCTGGCCCTAGTTTGTCGAAAAAATTTCCTCCTGGTCCAAAACCGAGATTAAGTCCTTTTGGAGTCGGGCTTCCAGGTCAAATAAAAAGGGGTTGAAAGGGTCCAATTATAAAGCCTTTTGGGCTCCACTAAAGCGAGCCAATATTTTCTCTTATTTTTAAAGACGTTACAATTCTCCTCAGTCCAATTAATGATGTTGTGCCTGATGTTGGAGAGTTTTGGGTAAAAAGCATTGATGTCAGTGGGCCAATTTGATTCAATCAATTCCTTAAAACCCGGTTCAGCGATCCAAAAGGGCTCGAATTTGAAGTGCTTTTTTGGACGGGCTTGGTTTAAAGGCTCAAAGATTAATACAATGGGATTATGGTCGGATGATAACCTGGGAAGGTTATAGGCTACTGCCGAAGGTTACTCAAGGACCCAGTTGGGCGAGGCCCAACACCGATCAAGGCGTTCAAATATCGATAGTTTTTTTCTCTTATTAAACCATGTAAACTTGCTTCCAATGAACCCCAAATCTGTTAAATTGCACTTATCCATGGTATCTCTATTAAGTCTCATCTTATACTTTTTAGGTTTGTTACCTCTAATTTTCTCATGGGCAAAGGTATTCTCATGAAAATCTCCTAGTACTAGCCAAGGGAGATGCACATTTCTCCTAAAATCAATAAGGTTGTTCCATATTTCCACTCTACCATTAAATTTAGTATTAGCATAAAGGATGGAAATAATAAAGGGGTTTGTGTTATACTAATTTGGATCACTCCATGAATTGCTCGGGGTTCCTTAGAAATGGTAGTAAAGGCGTGGAGTCCTTTATTCCATAAAATAAGGATACCACCCCTGTACCCCGCAGGTTCGATGGTTTCAAAGGAATTGAAAGGTAAGCTATCCGCGATCCCCTCGATGTTTGGACGGCCGACTTTGGTTTCAGTTATGATCACTATCATTGGATCGTGGTCCTGAATCAGTTGGTTAATGTTGCGACGGAAACCCTCTCTTGCCACTCCTCTTTCATTCCACAACAATATTGACATACCGGGTTAATTGGTGGCAAATTCAGGATCTCCTCCGTCACTGCTGATGGGGTGTTTGAGGACAGCGTGACCATCTTTTGCGCTAAGGAACTGTAGAGTATTTCAGAGTTGATTTTTACTTTGATCCCCGACATCCTTCCCTCGGTTCTTGAGTGTCCCCAAGCACATTTCAAGGTGATTTGGTTACAAGGTTTGGTTAGGTGAATCCACTTGACGTTGTCAGTTGCGCTTAGAGCTTGAACCATTAGCCAATTCTTTGTAATTGACAGTGCCTTTCGTTCTTGAGGAAGAACGGGTACGGGATCGCAAAGAAACTCCAAATCCCATGGAACGGGAGTGAAGTTAAACTCCTTCCCCATCTGTTGAGTCCACCATTTGAGGAGCACCCCTACTACCTTGGAGAAGCTCCCCACATCCAATAAGTCCGGAACATGAGCTGGAACCAGACTCATTGGGTCTGTTGGTACGATCATCCTCATCTGACTGAATTGTTGTGGGACGACATCGGGTTTTAGGAGGATATCCCGAAATAACCATGGGTTGACCCGGTACCATTCGCCCATCATATCTTGACAAAAGTAACTGAATTTGTTTACCCATACTTCTGGGAAAGTCATGCATATTCGGGTCCTCGTGGTTATTGTTGTGGCTGGTGATAAAATGACATGAATAGGTTTGGAATGTGGAGGTGGGGGAATGATGAATCCCCTGTTGAAAGTAGGATCCAAAAGGTAGCGGGGAAGGTCTTTCTCTTAAGAGGGAAAAGGTGAGGCCATGGTTCTGTGTTTTAGGCTTTGTATTTTTTTGTGGTTTTTTTGGGGTGAGGATGGGTTTGGTTTTGTAACGGAGATGGTAAATGTTATTGGTGAAAAGTTGGAAGGGATTTTATAAAGTGATTGATTGACGTTGCTAGGATGGGTTTTATTAGAGGCTGACAAAGGAGTTTCTACAATCTTCAAGGAAGGATTTTTTGCAAACCTAGTACTGCTGCTATAGGATGAAAATTCAGTTTCTTTTCCCATAAAGTGGTCATCATCACTTTCGCAGAGCGCCAGAAATTGGTTTTTGTTTGCGCGATATTTTTACTCACTTCGCTATTGGTTTGATTTTGCAAATTCCTGTCCCCTGGATGGGCTTTTTTGTTTTTGGACTGGACGATAGTCCAGTTAACTTCTTTTTGACCATTGGCCTTCAAGGTGGTTATTTTTTCAAGGCTAGATGAGTTTGTCTGCTCTTTTGGAAAGGGGTTAGATGATACTTTTGTTTTGTTGGTTTCGATGTGACGTAGGATTTTTGGTGCATGAACTGGAATGGCGGTTTAAGGATGTGCATTCTTCGCAGAAGATCGGCCATTCATGGAAGATTAAAGGTTGTTTAACCTTCCCCAACCAAATACTTTCCTTCTTTCCTACGAATGTATCCATGAGGACCAAGATTCTAGCGAATCTAATTTTTTTTTCCAACATTGACTTCATATCTGCTTTGATGAAGGAGCCTAGACCATCACCTATTTTCCTTAGCATTGGTTCAACTAAGAATTCTACTGGGAGTTCTGGAAGTTCCACCCATATAGGGACGAGTGAAATTTTTGCTAGAGAAGGTCGAAAGCCTAGGGTCCACTCCTGGACCGAGACGAAGGTACCGTTTAGAAACCAAGGACCTGAAGCCATAATTCTAGAGGCTTCCATGCTGGATTAGCGTGTAGTTATGAAGAAACCTTTTCCCAGGGAAGAAGTTGAGTTTGGCGATGGTAGTTTCCAGAGCTTGGCGATTGATTTAACTATGTATTTCGACGAGAATGAGCCTCCACAAGGTTTTGAAATAATGGCATTTTCCCATGGAGAACATAGCTTCCTGTATTCATCATCTGAAAGAGGGATGAATACCTCAGAGAATTTCTTAAGGTTTGGAGGAGGGTTTAGAGCAGCAGGGGTTAAGCCAGAGAAATTTGGTTGGGTAGCTAGGGATTCTTTGAAGGTTTTTTGGGACGAACGAATAGCTTGCCTTTCAGATTCTTCTTGGCCGTCGACAATCCGCAGGGTACCTGCAAACACAGAAGGGTTAGTGGGGGAGGGGGGAGGGGGTGGTGGAGGAGTGTCAGGTGGTTTATTTTGTGTTTGATGTGGTGGGTAAGGGGATGAGGGAGGGGGGGGAGAGAGAAAAGAGCATCTCTCTTTAAAAAGGGCGTGTTTTTCTCTCTTATTGCGTCTCTCTAGTCTCTTATATCGACTGTATTTGACATATCATCACAATACATAAGATTGAAGATGTCGAAGCTGTGGCGACCGATCAAGGCAAGGAAGTAGAACTGCTTTCCTCCTTGTAAGATTTTTGATTCTCGGTTATGCTTCCTTGACCTTCCTCTTTTATCCTAATATCCGAGTTCGTGCAAACACCCTTTCGATATGCTTCTAAACCCTAAAATGAGACAAAACATCCAAATAAAAGAGCGTACAAGGAGGAGAAATGCACAATTAAAGTAATTAGCTAACAAACAAAGCTAAACTAACTCAAAAAGCATTATACTACTAACGGAAAACTACCAAAAGTAATGCAATAAACAAGATATTATATATTTGAAAAATAAATATAATCATCTTTATTATGTTTATGATCAATCATGCACACATTGTGTGCATATAGTCATATAGAGGTAAGTACATTATGTATTATATTTGATGGCTCAATTTAGATACAAACTTGAAAAGCTAGACTAGCCCATCATGAAGCCAAGTAGACCATCTATCAAGTGAATGTCTTAATTCGACATTTGTCAAAGCCCCAAATAGAGCTGGCGATTGGGTTGTGTGATATCTTGTTCGTGTCAACCTACTTACATAAACGAGCGAATCTCCTTAACCCTTCCATGTCATTTAATAAACAGGTTAAGTTGTGTCAACCCTTAGACATGCTAAGATCCTTGACCCAAACTCACTAATTTCTTGTCGATTTCCGGTCGTGTCACATCCTAAAATCAAGAAGTAAATCCAATTAAAAGCAACCACATTTTTGAATAATAGCCTAAAACCAACGAACAACCTGAGGGACATATAATCATGATCAATACCTGACAAATAAAGTTTCACAAACCCCTTTATAAATCTAAGTATATTAGAATATCATCTTCCCAGCCGAGGAGAGCTACATAATGTCTCTTGGACTTCTCCGTACATAAAAGACGTCCTTATAACGGTGTATATCTCTAGTACGGCATCATCAAACTCCTTGACCATCTTTAACTCACACAACACTCCTGCATATTCAAGTGTGCGTATTTCACCAACCACCCCAAATTTGGTATTTCCTCTTTACATTCAAAACTAATCATTACAATATCTTTTACCATTATGTAACATCCAAAAATAATGAAAAGAATGAAATATCAAATTAAATAAATGTAATTCTCAATATAAAAAGATGCTAATAAATGAAATAATTACCTTTTTTTAGCTTTCTTTTTTTTGGATTAAAATCTTCATTAGCAACTATTCCATCGTCTAGAGAATAAATAAAAAATGCCAAAGTTATTTTTGATAAACTTGAATAATGTAGGCAAGTGATAAATCTAGAATAGCAACACCCGCCAATCATCCCATAAGATTCATTTGACACTTAATCAGGTTTCCACTCCATATGGAGTGCATAATCTAAAACCATAATCTAAAACCAAAACAATAAATTAAGCATTGAATAATTATATTCTGATGTGGAACGTACAAAGACTTTAACTAAATGCATGACTAAAAATCTAAAACAATTGGAGTGAAAAAAAAACATTTTATTCTTTAATTTTTGTGCTTCTTTTTTCCATAGTAATGTTGGTTGTTTATTATTTTTTAATTTTTTCATCCTATGGTTGGTGTTTTGCTTTGGGGCTTTCTCCTATACGCAAGTTCTAAAAAACTTCAAAGAAAAAAAAATATAATTTATAAAGAAATGTTCCTAAATTATTTCATTTCGCATATGATATAACTATCTAATCTCATTTATGATATTTTGGTGGCCTAAGAGCGGACCTACATATCGAGGGGTCCTAATTAGATGGTGTTTATATTCATGTCCGCCGAAAAAAAAGATCGGTCTTCCGTGCAAGTTTTTAACGTTTGGTTTTTTCGGTCCAAACTGGTTTGACAGGTTTTTCTTTTCTTAAATTACTTTGATATACTTTGAATTTGACTCTATAATTTAATCTAATTTTTAGAGATAATATATCTAAAAATTAATGTTATAATACTCCCTACTTTTTTTAATTAACTTTCCCCATCTTGAATACTTAGTCTACCAGAATGTAATGAATATTTGTCTTACCCCAAAATGTATTTTTTGTTTTTTCTTGCCATTGCTGATTTTTTTTTGCTACTTTTCATACAAAAAGTAATAATTTATACATTGCTTATTATTTTTTAATTTTTTCAGCATGTGGTTGGTATTTTGCGTTGAGGCTTTCTCCAACACAGAAGTTCTCAATAAAAATCAAAACAAACATAAAAAACAAATGGAATTTATAAAGAAATGTTTGTAAATTATACCATTTCGCAAATGATATAACTATCTAATCTCATTTATGATAGTTTGGTGGCCTTAGGGTCCTAATTAGAGGACATTTATCTTCATGTCCGACCAAAAAAAATAGATCGGTTTTCGGTCCAAGTTTTTAAAGTTTTTTTATTTTTGGTCCAAACTGGTTTGAAACATTTTCGGTCCATCGTCCTGAAAGTAAATAGGTTTTCCCAAACCACTTGTGTCCATCATACTCGTAACCGAACGAATCCCCATACGAACCCAAGTATACTAGAAGGTCCTCTTCCCAGCCGAGAAGAGTTACATTATGCCCCTCTTCGGTTTCAGCGTCCACGACAGGTGTCCCTCTACCTGTATATATCTCCTGTCCAGTGAAATCGAATACCTCAACCATCTTCAACTTGCATAAAACTCCTCCATATCGAAGAATCGCGTACTTAATAACCTACCAATCCAAATTTGGTTTTCCCTCATTACATTCAATACCGTAGAACCAATCAATAAAATATCTTTTCGCATTCTGTGCGAATAATAGGATTTACCTCTCTTGTTTTTTGTTAAAATCTTCATTAGCAACTATCCCGTTGTTCTGAAAATGAATCAAAAGTGACGAAATTGTTTTTTCTTTTAAGGATTTGAAAACTTGAATCATATGGGTTAGTGATATATTTGGAACATCGACATCCACTAATAAACCCATAAGATTCATTTGATCTGAATCAGGTTTTTGACTCCATATGGAATACATAATCCAAAATCAACACAATAAATTAGACATTAGTAATAGGACTGAGAAAAAAACCATTATATTCTTTAATTGGAGCTATTTGGCAATACTATTTGAAATGGAGTTGGAACTGATAAGGTAGCTAATTAGCTTAATTGTTGGGTACCGATTTTTCAGGGCCGGATCATAGAATAATACCCAAATAAAATAAAATAAAAGTTCTAAGTTTTTAGTGTTCACCACAAAAACCTAGCCAAAAACCCCAAAATTACAAACTATCTATACACAAATACTAAGTGCCAAAATTATAAGTTCACTTTCATGTTGGAACATCAGTCTAACCTCCCAAGTTTGTGTCAAATGTAATGAAAGAGTATGAGAAGAGGATGATTCTAATTATCCCCTGCAACTCTTAAAAGATTACTATATTTAATTATACGCATTGCCACCAATATAATTTATCATGATATATCATCCAAGTCTCGACGAAAAAGATAACCACTCCAATAATACAACACATAAGTACATCACCCACTAATACGGATACCTCACTAGACACTACTCATATATCAGCAAACAAAACTCCGTTAATCGTTGAAGTTGTATTAGTGCATCAGCATTATCACTATAATTTCATCTATCAGACTATCAAATAAACAAATAATAACTAACATAAAATCACTATTTACACATATAGATGACCAAATTACTATTTACACGAATTATTTGCAATGGCAAAAAAAATTGGCCCCAGTACCTAGCATATTTGGTACCTAGTTTTTGTGAATATTGAAGCGGGTAAGAAAGAAATACTTTTTTATTTGATTTCCTAACATAAATTACTATTTACCCTACTTTTTCGCATACTGATACTATCCATATTAGTGCAATGTATAGACAACAAACCAAAAAGGAAGTTAATAGTAGACATAATTCATATTCATATCTTCAGTACGTTGATCTAGAATAGGGGGAATAATGCTTCGGCGGAGAGGAACCCCATAAAGAGAGGGAGTAACCAGTTGAAGATAGAGGGTAAGCGTTCGAGAAAAGTTGTGCTGTCGGGATCCGTCAAATGCACGACAAGTCGCGCAAGCATTTGGCTGAAAAAGGTAGTTTGAAGGAGTTGGATTGCCGGTGGTTGATTCGACAACATCATCTTCCATTTTTCGGTCCAAACCGGTTTGAAAGATTTTTTGGTCCACCGTTCTGAATATAAATAAAAATGCCGAAGTTGTTTTTATGTTTATTTCAAAACTTGAATCATGTAAACAAGTGATAAATCTAGAATAGCTACATCGGTCAATAATCCCATAATGGCCTGTTTAGAAACTATCACTTCATAAAATGATGGAATTGGGCCAAATGACTAATTTGGTTGGTCTAATAATAATTTGGATTTGGAATTGGTCCAATTGAATATCATCTAAGATATAACCTTCACTATGTTGATAAAAAATAGGGGGAATAATGCTTCGGCTGAGAGGAACCCCATAAAGAGATGGTTACACCTAATTGAAAATAGGGAGTAAGCCTTCGAGAAAAGCTTCGCTGTCGGGATGCGTCAAATGTCCGGTAAGTCTCTCAAGCATTTGGCTGAAAAATGTAGCTTGAAGGAGTTGGATTAACGGTGGTTGATTCGACAACATCATATTTCGTTTTCTCTTCGGTGGTACTGGTAGTGGTGGGTGCGTCGGATTTTGCTCATCTACTGCTTTTTTCCTCCATTTTTTTGTGACCTCTCTCCAAAAAGTGGGTACGGTATGATATAACGTTTGTGTAGTGGACGACACCAATTTCTAACACTATGTCAGAAATCTTTCTGGATAACAACAAAAATTTATTAGAGACCTATATTGGTTTTTCATTTTTTTTGGGTGCAATATTAGTTTATTATTTAACGTAAAACGTAGTTATGTAATAATGTAAAGGCAAACTTAATTAATGCCTCTCCAAGAAAAGGAAAAAAAATAGTCTAATTAATATACATAACATAATGATTAATGAAGTAATACGGAGTAAAAGCATTAACATTCTGCCTAGCTAACAATCGACCTCAAACGAATAAGAATGGATATGCTTTTCTGAGTATAGCAACTAACCAAAGTCACAATGCTTAAATTAATCAGACCCATTATTTTATTGTTTCATATAGTATTGGCACAATGTCACAAAATGTTCAGTATTTATTAATTACTTATATATTAAAGCCAACAAACTTGTTTTAACATAATGTAATGATTTTGCATGAAATATATTGTGTTGTCTCTTTGCATTATAGTTTTTTGTTAATATTATTATACTTGTATATAACTATATACATAACCTTCCACGACTCCAATGTAACTTTTTAAAAAAAAAAATGTAACATGAAAATATCTTGCAAGTTGGAGGGAAATTTGGGGATTTCATTTTACAAGGAAACCCCTATCATAGGAGTTAAGGACACACTTGGGTAATAAATTTCACTTTCGTTTTAGTTAGAGTACTTGTTAAATATGGGTCTGGGCCGCGCCCAACACAAAGAGATAGAGTCCACTTCACAAGACTAAGGAGGTTCCACCTTAAAACCATACGAGGGACGTATAAACATGATCAATACAAGACAAAAAAAAGGTTTCCCAAACCCCTTTATAAATCTTTGAATTCATCTGGAAAGAGTGCAACAAGTCGTCCCAAGTCAATAACTCCAACATTCACACCTTTGCCGTCTAATTTGATATTCTTGTAGAAGAAAGGAAGTTTAAGAAACTCTAGAGAATGACATGTATGTTGCACTACTGATGTGTAGTCTCGCGAGCAGTACAATTTACACTCTTGAAGCAAATCCTACATCATATTATTACACAAATCATATGTCACTATTCATTAGAAACATAAATCATTTCATCCAATTTTTTCTTTTATACATATGATTTTGCAAAATGTCATATGTATATATATATTAGAATATCATCTTCCCAGTCGAAGAGAGCTACATCATATCTCTGTTAAACTTAAATCAGGTAGCCAAGTGGTAAATCTAGAATAGCGACGCCAGCCAATAATCCCATAAGATTCATTTGACACTTAATCGGGTTTCTGACTCCCTGTGTGCATAATCTTAAACCAAAACAATAAATTAAGCATAGAATTTATAAAGAAATGTTCCTAGATTATTTTATTTTGCATATGATTATGAGATTTTTGGTGGCATAAGAGCGAACTTACATATTGGGGTCTTAACTAGAGGGCGTTTATCTTCCTTTTTGAACCAAAAAAATAGATCAGTTTTCGGTCCAAGTTTTTAAAATTTTCGATTTTTTGGTCCAAACCGGTTTGATAGGTTTTTTTATTAAATTACTTTTATGTAGTTTAAATTTTAGTGTATACTTTTATCAAATTTTTGGAGATAATATATCTAAAAATTATTGTTATAATATTCACTCTTTTTTAATTGTTACATTTTCGGTTGCCTTATTTAGACACTACATTGCTTAAATTTTCCTTATTTTGGAATATTTGACCCACCAAAAAAGTAATAAATATTTATTTTGTTTTTAACATTTTGTAACAATTGCTGACTTGTTTGCTTACAAAAGTAATGTTACCCCACCCCGTTTAATGCTAAGAGCATCGTTAATGACGATCTTTTATAAAGATCATGCCCCCAATCTCTTTAAAAAAATGTTTTTTCAATAATTGCTAGGAAAAACATGAGCTGTGATTGAAAGGGTTTCATAGCCTAAAACCAACGAATAATATGAGGGACGTATAAATATGATCAATACTTCCTCCGTTCCATAATAAGTGAAACATAGGGTTTGGGCACAAGATTTAATAAACATCACTTTCAAAAGCCAAAAAGTCATAAAATACCCTTAAATGGAGGAGAGAGAAAAGCAAACCACACAAGTTTGTAATGGGTACTCTTGTCATTTTGTCACTTCCTTTTTTCCATTTAAGGTATGTTTCACTTATTTTGAAACGTTGTAAAATAGTAAGTGTTTCACTTATTATGGAACGGAGGAAGTATTAGATAAAAAAGGTTTCCCAAATCCCTTTATAAATCTAAGTATATTAGAATATCCTCTTTCCTGTCGAGGAGAGCTACATCATGTCTAGGTTATATTCTCTGTACATAAAACTCATAAAAGGTGTCTTATACCAGTTTATATCTCCAATCCTGTATCATCAAGCTCTTTAATAAAGTCACAGTACCAAAATGTAACCTCAGTACTGGTACCACTTTGACTTAGTTTTGGTACCAAAATTTTTTGGTCTTTTTATATGAGATGCCATTTTGGCATCTTACCATGAGACGCCCATACTTTCTAAAGGTTGACAACCAACTGATCATGAATTCTGTCAGGATCCATTACATCAACATTAAAAGCGTGTAACTAATATTTGGGTTGATTCTTCTCTATTTCTAATACAGCAAAGTCAACTTTAATAATAGTATTATTAATAGAATAAGCATTAATGAACATTCAATTGAAATTGCAGCTTCAGCTGACAGTTTCTACTGCAGGTCAACTTAACATATGCAAGTCAACCTCATCAGTTTTCCAATCTCCACAAAACAAAATCAAAACTTTGTTACGGGTTGGACATGTTAGTTATCAGTTTATCACTGCAAATATAAGCCAAACCCATTTACCTGGACATGGAACATAAGAAATTAAGAATAGTATCACATACTCAGATATTTGATCAAGTACAAAACTGAAACATAAAGGTTAAAGTTGATCTCCAACTCTTCAATTTACAGAGACTGCATTGCTGTTGGTAATAAATCCAACTCGTCACAAAGATATTGCTACCTCCATTAAACTTAACAGGAAAACATGAATATTTTGACAAATTCATGCCTTAGGCTGAAACAACTGCAATAAATTTCCAAGATCAAACACTTTAGGTAAAAGTTGATGTTCTGATGAACATGGCTGATGTACATAAATAGCATAGTAATACATATGACAAACATTTAATAAGTTTACAAGGGTGCCACAGGTATTCTCTAAAAGTCCGATGCACAGTAATTGCCATTAACCTTTCATAAGCCCTAATATTAACAGTAGCATGTACCAGTAGGGATATAAGATACATCAATTTCGATCTTCTCAGAAATGTACATCACCTGAAGCACCTGTGTAGGCCAACACATAAGTTGATATCCAGACTGTTCTCACACTTGAATTCAGACCAAGAACACGGAATCACCCCCGAAATTTGAACCTATGGGTTCGAACATACAAATTACCATTCACGCTTATATAAGTTTAAGCCAAAGACAATATGCTCCTTAAACACTTCATTTGCCAAAATTATGAGCGGTTCACCAAATGTTCGAATCTAACTACATATACTTTTCGGCACGAGTTCTCGCGTCGAATAACAAAAATTTTAATATATGTAATATAAAACATTATTTAGTTGAGTAACATCCGAGATAATAGGATGAAATAGCAAAATAATATAACATATGGTATTGTAGTAGTATAATGAACATTAAAATTTGTAGATAGAACATAATGTATATGATTTCAATAAAAAAATATAGATCCCCACCATCATTCTATATATGTTGTAGAAATTTTTAAATGAAGCAAAAAAAGAATCAAGAAAAAAAAAACAAACAATTACAATGATGTTCCACAAACTCACAAATCGAATTTACTCCACATTTGTGATCTTAGCATCAAATAGCAAGAGTACTCAAAGTTGACCCACACACCTGTAAAGAACAAATTCTATGATTTCAATAAATAAAAAATGCAAACGGGAAGGATTTTGCCCAACAAAAATCGAACCCGAGTTCGCATGCTACAAACTTTTATTTGGGCTTATCACCACCGGGCAAAGCTCTTTCTTAGATACAACAATGCAAGAATAAAAATTTAACGATCCACTATGGGTTAACAACCCAAGAACCCATAGTGGATCCGCCCATGTCACCCCCCAAAATCGTACTCGAGCGCCTAAACACCTAGTTGTATAAGTGTGTTGGATAATCGTACACGAGCCAAGAATCGTTAGCCCGGAGCCGAGTCGGGGGCTTCTCCGATACTTGGGCTCTCGGCACAAAATGTGAAGATTGTTTAAAGCTCGCCAGTTGATAGGCAAGTAACATAAATAGCCAGACCATAACCTTGTGTAATCAGAGTAGTTGTATGTCTGACATTTAAACGTTGAGTTAGAGGCTTTGAGCTCTTACTGAGCGTTAGACCAAAACTGACTGTCAACCAAACTCAACTCTCCCATCCCTAACCACCACCACCCCAACTCTCCCATCCCTAATCACCACCCCAAAAAGCGCATCCACCACCCCAAACTCCACCATCAAGGCCCTATTCAACGGGTACAAAGCCAGCCCAAATAGAGCTTTCAACCCATCTTTCATGGACCTAGATGGGCTTTCCCTAAAGCCCACCAAATCAATCAAAGAATACACAATATCCCTCTTCCTGATGGAAATTGTTGGACGAAAGTTTTGGTGGACTTAGATTATAAGAGAGATGGATTTTGTTTAAAAGGAGGAGAGAAGATTAGTGGAATCTCTTAATTGATATTGGTTAACAACAACTTCATTTTTTTTCCTTTCTTCACAATAAGTCATACATGTATTTATACAAGCTTAAGGTCGGTGATGTAACCGACATATGTGTTTCTAATTTTTATTCTTTACTCTAGACAATACTAGGCTAGTGGAGTCTAGGACTTTCCACTTAGTCATTCTAGATTAGTCATATTATTAGGATGTTCCAAGCTAGAATTTTCTAGTTACATTAGATATTTTTATATTCTAGATTTTTCTAATATTTTCATCATCTTCCTAGATTTTTTAGATTAGTTTTTAACACTCCCCCTAATCTGAAAAATCTTGTACTCCGAGTTGTCTTCTGAACTGGATGAATTTTTCTGTTGGAATTGCTTTAGTGAATATGTCCGTGAGCTGCTCCCTTGTCTTGCAAAATTGTAGCTCGATCTCTTGTTTGTAGACTAGCTCACGAATGAAACGGTGTCGTATCTCGATGTGCTTCGTGCGGCTGTGAAAGACTGGATTCTTCGTCATGACTATTGCAGACATGTTGTCGCAGTAGATAGTTGTTGGTTCTTCTGATGTCTGTTCTAGATCTTCGAGGTTTCTTCTAAGCCATACTGCTTCACATGCTGCACTTGTTGCTGCTACGTACTCTGCTTCTGCTGATGACAGAGCTATTGTTGCTTGTTTCTTTGATGACCAAGATATAGCCTTGGTTCCCAGCTGAAACACGTAGCCACTTGTACTCTTTCGATCGTCAATGCTTCCGGCCCAATCACTGTCTGTGTATCCTGTAAGCTTGTGATTCTCCTCTGTTTCGTACAGAATTCCATAACCTTTTGTTCCTTTGACGTACCTGAGAATCCTTTTTGCTGCTGCCAAGTGAGCTTTACTTGGCTCGCTCATGAACCTGGATACGATGCTGACAGCATGTACTATGTCGGGCCTTGTACGTGTAAGATAGATAAGAGAGCCGACCAAACTCCGATATATTGATGCATCGACCTTCTCTTTACCATCGTTCTTAGATAGCCTTTCATTAAGTGCCATTGGTGTAGTCAATGGCTTGCATTTACTCATGTTGAATTTCTTGAGTAGGTCGTTTGCATATTTCTCCTGTGAGAGAAATATTCTTCTTGGGCTTTGCTTGACTTGCATGCCAAGGAAGTACTTCATGGCTCCAAGGTCGGTCATTTCATATTCCGACATCATTGTCTTCTTAAATTCTTTAATCATTTTCGGATTAGTGCCTGTGTAGATTAGATCATCTACATAAAGGCACAATATGAGAAAATCTTGTGATCCTTGGGCCTTGATATATAGTGATGGCTCACTTGGGCTTTTTGTGAAGCCATTTTGGAGTAGGTAGCCATCTATTTTGCTATTCCAGGCCCTGGGTGCTTGCTTAAGCCCATAAAGAGCTTTCCGAAGGCGGTATACTTTGTCTTCTTTGCCTTCGATGAGATATCCTTGCGGTTGCTCAACATATACTTCTTCTTCGAGCTCCCCATTTAGAAATGCTGATTTGACATCTAATTGAAAGACTGGTAATTTAAGTTGAGCAGCAAGAGCAAGGACTGACCTGATAGTCTCCATGCGGACAACGAGAGCATATGTCTCGTTAAAGTAAATCCCTGGTTGTTGGGAGTAACCTTTTGCGACGAGACGAGCCTTGTATTTCTGGATGGAGCCATCTTCGTTATACTTAACCTTGTAGACCCATTTGAGACCGATGACTTCTTTGTCTTCAAGTTTCTCAACAAGCTCACATGTGTTGTTTTTCTCGATCATCTTGATTTCTTCATTCATGGCCTCAATCCATTTGTCTTCTCGTGCTGCTTCCTGGAAACTTTGTGGTTCGCTAGTGAAGAGAGCCATGATAGCTTGATTGTACTGGAAATCCTCCAAGTAGCTTGGTGGTCGCCGATCTCTTTGTGAACGTCACACTACTGGAGCTGAGCTTTGAGAGCTTGATCTTGATGTTGGACTCACCGATCTCGAGGATGTTGTTGGAGATCTCGGTGATGATGGGCTGGAAGATGGTTGCGTTGCTAGATGATTTGGGCCATCATCTTCACTTGGACTTGGTGGAAGAAAATCTCCTTCATGTGGTTGAGATTCCTTCTCCGTCCACGTCCATTGTGCTCCTTCGTCAAAGATGACATCTCTTGAGATGATTAATTTCTTGGATTCAGGCTGATAGAGACGATACCCCTTAGATTCGTCACTGTATCCAATGAAGATACATTTTTCACCTTTTCCATTGAGTTTTTCCCGATTTTCTTTCGGGATGTGGGCATATGCGATGCACCCGAATACTTTAAGGTGCTCCACTCTTGGCTTTCTCTTATGCCAAGCTTCATAGGGTGTCCTACCCTTTACTGCTTTCGTGGGAGACCTATTGAGAATATATATTGCTGTGTGGACAGCTTCGGCCCAAAAATATTTTGGTAATTTCTTTAGTTGCATCATACTACGGGCCATTTCAGAAATTGTTCTATTTTTCCTTTCCGCAACACCATTTTGTTGAGGTGTGCGTCTTACTGTTAATTCTCTTTTGATCCCATGCTCCTTACAGAAGCTATTAAATTCTTTACTTGTAAATTCTCCCCCACGATCTGTTCTAAGAATTTTTATTGAATGCCCACTTTGTTTTTCTGTGAGGGCTTTAGATTGCATGCAGTGGGAAAATGCTTATGATTTTTGCTCCAAGATATAAACCCACATCATGCGAGTAAAATCATCGACAAATAATAGAAAATATCTTTTTCCGCCAAGAGACGGATTTCTGGTAGGGCCCCATATATCTGCGTGAACGAGCTCTAATGGAGCTCTAGCCCTCCAAGATGAAGTAGAAAATGGCAATCTATGCATTTTGCCATATATACAACCCTCACAAATTTTTCTTTCATTAGTTATGGGTGGAAGCCCAATCACCATTTCTTTTTGTTTTAACAGTTTTAAACTGTTAAAATTTAGATGCCCGAATCTTAAATGTCACAATGTGGACTCATCCATTATAGAACTCAGGGCAACATTATGCTCCAATTGCATTCTTAACGGGAATATTTTATTAGGAGCCATTTGAGTGGTAGTAATTAATTGCCCTTTTTTCTTATCAAATATGAGGCATTTATTAGCATCAAATTTCACCATGTAGCCTCTTTGGATTAGTTGGCCTACACTTAACAAATTTTGTGCAAGCCCGGGGACATAGAAAACATCAGAAATAAATTTAGACGAGCCGTTTTTTGTTCTAACGGCTATTGTCCCCTTGCCAGCAACTTCTTGGTTGCTTCCATCACCAAGAGTAATTTGTGTTTTTATGTTTTCGTCCAGACTGACAAATGAATTTTTATTGCCAGTCATGTGGTTTGAACAACCACTATCAATATACCATAGATCATTTGACTCTTGGTGAGCATTTAAACATGTATAAAATAATTGATCTCTAGGCTCCTTATTTTCCGTAAAATTGGCCTTTTCCTTTTGCCGGAACCAACAATCTTTTTCAAAATGAGTGTGCTTTTTGCATCTTTTACACTTATACCGGCAATGTATTATGGCCATTTTTCTTACATAAATTGGAATAGGAGCCAGATTGATTATTTTCTCGAGTTTCTTGATTTTTATAACTTTCCTCTCCCCCTACCACGGTTATATGACGTCCTTCCTTTTCGGAAATTTTTACCGTAGCCATTTTTAATTTCTCCATTATTAGATTATATTAATTTAGCTTGAAATGCTTGTTCTAGTGGCTGCTCTGTAAATCTCCGAATTCTATCTTCATGTGCTAGAAGGGAGCCCATTAATTCAGTTAAACTTAATTTAGATAAATCTTTATTAGACTCCTCTATCGCAGCCACTATATGATCATAATTTTTGGGGAGACTTCTTAATATTTTCCGAACAACTTGGACATCTTCAATTTTATCTCCATTAGTTCGGATTTGATTTATAATATTTGTTACTCGACTAAAAAACTCTTGAATTGTTTCATTTTCCGCCATTAATAAATTATCAAAGTCTCTCCATAAAGATTGGAGTTTGAAGAGTATTACCTTTTTGGAGCCCCTATATTTTGTCTCTAGGATACTCCAAGCCTCCTTGGCCGTTTTAGCAGCCATAATAGTAGGGAGGATTGTTTCATCTACTCCCCGATAAATTAAGGATAGGGCATAATTATCCCTTATCCGATTTTGTTTATATTGCTTTCGCCGTGTTTCATCCCAAGTGGCTTCTTGGATCAAATCATTTGGTTGTTCATAACCATTTTGTACTAACTCCCACAAATCTTGTGAGATAAATATGGACTTCATTTGAATAGACCATTGTTGATATTTTTCTCCCTTAAATGTAGGTACCCAATTTACTTGGGGGTAGTCAAATGTGTTTGAGGTTGAAGTGTTTGAGGAAGTCATTTTAATTTATGTGGTGTTTGGTTTTTATTTAAGAGAGTTGGGTTATTTTGTGTTTGGTGTATAAGTTTTATGGGAGTATGATAATTTGTATGATGTAGTGGAGGTTTGGATTTAATGGCTCGGATACCACTGATGGAAATTGTTGGACGAAAGTTTTGGTGGACTTAGATTATAAGAGAGATGGATTTTGTTTAAAAGGAGGAGAGAAGATTAGTGGAATCTCTTAATTGATATTGGTTAACAACAACTTCATTTTTTTTCCTTTCTTCACAAAGAAGTCATACATGTATTTATACAAGCTTGAGGTCGGTGATGTAACCGACATATGTGTTTCTAATTTTTCTTCTTTACTCTAGACAATACTAGGCTAGTGGAGTCTAGGACTTTCCACTTAGTCATTCTAGATTAGTCATATTACTAGGATGTACCAAGCTAGAATTTTCTAGTTACATTAGATATTTTTATATTCTAGATTTTTCTAATATTTTCATCATCTTCCTAGATTTTTTAGATTAGTTTTTGACACTTCCCACCAATAATAGGGCGGTGATTCTCGTCAACGGATAGACTGTATATCATGGCGGCTGCTGATTGGACCGCGGCTGGTGGGTGGGACCGGTGGTTGGAGACTACGTAGGAGAGAGAATCGAGGACGCCACGTGTCGACATGAGAGAGTTTTTGCAAGAGATTGAGAGATTAAGGAGAGTTGCGGCGGCGTTTTCTTGTGCTAGTGGTGTAGGAGAGTAAAGGGTTTCTGAGAGGAGAGAGATTGATGCACCTTCGTCTTGTTGGGCTATGATGGGTCGGGTTTCTGGGTCGTTTTTAGTTATTAATCGGAGCTCGCAAAGGGCTATTATTCGGGTTTGATCCGATACTGAACTTAGGTTTATTAGGGTTTTTATTGTTTGATGTTTTACTTGTATGTCCTTTTTTTTGGAGGTGTTTTAATGGAGGTTTGTTTTGTTGGGGGAGTTGGTGGGTGGTTTTATGGGGATGTGAATATGTAGTGAAGAAGAAGGTGGGAATTGGGAAGGTGGGGATTTTTTAAAAAAGAGGATGATGTAATGAAGTGAGAAAACTTGAGACTTGAAAGAGAACGGAATCTGACGGTGGGAAAATGCAGGGGAAGCTGCACCTTGGTGTTCATTTTTTTTAATTTTTTTTGACAGGTGATAATTCAAACAAAAAGTCAAATGGTAAGCTAAACAATTGCCAAAGAGATAAATTGGAAAATGTTGTGAGAAATATGTAGAGAGAGAAGCTATAGATAGAAATATATTAGAGAGTGTATATTGTATTCGTATTGATGTAAAACTGATTTCTTACATCGATGGTATTTATAAGCAAAAATTTTCTACTGTGCACAATTGTAAATTCAACAATTTCAGCGCGGCGGAAGAAATTTGCGGTGGGAAGAAAATTTACCTGACATGCATTAAATGCATGCAGGAAAATGTGGACTTCACATGTGAACAGTGGAATTTACCATTCCACTGTTTCTCAACACTCCCCCTTGATTGTCCACTGATAACTCATAATAGACGTTGTCTCATTAAGAACCTTGTTAGGAAAAACCCTGTGGGAAAAGTCCATAACTAGGGAAAGAGTACAACTATTATGTATCCTTATATGCTTAAAATTAACTGCCTCATTAAAAACCTTGTCAGGAAAAACCCGGTGGGATAAAAACCTGATCGAAGGGAAAAAGAGTGCAGCACATATAATACTCCCCCTGAATTTAACATACATCACGGAGATGCCGCATTCCAATTTTTTGGACTAATTCTTCAAATTTCTTCGCCGGAAGGGATTTGGTGAATAAATCTGCAAGATTATCACGTGATTGGATTTGTTGGATGTTTATCGTCCCTTCCTTTTGGAGGTCATGAGTGAAGAAGAGCTTTGGTGATAAATGTTTAGTTATGTCTCCTTTGATGTACCCTTCGCTTACTTGGGTGATACATGCAGTATTGTCTTCGTAGATGATAGTTGGATTTGTTGCTATTGTTTCCATTCCACATTCTTCTTGGATATTCTTGATCATTGACCTTAGCCATACACATTCCCTTCCAGCTTCATAAAGAGCAATTAATTCTGCATGATTTGATGATGTGGCCGTCAAAGTCTACTTCGTGGATTTCCAAGATATTGCAGTACCTCCATAAGTGAATAGATACCCGGATTGAGACTTAGCCTTTTGTGGATCTGATAGGTACCCAACATCTGCATATCCAATGAGTGACGCATTCGGTTTCAACTGGTAGAATAATCCAAGATCTTGTGTTCCTCGAAGATAGCGTAACAAGTGTCTGATTCCATTCCAATGTCTTTTCGTTGGTGCATTGCTGTATCTAGCTAACAAATTTACTGAAAAAGCTATATCAAGTCGAGTATTGTTAGTCAAGTACATTAAGGCACCAATCGCACTTAAATATGGTACTTCAGGATCAAGAATTTCTTCATATTCTTCTCGTGGTCTGAATGGATCATCTTTCACATTCAGAGAACGCACTATCATTGGAGAACTTATTGGGTGGGCTTTGTCCATGAAAAAACGTCTCAGAATTTTTTCTGTATAGTTTGATTGATGAACAAAAATCCCATTTCTCAAATATTCTATTTGCAAGTCAAGGCAAAATTTTGTCCTCCCAAGATCTTTCATCTCAAATTCTTTCATCAAGTACTTTGCAGTTACTTCGAGTTCTCTGGGAGTTCCAATAATATTCAAATCATCGACATAAACAACAATGATGGTGAATCCTGATTTGGATCGCTTTATGAAAACACAAGGACTGATTTGATTATTTTTGAATCCTTCTTTCAATAGGTATTCACCAAGACGATTATACCACATTCTTCCAGATTGTTTTAACCCATAGAGTGACTTTTTCAATTTTATTGAAAACATATCTTTGGGCATGTGATTTTCTGGTAGTTTTAGTCCATCAAGGACTTTCATATAAATATCTGTGTCAAGTGACCCATATAAGTATGCAGTCACTACATCCATTAACCTCATTTGCAATCCTTTCGAAACTGATAAGCTTACCAGAAATCTTAGTGTAGTTGCATCAACTACTGGAGAATATGTCTCATCATAATCAATCCCTGGCATTTGCGAGAAGCCTTGGGCTACTAGCCTTGCCTTATATCTAGTAACTTTATTTTTCTCATTTCGTTTTCTCACGAATACCCATTTGTACTGGTTTTACACCTTTTGGTATTTGGGTTATTTGTCCGAATACCTCACGTTTTTCAAGTGATTTCAATTCTGCTTGAATTGCTTCTTTCCATTTTGGCCAATCTTTTTGCGGCGACATTCATCTACTGTATTTGGTTCTATATCATTTTCATCGTATGTCATTTCAACTGCTATAGAGTAAGCAAAGATTTCATTCAAGACAACATCTTTTCGATTCCATTGTTTCTTTGTAGAAACATAATTAATTGAAGTTTCATTGTTGTCTATGCTTTCATGTTCATGTTCTTCTGGACCATGCTTATCTTCATTTTTGTTTTCATCATGAATTTCATCATGCTCCTTTGGAGGATTTATATTAATTTCGTTCGTTGTTTCTCCTTGCTTTTTCATTTTTCTCGGTTTTGAGTCTTTAGAACCGGGTGGTCTACCACGTTTTCGACGTGTTATTGACTCATTTTCAATGGCCTTATTGTCACTTGGAATTTCAATTCGTGCCGGGGCATTCTCAGCATGCACATGTGACTTTGTCACTTTCTTAGTATCTGTGAATGCATCTGGCAATTGGTTTGCAATACTTTGCAAATGAACAATTTTCTTGACTTCTTGTTCACATGAATTTGTTCTTGGGTCCAGAAACGACATTTGCGATGCGTTCCATGTAATTTCTGTTTTTATATTTTGTGGCTCCACTTTCTCTCCCCTTAAGGATGGGAATACTGACTCATTAAAATGACATTCAGCAAATCGAGCAGTAAATAAATCACCAGTTGTTGGCTCTAAATATTTGATAATTGATGGAGATTCAAATCCAACATATATTCCCATCCTTCTTTGTGGACCCATTTTAGTACGTTGGGGAGGAGCAATAGGTACATGTACAGCGCACCCAAAATTTTTCAAATGTGAGACATTCGGTTCTCGACCTGACACTAATTGTAACGGTGAGAATTTATGATAGAACGTCGGCCTTAATCTTATCAATGCTGCTGCATGTAATATAGCATGACCCCAAGCAGAAGAGGGCAATTTTGATCTTATTATTAATGGTCTCGCAATTAATTGCAATCTCTTGATTAATGATTCGGCAAGACCATTTTGTGTATGTACATGAGGCATAGGGTGCTCAACAACAATCCCAATAGACATGCAATAATCATTAAAAGTTTGGGATGTAAATTCCCCAGCATTGTCTAATCTTATCCTCTTTATTGTGTGATCTGGGAATTGAGTTCTTAATCGAATTATTTGAGCCAGAAGTTTTGCAAATGCAACATTTCTACTTGACAAAAAGCTCACATGTGACCATCGAGTAGATGCATCAATTAATACCATGAAATAGCGGAATGGTCCGCATGCGGGGTGAATAGGCCCACAAATATCTCCCTGTATTCTTTCTAAAAACATTGGAGATTCAGTGGCAATCTTATTTACAGATGGTCTAATTATCAATTTGCCAAGTGAGCATGCAGAGCATGATAATTCATTTGACCGAGGAATTTTGACATTCTTTATAGAGTGTCCAATTGAATTTTCAATGATTCTATGCATCATTCCTGTGCCAGGATGGCCAAATCGCTCATGCCATAGAGTAAATAATTCTCTATTATCTAACTTCTGGTTAGATATCATATTAATTTCAATCGGACGTATATCTATGCGATATAGTCCCAAGGAAATTGCTGGCAATTTTTCATAGATGTATTTCTTGCCGCATTTTTCTGCCGTGAGGCATATGAATTCCTCTTTGTTCATTGTCATCGTTTCCAAATGGTAACCATTCTGACGTACATCTTTGAAACTTATGAGGTTTCTTCGAGATTTACTCGAATATAATGCATCATTGATTATCAATTTTGTCCCATTTGGAAATATAATACAGGCTTTCCCAGAGCCTTCAATTAACTTGGTTGTCCCAGATATTGTGCTAACATTTGCCTGGAATATTGTAAGTTTGGAAGAATACTCTTTATTTTTCAATATGGTGTGTGTTGTCCCACTGTCGAGGAGACATTGTTCTTTGGATCCAACTTCTGGCAAATCCATATCTTCATAAATAATAAATATGAAGATTAGTATAAGAAAATGTATATTTTATTAATAATCAAAAGAGGGAATACATGAAAATGATTATTGAAGTAATTAAAATAAACTAAGCATATTAATGCATTGCAAAGTTGTTTTCGGCTTCAGCATTATCCATAAAAAAATCTGAAACATCAAGGCTGGGCATGGATGTATTAGCTTCATTAACAAAATTTGCTTCAACATTTTTTTCCTTTGTTCTTTATTGAAGCCTGGTATAGGTCTACCAAATGTTTGGCAGTACGACATGTGCGGCCCCAATGCTCAGTCATGCCACATCTGTGGCAAGTGTCATTTCCTTTATAGGACGACTGCCTCTGATTTCCAGATGATTGTCCCCAATTTTTATCAGAATTTTTAAAATTGTTATTTCTTGGGGAAAATCGACCACTGCCACGTCCACGCCCTCGGCCACGGTAATTACCACGTCCTCTCCCACGACTGTTGTAATTACCGCGTCCACCTCTATGTATAGCATTTGCTTCAGGTGGATTAGAGCTTTCTATTGCATTTATTTCATGTGTGGATGAAGACCCCGTACACTAGTAGAAAAACGACGATTTGCGTCTCACCATCTGCGTCGCACAACAGGACAAACGTCGTATAAGACTCATTTGCGTCGTATGGAACAGGGAATCGACGCAAAAGACGATATATGTGCGTCGTATTTAACTAGCGTGCGTCGGATGTTTATTAGGGTGCGACGCAGATGATTATTAGATACAAAAAGCTGAATTAATGTTTTGGATACAAAAGCGGAGCAGAATTAATATTTTGGGCTTATCTGCGTCGCATGGGCTATATGTGTGACTCAGATAAGGCCCGCTTCCCCTTATATGACAAACCCTAACAATTCTTTGTCTTCAGCCGTTCTCCCACTTTCTTAGAGAAAACACCGAAAACTATTCTGAGCCAAATTGCGGTGTAATACTACTTCTTCAACCTCTCGTCAAAAAACATACTAAAAAAATTTAAAAACCAAAACCTCTCATTCATTCGTCATTCTCATTTCTTCCTTCGTATTTCTCCTTGATTTTATCCTAATTATCCATCATCATCATCTTCTTATTTTCTCTCTCCTAAATTCATTCTTTTACCTAAACACTCTGCAACTTTTCATCATCATCCTCAAAATTTTCTTTTTCCTGATGTAAAATTACTTGATTAGTTCAATTTTCCGTTGAATTTTTCGTTTGTCTGAAAATCGAAATTGGAGAGAGAAAAAAATTGGAGAAAATTCGAGGAATTTTGAAGGAGAAAGTAGCAAATGAAACTGAAGAGCAAATGACGAATTCCTCAAGAACAGCGAAGGATAATTGAAGAAGAACAAATGGCGATTTGAAGGACAACAAATTGAAGACGAGCCCCATTTTCTCCCCGCAAACAAACGATTATTTACATTCGATGTAACATTTGACGAACTCCGGCGCAAGTTAAACCAGATCTGAACCTTCGAAGAAAGCATTCAATGGTAATTAATGTTGATGATAGATATTTTGGGTTTTCTAGATTTTTTTTCGCTTGGATTTGGTTAGTTTATTTACATTGTTGTATTTGATTTGTGTTTGAGAGATTTGCTTGTTGTTTTCGAGAATTTGTAATTCGTATTTTTTTTTTTTTTGCAGATCTAAACCTTCCCTTCTTGATCTCTTCTGTTTCGTTGTTTTTGTGTATTGTATTCGCTTAATTTGTAATTCGTTTATTTTTATCTTCGCACTTCTGCTATAATCGACAGATATTTTTTTATCTTTAATCAATTGTTCTTTAGTTTCTATAATTTCTTTTGGTTAATAAGTTGTTGATCTTTTTGTTTCTTGGTTAATTTTGATGATTTTTTTTGGTTTAAATGGTAAATTATGTGAAAAATGGTAGAATTACCAGTTTTTGTCATGAAACTTGGAATTTGAATTCTTGAAATTTAGTTTTTGCTTGTTGTTGCAAGAGAAAATGTACATTTGGTAGATTTTTTTTTATAATAAAAACAGCCATTTCCGTCGTTTATGGCAACCCATCTGACGCAAATTTGGGCCTTTTGCGTCAGATGTGTTGTCATACGCGACGCAGATGGCACGACTAATTTCAGCCTTGGCCGATGTAAAGCCACATCTGTGTCGCATGTAGAGCTTGGTTCGACGCAGATGTGGATCATATGCGTCGCATGTAGCTCTGCATGCGACGCAGATGGGACACTCGCATGCAGGGGGATGGGTCATGTGCGTCGCACTGTGGGCTTGGTCCGACGCAAATAGAAAATGAACTGCGTCGTGTGCTAGTCCGACGCAGATCCTGTCTCTCTCATCTGCGTCGAGACTTGTGCCGTCGGACCCATGTCCGACGCAAATGGGCACCTCGCATCCGACGCAAATCATCGATTTTGTACTAGTGGTAGGTCTAAGATTATGATTTTTCAGCAGAAGATCATTGTTTTGTTCAGCCACAAGTAGTACTGATATTAGCTCAGAGTACTTTTTGAAAGCTCCGAACCTGTATTGTTCTGCCAATATTATATTAGAAGCGTGGAAGGTGGAGAGCGTTTTTTCTATCATCTGCTCTTCTGTGATGGGATGATCACAATATTTCAACAATGATACAATTCTAAACAACGTTGAATTGTAATCACTGACTGCTTTAAAGTCCTGGAATCTCAAATTGAGCCAGTCAAATTGTGCCTTTGGGAGGAGCACATTTTTGTGATGCCCATATCTTTCACTCAGGCTATCCCATAGTTCTTTGGGATCCTACACAAGGAGATATTCAGTTTTTAAACTTTCATGTAAATGATGCCTCAGAAGGACTAAGGCTTTTGCCTTTTCTTGTTCAGTCGCTTTTTTAACTGATGCGGCTGATGTAGTTGCATCACCTTGTTGGGTTGTCACACCCTTAATTGTATGCTCCAGTCCTTGGGCCTTTAAATTGATTTGGGCGTCCACCGTCCATTCTAAAAACTTTTGTCCGGATAGATCTAGTATGTTAAATTGTCTTTTCACTAGATCTCCCATTTTTTTACTACAAACATGTAAATATTTGAAATTAGTAGATGATAATAAATCATATATATTATCTCCCCCTGATTTATATCATTATAATTATACATAAACAGTACAAACAAAAAATGCAAAAAAATACTAAAATAGCGTACAATAATAATGAAGCAAAAAAAATATGCCAAAAATAGGAAAAAAACAATGAGTGAAAGAAAAAAAACTTCCTAAAATGCACTTAAAGATACAAAAGAAAGTTATATTCATGTGCATTTTTTTCGTCATTCTTCCGGGGAGATAAAAAAAAATTTGCCTCCTACTTGTGTATGAGGAGATATATCATTAATGTCATAAGAAGGAAAAAGAAACCGGCTATAAGGAATAAGTATAGCGTTATTATCCTAAAATCCTCCTCAAAAGAAGAAGATGAAGGTGGAGGACGGTTGTCGTCGTCGTGGAACATGGTGGCCGGAAGGTTGAGGAAGAAGAAAAAAAATTTGTGAGTGTAGAGGAAAAAGTTGGAAGAAGATAAGCGATATGTGGTGAAAAATGGGGCGGGTAATCCGCTTTTATAGAGGGTTATCCCTAATTGTGCAGTTCATCTACAGTTAAAAATATACAATGCAATAAATTTTAAGATTGGCAAATATATGTTAGAGCATGTTGGTAAAATGGCAATATAATATATGTAACTACAAATGCAAAAAAAAAAAGATTATTAGAGACAATAATATATAATGGTATTCTGAATGCTTGTTTCCTTTAAATTTTCGGTAGCAAACTCGTGCTGATAACGTGTTGTGAGAAATATATAGAGAGAGAAGCTATAGATAGAAATATATTAGAGAGTGTATATTGTATTCGTATTGATGTAAAACTGATTTCTTACATCGATGGTATTTATAAGCAAAAAATTTCTACTGTGCACAATTGTAAATTCAACAATTTCAGCGCGGCGGAAGAAATTTACGGTGGGAAAAAAATTTACCTGACATGCATTAAATGCATGCAGGAAAATGTGGACTTCACATGTGAACAGTGGAATTTACCATTCCACTATTTCTCAACAGAAAACAAAATTATTATAGATCCAAGTCACCAAGTGTATCGTAACTCGTAAGCATAGTATACCTAATGTTATTTTTTTTTGCTCATTACTCATTTGATATTTATCCAAATGAACAAAATGTACTAAAAAAAGAAGGGAAAGCTTCAAATAGAGGTGTCAAAAACTGGGCCGATCCACGGGTGAACCCGCATCAAACCCAGACCCAACCTGTTCCGAGCCGAGAGTGAAAAGTTGAAAAGCCAACCCATTCCGACCCAGCGTCTACCCGTGACCAGTTGGACCCGTGGAATTGGAAACCCAAACCGAACTGGGCAATCCAGTTTGGACTCGTGCCTAGTTGGACCCATGAAGAACGACCTAGACCCAACCTGTTTCCGACCCAAAACTAACCCACACCCAACTTCACCCGCCAATGACCCAGTTAAACTCACCCACTTACAACCCGACTCAGTTACCACCCGACCCATTTTTTACCCGATCCATATTTACCCGACCCAAATCCATTCCGACCCAATACAACCCAACCCAACCCAACCCAACCCAAAACATTCCGACCCAACCATAACATGTTATATTTTTATTTTGTATAATACTATAATTACACTTTTTCCCCATGAGTCATGACTTATCTTTTATGCTTTTTAAATGAGTTTTGACTTTTAATAATCCACAAGTTGTATATTACAATGCCAAAAAACTTAGTCTTTGATGATTATATTTTATATGATTTAATTAAGAAGTAACATTTAAAGAAATAAAGGCATGTAAATTGTAATTGATTAATTCTACGTGTTTGGATCGTTTGCAAGAATTGCAAATTTACATATAGTTTATTAAAAATTACAATATTACGTCATTTGCGGATTTGCGACGACACGTCGTATACATGAAAATCATATATGCTTTTTTTTTTTTATAAATCAATATATAAATAACAACAATATTATTAAACAAGAATTCTTGCTTGCTCTATTCATTATGTCAAGAAAAATATTCGCTACATTTAATTTTCATCCAAAAATAATTTCTCTCAAAGCATCAATTTCTTCCAACAATGTCTTAAAAATAAAGTTTCTATAATCTAATGCTATCTACTAAAACTAAAATTCTAAACAATTTGACCGTCGTTGTCTTCAATCTCTATCGTCTTGTGTTTGGTTGTTGAAATATGCCGCCCACATATCTCTTAGCTCGTCAATCATCTCTTACGAATAAGTGCTAGGAATCCTAGCACTAGTGGAAAAAACGTTATATGCCACAAGTTAACTGATCCGGTTTTTAAAAAACCGGATCCGTTACCAGTAAACTGATCCAGTTATCTAAAAACCGCATCAATTTTTAACGGATTTTGGAGCGAAAATTGTCAAACAATAAACTGATCTAGTCCAAATGAGGAACCAGATAAGTTTTGGCTTAAAATCATATATAAAACGCGGCCCATATGAGTCGCATCCACTCATCTCCCAAAATAAACCCATTCTCCCTCTCTCTCATCAGCCCTCCCCCCAAACCCTAACTCCCTCTTCTGATCTTCTCACACGCCTCTCCTCTCAACCCCCCCCCAAAGGAGATTGTTAAACGTCGCCCCCAAATTACTTAAAATCGCCCCAACTCCCCTCTAAAACTACCATTATACCCATACGATATTTTTTAAAATTTTACTCCAACTTAACTCCTCCTCTAATTCATATTCTCTCTCATCTTCGCCATCACCACCCACGATCACCACCGCCAATCACCACCGACGAGCACAAAATTCCGACTACTTATATTTTTTTAACGAATTCCATGGGCCTAACGTGTGGCCTGCACGTTGGGCCCATGGACACAACGTCTGGCCTGGACGTTGTGTCTATGGGGCCAACGTGCAGGCCACACGTTAGCCCCATGGGACACAACGTCCAGGCCAAACGTTGAGTCCCATGGGGCGAACGTGTGGCCTGCACGTTGGCCCCATGGGACTCAACGTTTGGCTTGGACGTTGAATCCCATGGGGCTAACGTGCAGGCCACACGTTGGTCCCATGGGACTCAACGTCCGGCCGGACGTTGTGTCCCATGGGGCCAACGTGCAGGCCACACGTTAGCCCCATGGAATTCGTTAAAAAAAAAAATACCTCGTCGGAATTTCGTGCTCGTCGGTGGTGATCGTCGGTGGGTTGGAGAGGTAGCGATTGGTGGTTAGTGATTTTAGGTGGTGGTGGAGAGAGAGTTGTAAAAGCAGCCAAGGGTATAATGGTACATTTACATGGTAGTTGGGGCGATTTTTTTTAGTAATCATTCGGGCGATGAATAGAAGTTCAGCCCCCCAAAACCCTAACTCCCCTCTCTCCTCTCAACCCCCCAAACCTTAACTCCCTTCTCTCCACTTCGTTTCATCTCCTCTCTTCGATTTCGACATGAAGACGAGATGATGATTCACAGTACACAATCGAAGTCAGCTCCCTAATTCTCCTTCCTTTCTCACCTACATAGTTCAAATCACACCAAAAAAACACAAATTAAAACCACAAAAACAAAATTTTCAACCAAAAAAAACACAAATTAAAACCATAAAAACGCATAAAAATCGATCAAATCAAATCATAGGAGAGATAAAACGAAGAATCACCGAGAACATTCTAAGTGCGAGTAGCACGGATGATGATCTCAGTACGCATAGGAAGACGAGAGACGAAGAAGGCGAAGCAACGATGACCAAGAGATGTCTGAAATTTCGAGATCTCGATTTTAATTGAGGTTTTTTGTTTTTAAGTACCGATTTTTTTTCATTTTTTAACTCGTTAGTTCCAGATCTAAGTTAACTTTTTTGGTGTTTTTATTTTCGTTTGTAATTCGCAGATCTATTCGCATTTTTATCTCTTTGTAATTAGACTGAAACGATTCATATTTTCGTCTTCTTGATTTTTCGTTCAATTTAATTTTTGGTTGATTTTCTAGGCTTTTTAATTTTTTTCGATTTAATTTTTAGATTTTAGTGTTTACGTTTCGTGATTTATATGTAATTTGTGTTTGATTTTTGTTTTTTAAGTTAGATTGTTGCGGTTGAAAACTTAAAAAACGAAAATCATACTTAAAAAAAATTATAATTTGGGACCCATTAACTGATCCGGTTTTAGCTGAAAACCGGATCAGACAAGCCATTAACTGATCCGGTTTTAGCTGAAAACCGGATCAGACAAGCCATTAACTGATCCAGTTTTCAGCTAAAATCGGATCGGTTAGTGGTTAACTGATCCGGTTTAGGACCATATCAGTTAATTATTGTTAACCGCTGCTAGCCCACCCCATCCGAACCAAAACCGGCGGAGCGGTAAGCCAGGTTTTGACTGGATCGGATGGGCTTTTTCCACTTGGGTAGGGAAGTACAAGAAAATAATTTCAGATAATTATAGTTAGAACTAAAATATATTCTATAAGAATCTTATACACAAACTCATAAATAACAAATCGATTAAAACTAGGATATATTCCAGTTCATAACATATAGAACCATTCCATCTCATCAGAAGCTAATACATAAATAAATCATATAAGATACCTGTGAATGGGTGGATATGCTTGACCATAGTATATAATGAAGAGACTCTAATAGTTCTTAGCATTTGAGCAAGTTCATCGAAGGTTGCTTAGAAATCTGACATATAGAGCTTCAATTCTTAAGGCCACCACCAATAGGCATTGTTGTTGTCTTCTGATAAATAATCATGATGTACAAGACTTGTCTTCAATTGATCTTGTACTTAGAAAGAAAATGGACCATGATCAAATGATAATAACAGAGAAGCTGAAAATTATGATGATTTCATTCATTGTTCGCATAAAATATATACCAGGATAATCATGTACACAGAGCCCCTATTTCTCTCATATGACATCAAGGGCATATAGAGAATGACAAAATATGATACATGCTTCTATTTGTGAGATTAGCTCTGAGGAAACTTTGGACCACTCTGAGCATAATCATGAAAATGAAGTATGAAAACTGTTTGGGCTCAATTACTAGTAGCCCAATAAAGGCATGAAAGCCCCTAAAGCCTTGGACAAGTGGCATCAGTGGGTCCCACCCGAGAGTTGACCTAATCTCATAAGCTTGGGAATCCTCTAAAAGGCTGAAATAATCATTGCCTGAAAAGGCAACATAGCCCTTGACCCCAAGGAGGCACATCCAATCAACGTTTCCTGTCTGGGAATACCCAACACTATAAATACCAACAGTCTTATCAATGAACAGTTATTCAATTCTCACCTAACAAACTAGAGCCTCTCTCTCTAGATTCTCTCTCTACCTCAATCTCATCTGACTTGAGCGTCGGAGGGGCGATCCCGGAAACACCCCTGGGGTAGTCTAACCTTATTTTGTAGGATTCAGGCGTACGAACACTGGAGCTCAGGCAAGCGCTCTTGGGGCCCACATCACACCTTGCAACCTATTACAATCCTTAATTTCTTAGCAGAAACAGTTTGGCGCCGTATGTGTGGAAGTTACAGTTAAAGTTACTTCGCCGCCACTCAGCAAAATTCACCTCCTTGCTACTCAGCGATGGCCCCGGCCAAGAGCACTCGTACTAGATAGCCTTCAACACATGCTCAGAGGTCTGAACGAGATCCTTCACCCTCCCATCACCGGAGGTCCGAGCGACCACCCTCACCTACACCTCGCAAAACGCCAACTGTTCAGACCACCGACCCTGAAGAGGAGCAGTCTATTGAAAATGGACCTACCCCCTCACAACAGTTACAGCATGCTGACCCCCAACCTATATCTACAGCAGATATAAACTTGATAGCCGCTCAGCTTCAGCAAACCCAACAGCGTAGCCTCATGGACATGTTGGCCAACCTACAGCAGGGTCGCCCTCTCCCGCAACCCAAAGACCAAGCCTTGGTCCCTTCTCATCGGGCAGAAAACCTTCACCATTCTGCCCACGGTCAGCCTAGCCGGCAACGATCGGGGGTAAGAGAGCATAGCCAGCACGATCGGCAACGATCCCGGCAGGTAGAAGAGGAACGTCATATATCTAAAAGAAGATCCGCTCGGCAGGGAGAGGAGACCCACGTGTCTAAATCACCCAGGGGCAATATCGCAAAAAAACCCAACGATGTTCGGCATTTCCTGAACGAAAAACGCCTCAGCAAGGGGTTGGACGCCAGGTATATTCTAGATAAGAAAGCTGCTCAGCGGTTTGGGCATGGTGATTCCGCCCACTCAAAACCCATTCGGATCAATAGTGGAGATCTTAAGTTCATTGTCCCATTCAGCCAGGCAATACTAGAGGCGCCCAGTCCGGGCAAAATCAAGATACCCACCATTGAGCCATTTGCGGGACTAACCGACCCGGATGATCATATGGCCACATACATGGCTCAGATGAGCGTTTAGACTGGCTGTCAAGCCACTTGGTGCCGCTTCTTTCCTACTAAACTAAAAGGCTTGGCTCTAAACTGGTTCCAGGAGCTCCTTGCTGGAATCATAACTGATTTCTCAATACTAGAAGATTTGTTTATCCATCAATTTGTAGCCGGGAAAAGACAGAAGAAAACAAGTCTCCATCTGATGACAGTCAGACAGGAGAAGAATGAGAGTCTAGCCGATTACATCAAAAGATTCAATGAGGAATCTCTAAAAGTATCCGATCTACAAGACACAGTGACATTTGTCGCCCTGATGTCCGGGCTGCAACCCGGTCGGCTGAGATGGTCTTTGGCGGAAAACGAAGTGAAAACCTTCTCCGATGCAATGAGCAAGGCTCAAAGATTCATCCAGGCAGCAGACATATGTCGCCACTCATATGACGGGAGCAAGAAAAGGAAGGAAGAAGGGAATCACTAGGACCAATCGAAACAACAGAAAACGGGGGGTCGGTCAGACAGGTTCGGTGACCACAGCAACGACCCCCGGTTCAGCAAGAACAGAAGAGAAATCTACCTGGACATAAAGGACAAGTCTATGCTTCCCCGCCCACCCCCCATCAGAACATCCTCCGCTCGGAGAGATAAGAGTCAGTGGTGCGAGTACCACAAAGAGTGCGGACACACAACCAAGGACTGTAGAGAACTCAAGAAGTCTCTTGATAACCTAGCAGACCAGGGCAAGCTAAACCGCTGCCTGAAGTACACGAGCGAGGAGAAAGGCAAGCAAAAAGTGGTTCAGTCACACAGCGGTGATATAGAGGGCTTCATCGGAGTCATAACTGGTGGCTTCGCGTCGGGAGGCCTAACCGGCTGATCACGCAAGGCCCACCTCCAGAATCTCAAGCACCAAGTGCTTGACGTTCACCACCCCCGCCCTGACTGCCCAGTAATGACATTTGGGGAGTCCAGTCGGACCCTACACACGCCACATGACGACCCCCTAGTCATCGAAATCAAGGTGGCCAACACAAGAGTTAAAAGGGTGTTGGTAGATAGCGGGTCATCAGCTGACATAATCACACTCGAGTGCCTCAAGAAGTTGAAGTACAGTGAAAGGGACGTTACCCCCCTCAATCAGCCACTCATAGGCTTCGGGGGAAACTCGGTACATCCCGTCGGATCTATAAAGTTGCCCACTCGGATGGGAGATAAGGGCTAAGGAAAAAGCCTACTGATTGACTTCCTAGTGGTGGACATCCCTCTGCCATACAATATCATAATGGGAAGACCAACTCAAAACAAGGTCAAGGCCGCGATTTCCATTTACCAAATCCTCATGCAGTTCGAAACTGACGAAGGTAAAGTCGGAAAGATCAAAGGGGATCAGCAAGCAGCCAGAGAATGTTACGTGGATAGTTTAAAAAGCAAGGTCGACGTCTAATAGGACTCGAAAAAGAGAAAGCGGAAAGAGAATCGGCCCTCAAGCGGCCTCGGGGTTTACATCACTGAAAACCCCAAGCAGTACGAGCGCCCTCAGCCAGCTGAGGACGATGAAGAAGTTACAATTGACGAGAAACTCAGTCGGACCTTGAGAGTAGGCAAAGCCATGGACCCTCAAACAAGAAAAGAAATCATTCAGGTGCTCACAGAGTACAAGGATGTCTTTGCCTATGAAGCTGCAGAAATGCTTGGACTCGACTCCAAAATTATGTGCCATGAGCTCAAGATCAAATAGGGATTCAAGCCAGTCAAACAAAAGTTGAGGCATCAAGGCCTCGAGAGAAATGCAGCAGCAGCGGCTGAATTCAAAAAACTGCTCGAAGCAGGTTTCATAGAAGAATGTCAATACTCGGAATGGTTGGCCAACGTTGTGCTGGTCAAAAAGTCGACCGGGGGATGGAGAATGTGTGGACTTCATGGACCTGAACAAGGCCTGCCCAAAAGATAACCAACCTCTACCCAAGATCGACAGGCTAGTCGACTCCACGACGGGTCATGCTCTCCTAAGCTTCATGGATGCAAATGCGGGGTACCACCAGATCCCAATGTCCGAGCACGACCGAGTTCACACCGCCTTTGTTACAAATCAAGGGGTGTATTGCTACAAAATAATGTCATTCGGACTTAAGAATGCAGGGGCTACATATCAGCGAACAGTTAATACAATCTTTAACAACCAACTGCGTCGGAACATTAAAGTATACGTTGACGACATGATCGTCAAAAGCAAAATCCAAGGAGATCACCCCTCAGACTTAAGGGAAACCCTTAGCACGTTGAGGCGATTCCGCATGATGTTGAATCCGATGAAATGTGTCTTCGGAGTAAAAGGAGGGAAGTGCCTCAAATTTCTGGTGGATGAAAGGGGAATCGAGGCAAACCCTGACAAGATCAGAGCTGTGATGGAGATGAAGTCTCCTCGGAACGTAAGAGAGGTACAACGCCTGATCGGCTGTTTGGCTGCCCTCAGACGCTTCCTCTCCAGGTCAGCAGATAAAAGCTTACATTTCTTCAAGGCTTTGAAGAGAAAGGAGTTCACCTGAGATGACGAAGCCGAACAGGCCTTCGCCTCCCTCAAAACGCATCTATCAACCCTCCCTAAGTTGATATCCCCCTTACCGGGGGAAACATTGTTTATTTACTTGGTGGTTTCGGAATACGCACTCATCGCTGTTCTGATAGCCGAGAGAGAAGAAAAGCACCCAGTCTACTTTATCAGTCATGCTTTCCGAGGAGCAGAGGCCAAGTACAGCGAAGTCGAAAAAATGATCTTTGCCCTGGTAATGGCTAGTCGGAAGCTTAAACCCTACTTCCAAGCCCATCCGATCAAAGTTCTCACCGGACAACCACTCAGGAAGCTGATTGAGAGCAGGAACCATTCCAGTCGGATGACCGACTGGGCGGATCAGCTAGCAGACTTTGGGTTGGAGTACGAGCCAAGGAGGGCCATCAAATCCCAGGCCTTGGCATATTTCATAACTGAATGTACCACCAGGCCCCCAGTCAGCGAGCAAGATAGCTGGGAACTACAGGTGGACGGTTCTTCCACCAAAACAGGGTGTGGGGCCGGTCTGGTCATCAAACCCCAATCGGAGAAAAAATGGAATATGCTATCAAGTTCGAGTTCTTAGGGTCGAACAACGAAGCAGAATATGAGGCCCTAATACTCGGACTCCAAATATGCATCTTGGCCGGGGCCACGGCAGTCAAAGCCAAATCCGACTCACAACTCATAGTTGGTCAGGTATCCGGCGAATATGAGGCCAAAGAGGATAACATGAGAATGTACTCGGCTAAAACCCACGACTTCATCAAAAAGCTAGCCGAGTTCAGCATCGCTCACATTCCACGGTCGAAAAATCAGCAGGCAGATGCTTTGGCTCGGATGGCCAGTTCAGCTGAAGGATCTGCCCCTCGGACCATCATGTGGGAAGTACTGCGTCAGCCTAGCATCAACGCCAAGGAATAACTGGTGCTTAATCGGACATCCACCTGGATGGAAGAGGTGGTAAAATACCAATGAGACGGAGTACTGCCGAGGACCTCAAAGAAGCCGAGCGAGTCAAGCATAAGTCAGGATGATTCTTGTGGCACGAAGACCAGCTCTACAAGAAATCCTTCACCCACCCTCTGCTCAAATGTGTGACACCCGAAGAAGGAGATTACATCCTAAGGGAGATCCACCAAGGAGCTTGTGGAAGCCACCAAGGGGGAAGGACCATTGCTGGAAAAGCTCTCAGAGCAAGTTATTATTGGCCAACTCTGAAATCAGATGCCCAGGAGTTGGTCAAAAGGTGCCCCTCATGCCAAATCCACTCGATCATCCCAAGAGCACCAACCACTCCCTTGACAACAATTCAAGCGGTTCTGCCCTTTGATAAGTGGAGTATGGACCTACTCGGACCATTCCCCCCATCATCTGGTCAAAGGAAGTTCCTAATAGTCGCCATCGACTATTTTACCAAGTGGACAAAGGCTGAACCACTCTCCTCAATAACTGATAAACAAGTCCAAGCATTCATTTGGAGGAACATTATAACAAGATTCGGGGTAACCAGGGTATTGATCTCCGACAACGGTCGGCAATTCAACAGTGGCCCGACTCGGGAATATTGTACCCGGTTCGGGATACAGACCAAATTTTCAGCCGTGTCCAGGCTGCAGACGAGCGGGCTGGCCGAGTCGGTGGTCGGTCCTAAAAGTACCTTAATATATCGCAAGTGTACGGGTCAATTAAAGTAAATATAGGGTAATCAAGATATCGTTTCCCACAAGGAGGTATAATCAACTACCAAATTAAGAGACACTAATATTATTTAGACGATCCGGAAATAGTGAATGGTGGTGATAAACTAAACTACTAAAAATAAAAACTAAATTAATTCTAACTCTAAAAGGGTCGTAATAAGTATAACCAAATATGAGAGAGATAGTTCTAGGACTTAGATTTCGCCAATTAACTTTTATAATGAAATTAAACTAGTTGTCGGATTAAAAGTTATTGTATTGCAATGATCGAACTTCCTATGATATATTATCTCCTCTTCCAAGGTAGAAAACGTGTATTTAAACTAATCTTACGCCTACTTCCGTGGTCATAACAATTAGTATAAATCCATTACGAACAAGAAATTCATATAAAAGACCACCCCAAATGTATAACTATTCCTAAAATTATACTACTTGACGTTTGATAACCCACGAACTAATATTGAAAATTCACTTCCGCTAATAATCCAATATATTAAACATATAATCAATTGGCCAAATCAATTATATGAAAACAAACCAAGATTATCATACTGCAATAAAAATAAATCAATCCAAACAACTTAGTTCAAATCATTGACAGAAAATAAAAGACTACATCATGTGTTTGGGTCATAATAGTTATCACTCAAATTCTATAAAGTCGACTCGAAATGAAATATTTCTTCTTTAAATTTGCATATCGTTCAATTCTCCACCACTGAGAAGACATTTAGCATACAAAAATCAGAAGGACTTTAGTAAGGTTGTAATGTAAGGCTCAGGTAAGGGGTAGGAAGTATTTGGGATTTGGTGCTCAAAAGCTTTAAGACTAGTAGAGTACACAATCTGTAACAAGGCCAAAAGTAATGGCCACAATCAAAACTCCAACTACTCAAATGTTAGCAATATATATCTAATAATAAACTTCCCCGAACTCAATTTCATTCTACATATCAAACTTTTCTTTCTTTTTCTTTTTTTTTTCATATTTTGTCATTTCTTTTGTTCCTTATATTTTTCATTTCATTTTGATATTTTCTTTTTGACAATAACATAATTGAAAACTAATAGGATCACCTACACATAGACGTATGACGTACAACCCTATTCAAACCATATCATATATTCCACTAGCTCAAAGATTAGGTAAAAATCATGTGTTTAGGAAATAATTTGTAATGTGATTTAAACAAAAGACATAGGCTTAAGGCTCAGAGGGGCTTTAGAAAGAGATATGATAATGTAGGTGGCTTAGGCTAAATGTGGTTCAACAAAAACGAATGCCTTAATCATTTTTATGTATGCTCATGTTTCAATATGGTCTCAAAGAAACCAACGCAAATTCAAGAGTCAATACTTCACCAGGAACTAACACACACACTCATGAGAAAAATAGAGACTAATATAGATGTCTTAGTCTATTAAAAGGCTCAAATGTCTCACAATAGTTATAGATGTTCACCAAGTCAATCACAAATCAAATCATAAATAACCATTCGTACCACTTGCCAAACACTTACACAATGATACTATGCTATTCTCCGAATCAGTCAACATAAAACCTATTAACTTGCAACTAAATTAGAAATTTTTGTTTTTTTAAAATTCAATTTCAAAAACTGATTTTTTTTTCAGTCAAATTAAGCTAACGGAATTTGCCTTCAAATCCATATCAGACTTGAAAATTATAAATTTTTGCACAAATTTTGGCAGCACCTCCCATAAAATCTGGCATATCCAATTAGATTTTCTCATTTTCTAGACCTGTCACATAAATTAATTCCAGCATCACAGCAATACATCAAATCCAGCAATCCAAAGCTTAATCCTCTCCCCCCCACACTTATTATAAACATTGTCCTCAATGTACTACTCAACATCCAGGGGGATAGGGGAGAAAAGTTGAAAAAGAAATGCACCTAACAAAAGCGGAAAAAAAATAGAATAAGTAAGAAAAGGAGATACACAACCTGGGGTGTAATACGACTTCTCTCGTGCAACGCAGTTTCAGAGCGGCAGCAAGCTAGCTACTCTATGTCAATTCTTGTGATAATGGTGACAGACACATTAGCACAACACATAGCAGCAGCAGCCGCACATAGCAGAATAGAACATAGCAGCAGCTCAGTACAACTTGATCAGCTATAGCTTCTTAGATAAGATAAATGCAAAATCAACATGCGAGATTACTCTTGACGTCTGACAAGTCTTATTAATAAATCTACTGCAAAATAAAATAATAATAAAAAATAGGAAAACAAGCGTAAAATCAAGCGGGAAAAAAAAAATAAAGTGCTTAGGTTGCCTCCCAAGTAGCGCTCTTTTAAAGTCAATAGCTTGACTTCCAGCAAGTCTCATTTAACCAGGATCAATCAAGGAGTTAGTCACTCCTTTAGTGGCCGTTTTAGTAATCAAATGGGGCTTACCTGTAGCTTGGACATGTTTGACATTAACTTTTTTTCTCCATGACAGACATTCCTTAATTGTAGGAATAAAATTTCTTACCTTTGCTTTCTTAAGTTTAGGAGGAGTACATGTTTTACTCAAACACACTTCAAGTGGAGCATTAGTAGCATCAGTTATAGGTTTCTTCTTAGTTAAGTCTTCAATTATATCAACTTTACAAACAATATCACGTTGTGAATTGTTTTTAGAAGAATTGAATATATTAAAGTGAACTTTCTCTTCACCAATTTCAAACGTTAAAATACCATTTTTAACATCTATAATAGCTCCAGCGGTAGCTAAGAAGGGTCTACCTAAAATAATAGGTCCCTCTGTATCCTTATCCATATCAAGAATAATGAAATCAACAGGAATAATATACTTATCAACTTTAATTAGCACATTTTCTAGTATTCCTATTGGATATTTGATAGATCTATCAGCAAGTTGCAGAGAGACAGTGGTAGATTTTATATTATGTAGTCCTAACTTCTTGCAAATAGATAAAGGCATAAGAGAGACACTTGCACCTAAATCACATAAAGCTTTAGAAAATTTAATATCACCTATAGTGCAAGGAATGGAAAAACTTCCTGGGTCTTTCAGTTTAGGGGGAAGCTTTTTCTGAATCACAGCACTACATTCCTCACTCAAAGCAATGGTTTTCATATTTTTCCAACTTCTTCTTTTTAGACATAATTTCCTTGAGAAACTTAGAATAAGAAGGAATTTGCATTAAAGCATCAATAAAAGGAACGTTAATATGTAATTGCTTAAACATTTTCGAGAATTTCTCAAATTCACTATCTAATTTACTAACTCCTCTTTTTATTATTTGCTACATTTTCCTTAAATGGTTGCTTTTTTTTATTTGCTACATTGTTTCAACTTTCCTTATTAGGAAACTTGGCCCACCAAAAAGTAATACTATTATATTTGTTTCTCTCTTTTTCCACCCAAAAGTAATACTATTATATTTGTTTCTCTCTTTTTCCACCCAAAAGTACTACTTTTTCACCTTCTCCCAACCTCATTTAATGCTAAAAGGGTCAAAAAGTACATCAAATAAGATGGAAAGGGACATCTCCTAAAAACTAGTGAAAACAAGAATGTAGCAAATAAAAAAAAGCAGAGGGAGTAGTTTGTTTAAGCCTTTGTGGAAAAGGAATAGGGGGAACATAAGGTGTCACTGGGGGAGGAGGTGGTGATTCCAGCTCTTTTTCAGCTTCATAATTCTCCTTCTCTTTTTCACTCTCATTGGCGACCTCATTTTCTTTAATCGTACTTTTTATGTTACTTAATTCCATTTCTAAGAGTGACATCATTGCAATGCTCTTTAGGATTAACTTCAGTTTTACTAGGCAAAGCTCCTTGACTTCTAGAATTGATGGCATTAGCTAACTCTCCAAGTTGAAGTTCTACATTTCTATTAGAAATAACAATCTGATCAACTTTAGTTTCCAACTTTTCAATTCTTTCAGAAGTAGCATTAGCCAATTTTTCAATAGCCAACTCCCATGCTGGCCTAATTTCTTGTTGGGGTTGTTTTTGGTGAAAGCCAGGTGGGTTTGGTGGTCTAAAATTGGCATTTTGGTGGTCTTGGTTTCTCCAAGAGAAATTGGGGTGGTTTCTCCATCCTGGGTTGTAAGTATTAGAGTAGGGATCATTTTGTGATGGCCTATTAAAATTAGAAACATATTGAGCTTGCTCCACATTAGCACATTCAGTAGTTAAATGAGCACCTCCACACAAATTACATGGCATAGGAGTAGACACATAATTGACATTACTCATTTTAGTAAACAAATTGACTAAGTTGTCAACTTTTGCATTTAACATGTTAATTCCTTCTACTTCATACATACCAGCAGTATTCTTTGGTTTAACCCTATTATTAGACCAATGATAATTATTAGAAGCCATTTCTTCAAGTAATCTATTAGCTACTTCAGTAGTTTTACCCATTATTGCACCTCCGGCGACCACATCTATAGTTATTCTAACAGATTCATTAAGACCGTTATAAAAAGTTTGCACTAGCAACCAATCAGGGACACCATGATGAGGACATTTGCGTTGCAAATCTTTAAACCTTTCCCATGCTTCATATAAAGACTCCCCATCATACTGAGCAAAACTGGTTATATCGTTTCTAAACTTAGCAGTTTTTCCAGGAGGGAAATATCTTTTAAGAAAAGCTTGAGATAATGTAGCCCATGTTGTAAATGAATTAGGTGGATTAGATTCTAACCACGTTTCAGCTTTATCTTTTAGTGAAAACGGAAACAAACTAAGTCGAATAACATCGTCAGTCACTCCATTTAACTTAACAATATTGCATTTTTCAAGAAAAGTGGTTATATGTTCATTAGGGTCTTCATTATCTAGGCCACTAAATTGGTCTTGTTGAATTATTTGAATTAAAGCAGGGCGAAGCTCAAAATTATTAGCAGAAATAGTAGGCCTTACAATACTTGAAGGTGCACCACTAGCATTTGGCATAGCAAAATCACGTAAGGGCTTTTCATTGTTGTGATCCCCCATCTCAACTGGTTTATTGTCAGATTCTTCAGAGAATATGTACTCCAAATCAAAATATGGCAGCTTTTGTATTTGCTCTAACCTCTTCTCTTTCCTTAGTGCACGAGCTGTTCTTTCAATCTCAGGATCAAAAGAAACCAAAGAACGATTAGTACGTGGCATACTCATATACACTAATAAATCTCAGAAAGTTTGAACTTAACTTAATAATTATGTGGAGCAAAAAGATAATCACTAAAAGTGCAGCAACTTCTACACTAAATAGTTAAGAACACAACTACTAGTGATTAGGAAAAGAAACTAATTATTAAAAAAAATTCTAATACTAATAACTCAAGAACACAAAGATATCACTAACAAAACGTTTATGAAAAGGAAAAACAAAATTATATAGAAAAATAAAACAAGTGCTAATAAGAAAATAAAGTCTAAACTAATATTAAAATCCCTCTAGTATGATAATGAACTATTGCCTCCCCGGCAACCGCGCCAAAAAACTTGGTCGGTCCTAAAAGTACCTTAAAATACCGCAAGTGTACGGGTCAATTAAAGTAAATATAGGGTAAGCAAGATATCGTTTCCCACAAGGAGGTATAATCAACTACCAAATTAAGAGACACTAATATTATTTAGACGATCCGGAAATAGTGAATGGTGGTGATAAACTAAACTACTAAAAATAAAAAATAAATTAATTCTAACTCTAAAAGGGTCGGATGATAAGTATAACCAAATATGAGAGAGATAGTTCTAGGACTTAGATTTCGCTAATTAACTTCTATAATGAAATTAAACTAGTTGTCGGATTAAAAGTTATTGTATTGCAATGATCGAACTTCCTAGGATATATTATCTCCTCTTCCCATGTAGAAAACGTGTATTTAAACTAATCTTACGCCTACTTCCGTGGTCATAACAATTAGTATAAATCCATTACGAACAAGAAATTCATATAAAAGACCACCCCAAATGTATAACTATTCCTAAAATTATACTACTTGACGTTTGATAACCCACGAACTAATATTGAAAATTCACTTCCGCTAATAATCCAATATATTAAACATATAATCAATTGGCCAAATCAATTATATGAAAACAAACCAAGATTATCAAACTGCAATAAAAATAAATCAATCCAAACAACTTAGTTCAAATCATTGACAGAAAATAAAAGACTACATCTAGTCCTAAAACATGGAAATTTAGCTAGACATAACAACTAAATCAACCCAATTAATTGAGAACAAAAATCTGAAATTAAACATAGTAACTGACGAAATTAAATAACATAAACTAAGATAAGAAAGAAATAAACTCCAGATTCATATGACGAATCAGATAAATGTTCGTCTTCTTCCTCTGGCGTCTTCTCTCGTCCAGTTCTCCTGTGCGGCTCCCCCTTGTGCGTCCGAGATCATCCTTTTTTTCTCTTTTTGTTTAGGTTTTTTGGTTCCTTTCTTTGGCCCAACAGGAGGTCTTTTACTTCAATTATTGATCCTCCGTGTCTGCACTCCTCTATTTCCTTGTTTTTAAATGCTAGGTGGGGTGTAATGAGAAAATGGGCTCAACCCATTTTCTTTCTACAGCACATTTGATAAGCCATGGTATGCTTCCTGTAGTGTAATCATACTTCCTCTTTATTTTTCTTTTTCTTTATTTTGCAAATTTGACCTACAAATAATTCAATAGAGTAATGGGCTTTAAAATGAAATATTTGCATAATAAACACATACTACTATTATAAATATTAGATAAACCAAATTAGCATGTATAAGTAGTATTAGAATCAAGCAAATAATTTATTGAACGCATTTTTCATATTTTAAATCAATTTTATAACACAAGCAACTCAACTCTTAAAACGTTAATATATGCGAAAAAAGCCTATTATAAGTCTCATAACTTATACCAAAGAGTAATATAACGAGCAAAAATCATATATAAAATATAGCCTTATCAGTCGGCCAACAAAATAGTCCTCAAAGGAATCAAGAAATCCTTAGAGGCTGTCAAAGGAGCGTGGGTCGATGATCTACCTGGAGTACTTTGGTCGGCTCGTACCACTACTAAGGAAGCAACAGGACACTCCCCTTTCAACCTTGTGTGTGGAAGCGAAGCGGTCTTACCAGTGGAAGTCGGCATTCCTTCACCCCGAATGACCTTCTACGAGTTTGAGAAGAACAAGGAGGAAAATCCTATCAACTTGGACTTGCTGCCAGAAACAAGGGGCAATGCTTTACTGAAGTCCATTCGGTATAAACAGATAGTCACTCGGCAATTCAATCGCCGAGTGAGGGCCAGACCAATACAGCTTAGCGATTGGGTCGTTCGGAAAGTAGAAGCTACTGGACTTTCACACCTAAAAGGAAGCTGGGGCCTAACTGGGATGGCCCTTACAGAGTAATAGAGACAATCAAGCCCAACACATTCCTATTGGAGTCCCCAGAAGGTGTTCCCCTGGCCCGACCCTGGAACGCAGACAATCTCAAAAGGTTCTATGTATAATGTTTGCACTTGCAATAGGGGCATATATTGTAATAGCTACATAGAAGATAATAGCTAGTCGGCATTTTCTGTAACAAGTCAAACTACTAGACTTAACCAGTCGAAACAGCTAAGACATTTTTGTAATCAAAAGGACTTAACCAGTCAAAATGATACCTATTCGGCAATGACTTAACCAATCAAAGTGACACCTATTCGGCAAAGGCTTAACCAGTCAAACTGATAACTTAACCAATCATTCAAGATTATCCGAAACAAACATTCACCACTCAATCGGTTAGTCGGATAAAACAAGTCAATCGGACAAGGGCAGATCAGTCAGATTAACGCAGTTCAGTCAGAACAAAAATTAGATGAACAATATTGCAAATAACAAACACCAAGTGCGAAAAAGTTTATGAGGAACCAAAAGTCTTCATTTCATTGATCAAATTACAGAGCAAGCCACTACAAGAATCAACAAAAGATGATACTGCTAAGAACAAAGAAAACAGCCTAAGAGGAAGGGGGAGGTGGTACAATCTCAACAACCTGGTCGGCCCCAACAGCACCCTCGGGCTCCCCAGTACCTTGGTCGGCGTCGCTGGCCCCCTCGGTCTTCTCAGCACCTTGCTTGGGGTCAGTAGAATCATCATCGACCACTTCAACATCACCATCTTCGTCCTCTTCTTCCTCATCCAGACCCATTTGGGCTCGAATCTCAGCTGCCTCGTCCTCGTAGGCCTCTTGGTACTTGGACCAGATCTCATTCCATTCTACCGAAGGATATGACTCGGCAAGCACACCTTTCAACCGCTCAAGGGCCTCATCCTCGCCCATCTTGTGAGAACTTTGGCCTACGTCGGCGCAGTAGTCCTCACAGGCTTGGGTAGTTTGCCACTCGGCAAACCACTGCTCCTCAGATTGGGCGGCTCTCTCCTCTGCTTTGGTCGCCTTCTCCTCGGTCATTTCCAACTTACCCTGAGCTTCAGCTAGGTCCGACTCAGCCTTGGCCAATCTAGCCTCGGTATCGCCCTTAACAGTCAGGGCCGAGTCACGAGCCAAAATAAGATCGGCCCTCCCCTTCTTCCAGCCCTCCCACTCGGCCTCGAAGGCCTTCTGGTCCTTTTTTATGGCCCTCTCGGCATCCTCAAGCCCGGACTCAGCAATCCGCTTGGCCTCTTTGGCATTGTAAATCTCACTGAAATGCTTCTTCGCGTTTTTCTTCAACTAATCCACTTCTTCTTGAAGATCCAGTCGGTTCGCGGTGACACTGGTCATCCGGATGGAGAACTGCAAATGTTGGAAGTATTAACATAAAATAGCAAAGAAAATAAAATAGACAAGGAATGCAACTTACATCGAGCCAAGAGCGGTACAACTCGTTGTTCTTGTTCTTCCCAAGGGAGGAAAGATACTCCCGGACGGCTGGGGTACAGATCACCTCCAACGCCTTCTCGACCCGCTTATTCTTTTCCGAGCGACGAAGCTCGACGAATGGGACCAGGGGGACCTCCTCGTCCGTAGGAATAACCTGCTCGGCATCAGGAGAGAAGGGGGTGTACTCCAGAGTCCGCATCGGCTCAAAGTCAGTCGAATGGAGTGGGATGTTTGAACCCCCACCCCGCTGAGACGAAACTGCCATAGTGTGTTGGGAGTTTCCCACCTCAGTGGCCTCAGATGACTCGGCCAGCTTGGTCCTCTTGGCCTTTTCACGTTCGGCCCTAGCCTTGGCCACAACCTTCTCGGTCTGAGCCACTTTATCCGAGGAACGTTCCTTCCTCTTCACTGACTTTGGCTTGGCAGGGTCCTGCAACAACAAGTTAGAAAAATTACGGGATTATAACACTAGTAGACTTTTTGCTTATTGCTGCGGTGGAATTGCTGCGGTTTACCCTTACGCAACAATAAACCACGAAAAAAAAGGAAAAATCAGAATTAACCCTATTGCTGCGGTTTTGGCTAGAAATCGCAGCAATAGGTATCAGCGGGAACTTTTTTTAAATTTCGTTGACTATTTGACCATATCTATTGATGCGGTTCCCAGCCATAACCGCAGCAATAGATTAAAATATATTTTTTTAATAATATTTTAATCTATTGCTGCGGTTGTCCTCGGAAACCGCAGCAATAGACATTTAAAATTATTGATAAAAGGCGCCGAACTAGCTAGGGTTTCCTTCCTTCATAAATAATCAGACCTGAGAGGCGCTCCATCTCTTTCCTCTCACTCATTCACTTTCTCAATCTCCTTCCTCTCACTCATTCACTATCTCATTATTTCGCATCTCACTTCGCATCTCTCTTCACTAACGACGTCCTTTCGCAGGCTTCCGACATTCCATCAATCGTCGGCCATCTCATTATTCTCTCTCCTCAAACACATAACCTGAAACCCTAAAAATTCCACCATTTTTCGCGAACTTGAACACACAACAATGGCGAACTTCTCCTCTTCTATAACCGCCACCTCAAGCGACTCTCCACTTCCCTCATCAGTCGTCGATCTTTTCGATCGACAAATCCTCGCCGGAGACGTCTGTGCACGATGGATTTTGGCTCGAGTTTCAGATCTCGGTGGCGGCGGATGCTCTTGGCTCGTGTTTCAGATCTGGATTTTGTTTTTTCGATTTATTTCCATTTTTCGCTTTTTCAGGATCTTGTTTTTCGATTTTTCATATATGTTTAGATAATTTCTATTTTTATTTTTCGTTGATAGTTTAGTTTTATTTTTTTGGATCTGGTTGATTTTTTCTTTCATACTTTTTGATTTGTAATTACAATTTGTTGTATGTGGTGAATTGGTGATATATATTTTTATATTTAATTTTTTTGTATATTTAGTTGTTTGTTGGTTTTTTTTCATCATTTATATTAGATTTTGAGTCTTGGTTTATAGTTTTTTGTTTTTATCTTTCAACTTTGATGGCAGAATGCAAAAAAAAAAAAAAAAATTTCACTTGTATAGTACATATTGCTGCGGTTTTGGGAAACAACCGTAGCAATAGCTTGACATTTTTTACGCTATTGAGGGACCTGTTGCTGCGGTTTTGGGTAGGAACCGCAGCAATATGTTGCCCTATTGCTGCGGTCAAAAACCGCAGCAATAAGTAATTTACCTATTGCTGCGCCCTTAATTGTTGTGCGGTCAAAATCGCCGCAATAGGCCACTTAATTACCGCAGCAATCAGCAAAAATTCTACTAGTGTAAGGCACGAAATAAGCGCGGCTCGGGCATCAAGTCAGTCTGCAACACATACTTTGGGAGGGGCCGATTTCTTCATCGTCTTGTTCGTTAGCTCGGCTCTAATTCGAGCCGCCTTGAGAGCAGCAGAAGTTAGACGCGCGACAATCTCAGGATCCGACTCGGTGATGTAGGCGCGAGAAGGTTATGCAAAATGAAAAGGAGTCAGAAAATGACCTGGGCAAAACAAAAGTTGCTTCTAAGAACCGAACCCCCCTCGACCAATTACCCTTGGGAAAGGCTGGACTCAATCCCATTGCGGCTAAGAAATGTTCATTCTTGAACAGGCGGCAACTCGGCCGCCAGTTGCCATCCACAAAAGTCTCTCCCCCATTGACAATCTTGGACTCCAACTGCATGTAACAAGCGGCCACGACTTCTTCATCGTCCAGTTCAGGCACTCGGAAATTGAGCCCATGATTCGGCTCCGGCGTCGGTTGGACAGTTGGTATTCCCCAGTCTCCACCATATTAAATGAAGGCAAATTCCCTTCGGAACCCCTCCTGCGATGTGGGTAAATTCAACACAGTCCGGTAACCCCTTCGAACCTGGAAGCACCACCAACCCGGACCATTCTCCCCGACCATCATCTCCACCAACTTATACATGTGACGCCACAATATCACGGTCGGTCGGACTCCGATTATCTCACAAATGACTTGCACCGCAATGATGTCGCCCCAAGAGTTAGGCGAAATTTGGCCCAAAGAAAGACTGTATATATTCAGAAGGTCCTTCACGAAGGGAATCAAGGAAAAGCGGAGCCCCATCTCCATCGCCTTATAATACACGGCTGTGCAACCGGGAGGCGGAGTCATGATTGTATGGTGCGCCTCCGGTCGGACCAAATGGAAATGGTCCTTTATTTGAAATCTGGCGCTCACACCCCGAAGATCCTCCTTTAGAGCCTTCATCAAGGCAGGCAAGGGGTAGCAAGTGTGAGGCCCTCCTTTCGGATCTAAATCCGGAAATTCGGGTTGGCCGGATGTCGGCGCCTCACCCTCTTCCCTCGGCATGGCAACCCTGACCACACCATCAGACAAGTATCGGTCTAAGTAACTCCTCGAAGCAGGATAGGCTAGGGACACCTCGCAGGGATAGGGAACGATGCCCTCGGCCTCCTCTTCCGCTTGTGATGGGGAACTCGGGAGGGAGACCGCGTCGGGTATAGCCGAGGAGTCGGGGCAACTAATTAAAGTCGACACCAACGTTATTCTCATCTCCCTCACCTCCTCGGATAAATTGTAGGGAGGTGAGGCTGGGGGGGTGACCGACTTGGACGAACTCCCCATTATTTATAAACAAGGGGGTCGGCTGACATTTATTGAAAGGAAAAAGAAAAGAAACTTAAAGAGAAATCAAGAGCGTACCTAGTCGGACGAAAAAGACTGGACAAAACTGGACTTTGAAGTTGAGAGAATTCGAGAATTTTGAGAGAGAAGAATTTGAGAAATGGGGCAAATGATTCCCACTTCTCTCTCCTCCCTCATATTTATAGGCATTCCTTGGGAGAAGTGCAACGCAAACCTCTCCGCGTCGCCTTAATGGGCTTCTTAAACAGCCAAAAAGGACCAACTCAGCCCAAGGGCCATAGTCCAAGGAAGCTGAAACGTCAAGATTCCCCAAGGATACCTAGTTAGCTCGGTTCTCATGAGGGGCCCCAAACTCCCAAGTATCCCTGATTGCCATGTGCCCCCCTCTGCCGAGTCACTCTTGTACTTAGCCAATAATGGCCAAGTATCAAGTTGGCACCCACTCAGACTGCTTGGGGCTCATTAGCCTCTCATCCGAGTGGCGTCCAACCCACTCGGCCAGCAGGAGGTCCCTCCTCTGCCGAGTCGCTCTTGTACTTAGCCAGTTATGGCCAATTATCAAGTTGGCACCCACTCGGACTGCTTCGGGCTCATTAGCCCCTCATTCGAGTGGCTTCCAATCAACTCGGCCAGCAGGAGGTCCCCCCTCTACCGAGTCGCTCTTGTACATAGCCAATTATGGCCAAGTATCAAGTTGGCAACCCCTCGGACTACTTGGGGCTCAGTAGCCTCTCATCCGAGTGGCGTCCAACCCACTTGGCCAGCTGGAGGTCCCTCCTCTGCTGAGTTGCTCTTGTACTTAGCCAGTTTTGGCCAAGTATCAAGTTGGCACCCACTCGGACTGCTTGGGGCTCATTAGCCCCTCATCCGAGTGGCGTCCAATCCACTCGGCCAGCAGGAGATCCTTCCTCTGCTCAGTCGCTCTTGTACTTAGCTAGTTATGGCCAAGTATCAAGTTGGCACCCACCCGGACTGCTTGGGGCTCATTAGCCCCTCATTCGAGTGGCGTCCAACCCACTCGGCCAACAGGAGGTCCCTCGTATCAAGTTGGCACCCACTCGGACTGCTTGGGGCTCATTAACCCCTCATCCAAGTGGCGTCCAACCCACTCGACCAGCAGGAGCTCCCTCCTCCCATGCCGAGTCGCTCCTACATTCAGCCAAATATGGCAGTATCAAATTGACACCCACTCGGCTAGTAACCCCTACTCGGCCGAGTCACTCCGACTCGGTCACATATAATTGTGCCATGATCAAAGCACTCTTGGTCGGCCCTTGTAGTCATCAAAGGGAGGTTGACTTACTCGGTCGGCACTAATCCCTTCAGCAGGGAGCGTCTCAGTCGGTCCAAACCCCTCCCATAAGGAGAGGTTCGGTCAGCTCCAAGCCTCCCCATTACAAGTGACTCGGTCTGCGTCAGCTCTCCCTAATGAGAAGCGACTCGGTCAGCACCATGGTTTACTCGGCCCATCTACCTTGGACATGCAAGGGAGTCAGTCGGAATCAGACTAGTTATTATTCCGCCACGAACGGGCGCCACTCACTCGGACCCTCATGGTCCCCCATCCCTGGCGTGGGGCAAATTGTTTGGGCTCAATTACTAACAACCCAATAAAGGCATGAAAGCCCCTAAAGCCTTGGACATGTGGCAGCAATGGGTCCCACCCGAGAGTTGACCTAATCTCAAAAGCTTGGGAATCCTCTAAAAGGCTGAAATAATCAATGCCTGAAAAGGCAACATAGCCCTTGACCCCAAGGAGGCCCATCCAATCAATGTTTCCTGTCTGGGAATCCCCAACACTATAAATACCAACAGTCTCATCAATGAACAGGTATTCAATTCTCACCTAACAAACTATAGCCTCTCTCTCCAGATTCTCTATCTACCTCAATCACATCTGACTTGAGCATTGGAGGGGCGATCCCGGAAACACCCCCGGGGTAGTCTAACCTTGTTTTGCAGGATTCAGGCGTACGGACACCGGAGCTCAGGCGAGTGCTCTTGGGGTCCACATCACACCTTGCAACCTATTACAATCCTTAATTTCTTAGCAGAAACAAAAACAATCATCCAAAAAGAACTGCATTTTGTTACCCTTTCCAACAAGAAATGTTTAAAAGAACAGAATAGCACCAATAATTGAAGCATTAAGCATCAAGAAGAAAACATATTTAACTTAAGGATATACCACCTGAATCATATCAAATTAAACAATTCCCTAACAGCAAGAGCAATGGTGCTTAACCGTCGCGAGCTGCAATGCAGTCAGCTTCATGGCTTCAAATAGGAGCTCTTCGTACGATCATACTTTAGTCTTAAACTTTACATATTATTAATTAGTGAATGGAATATTCTAATCTCATATATTCATTTCTTAATTTCTAATTCTTTAATTCAACTCATCTTTTAACTCTTTTTGTTGTTATATAGTTACTTAGTAAAAGTGAGTAAGTCACTAACTAACTAAATGTCTAAATCTATTGACTCTAATCAATAATTTGTATGGACTTATGGTTGTTGTTACATGTTAGTTGTCACAAAGAAGTGAAGAACCAAAGTATTAAGTGTCGATTATCGAATGTCCAAACTCAAAACTAGTAGTACCAACTCCAAGTCTTAATCATGTATTCATGTGATGATTTGGTGATTGATCATTATACTTTAATGATTAAATTTAATAACTTTAAATCTTTAATGTGTATGTACAATGTAATAATGCAAATATGCAATAACCCAATAGGCAATAGCTAATAATACATGTAATATTCCGTATTTTTGGGAGTTATTCTTTTATAAATAAGAAAATATAAAGAATAAAGTGAAAGTATTTTTAATATTACTTACATAAAAATATAGTTTGGGCAAGTCTACAGTTATAATTTAACTATACAACCTACTTTGTATCTAATTATATTATTATTCGGTTTTGTTTTATTTTCCAAATAAATAATATAAGAAATAGGAATTTGATTTGGAAACAAATTCTAGCAAAGATGGGTTTATCATGTTATAAATAAGAGCAAAAAAAAAAGAATTAAAACCCTAGCTTTTACTAAATCAGCCGTGATTTACCCAAGAGAAATTTTCTCTCTCCTCCTCTTTTCTTCTCCACGTTCTTTCTTTCCTTCTCTCCTTTACTGTTCACCTTATTCTTCCCATGCATCTGGAACCTCCCCTCGTCGGCGTTCTGTCACTGGGGGTTACTTCCGCCGGAGGTCGCGCACGAGGCTCCGAGGTGGGTTCGTTCGCGCGGGTTCGCGTCTAGTGGCTCGAGTGTGAAGGTCGCGTGGGCTGCTCGTCGAGGTTTGCGAGTCGTGCAGCGGTGCTGCACGTCCAGTCGGGCTCGCGAGTCGCGCGGTGGTTGTGCCGGAGTTCGCAAGTTGAGCGGCGCGGTGGTGGTCGCCGGAGACACCAAGCACTACGGTATACTCTAATAAGAAAAAAAAATTCTTTTATTTTCTACTTTAAATTAAGTTATGAAATCTGATTTTATTATTCTTATTATCTTTGATTACGTTTTGGTGATTATAACTAAAGTTTAGAATAAAGTATCAAAAATCAGATTTATAATTATGTTTTAGTTCCTATGATAAATTTATTCCTCAAATCTGATTTTTTTTATAATACTTATATATATTGTTGTTTAAGTTTTGTTGTTATGAACAAGTATAGTAAGTTAACTAAAAAAATCAGATTTGCATATTATTATTAGTTCCTAAATATGCTAGTTCAATGAGATTTATGAAGGGAAAGTTTAAACAACGAGTTTCATTATTTTTATATTCAAAATATCATATTCTACAAAGTTAGGTAAGCTGATTTTTATTTTAATAATATCAAGGACTTAGCACTAAAATACTTTTATTATTCGATTAGGTCCCAATTTCATAAGCGGAACGTATTAAGTAGTCAACGAAGATTCTCCGTTACAAGGTACGTACGCGTACAAGTTCAATTGGATATGTTAGTATCATGTTTAGGTTATGAATTCTTTCATTGGAACCTAGAATCATGATAGGGAACAATTGTATGGTTATGATTGATGAGATTGTTTGGTAACATGAAATCGATTGGAAATCTGTATGTATTTCCTTGTTGTATGACTTGTGAGTTAAAATGCATTATTATTGGTATGCGTAATTCTATCGTATCACAAGCATGAAATGAGAATTGGATTGGAATCCTATGATTAATTGTTGTAGCAAGGATGTTACAAGATGTTGCTTAAACTAAAGAATTGAGCAATGTATCTAAGAAGGAAAATTAAATGATTATATGCATAATGTTGTATTAATGAATATCACTAAGAAGGATCTTTGGCAATAAACTTGTAGTTGGAATCCCTACAAGTATGAACAATGGGGGGAGTGTGGGACTTGTTCTACAGTCCTACGCAGGCCTACTGTGATGACAGTAGTTTCCTTATAAATTTTGATAACTCAAGTAGGCGGAAGGTTTCGTACGATCTTGGGGGTATGCATACTAAGGTGATGGATGTGGAACGAAACGAAACCGTATTTACATTTCATCTAATAGACCAAGTTGTCTATTAAGGATTAAGTAGCCCGTATGATTCTAGAAAGATGACAGTGCCCGTTCGATGCCAAATAAATTGTAAAAACGGAATTTAATGTTTTTGTAGAATCATGTTTAGGAATTGTTATTATTATTCTGATTATGTTTAGTGTATTATGTAACTGATTATATACGTACTTAACATAGCTGATTGTTTGTTATTTGTGTTGTTTGTTGACCTGTAATGAACCATTGATGTTTCAATGGGGAGCAGATTAGGTATGCTGGTGATGCTGCATGAGTTTGGGCATACGGGGGATATTCACTGGTTTATAAACTTTTAAAGTGTTTTGGTTGAACATTCTAGAGTTTGTTTATGATTCACTTAGTTAATGGTTTAAATAAAAGGGGTCAATGGTGATTCCCGAGTTGTAGTTAAGTTAACATTTTATTTCCGCTGCAATTTAGTTTTCATAGTAGAGAGTAAGTTAATGTTTTAATTTCAATAAGCCTTGCGTTTCACCGCGGCGGTAACACTCCCAAAGTCGATGCAACGTAGTTTAGACGTGTATGGATTTTGGGGGTGTTACAATATAAGTCTTAGTTTAGTTACTTTTTAAATTAGTAATGTAAGTATCAATGTATTATCACAATGTGTCAATGACCAATCACATGTTAATTGTTATAACTTCCGACTTTGTAACTTAATATATATGAAAACGCCAAAACGACAATTGTAAAAATTAGACTCTCTAAGAGTCCAAGTCCACCCGAAAGACGGCTCGATCCAAGCAAACTCCTGATAAGTGCGTTTCTAACGCACTTTATGGACTCCTTTTTGCTCATTTTGATCCTCTTTCTCCCCTTTCTTCCCTCTTTCTTCTCCATTTCCCCTTCTATTTCATTCACTTGATCATTCTATATCATATTGATATTTTGCTAAATTTTCAGTCATTTTTTATTGAATTTCTAGGACATTTGCTTTCACCCTGTTTTGCCACATTCTTAATATAGGTGGAACTACCTAAGATGGCTATGAGTTGTAGAGTTGGCAAAAGGAAGGAATGAAAATAGAGCACACGTTGAGAAATGGTGTGCTTGCACCATGCCCCATGTCCGCTCGCAGAAAGGAACACATAGTGCCATAAATCTTGTATGGAGAACTTCAAATGAACCTAACTTTCAAACCACAAACTGGATGAAGGTAATTCAAGTTGGAAGTGAAAGCTCGTTTCGATAGCTTTCCAACGGCTGGTCATAAGCTTGATTTGGATAAAAAACGAAGAAGTTATATTCGTTTTAAGTTTAACTGTCCGACCAGATCAAAAAGAATGGTGCGCCCGCACCTGATTTTGGTGCGCCCGCACCATTTAAATCTGCGAAGAAAGAAATGCGTGTTTTAATAACAAGAGTTGATTAGTTTTTGACTTATGCTTTATTCTAGTTTTCAGAGAGTATTATTAGGGCTCATACTAGAGAGAAAAACTTTTGGCTTGTTCTTAGATTGGAGATTCGTAGATTATAGTTTGTGATTTCTACAACATTGAAGGTACTTTTATTCGATTTAATTTCAAAGTTTCAGTTTTTATTCTCTCTTTTCATTGTTATTATTTGTTCTTCCATATTATTAGATCTCCTTATTAATAGTTTCATAGTTGTTTCTTTCAATAGATTAATTATCTCTTAATCATGTTTAGCCCTAGATTAGTTATAGATTTCATGTTTTATTGCTTAGAATCCATGATTAGTGAGTAGTCTCCTATCTAGGGTTAGGGTGAAAGTATGGATTAGGGTTTAAATGTATTGTTAATGTGATTATGATGATTTAAAGATGTTTATGCATTGATCTTGGTGTTTTGAGGCCTTAGGATAGATATTGATCACATTTGTGCTTTGGTATTTTGAATTCAAATGTTCTTAATTGAATTATGAACTCTTTTATCATCCCCATGAATCAACTTAATTTCTAGGCCAAGATATTGGTTAGAAATTAAGGGGATCCTATATTAGGGGTTTTCCAAATTCATTGGATCTCTTAATCAATTGACTAAAGACCATTCGAGAGAGGATTTTGTTGATTGATTAAGCGATCATTCTCGAGGACCATTCGAGAGAGGACTCGAGTATTTTAGAGGAAAACTAAACATTGCGTAATCATTGCCTTTGAATAACAATTGCATTAATAATCGTTGTCCACTTTGATTCATACTAGTAACCCTAACTCTAGTGTCTTCCTTATTCATATTTTCATCTCATACTATTTGCTAGTTCTTTGATAATAGTTAGTTTTAGTTGTTACAAAAATCATTCAAAACCCCCCAAAACCCTCCAATTAGGTAATTTAGACTTAATAGACTTTGATTAATCCAAATTTCCCTGTGGATCGACCCTTGACTTGCCTTTACTACGTTCTTAGTAATTGCTTGTTAGGAGTTATTAATATTGTTTGAAAAGCGATTTTTGGTGCCTTAAACAACACACTAAAAACCTCTTATCAAAATGGCGCCGTTCTTAGGGAAATTGTGCTATTGATTGAAGTTTTTTTTTTAGTTTGAAATTGCTTAATTGATTTTTTTTTTTTTTGTACTTTTCTTTATTGGTTTATTTTCTTATCTTGTTTTATTTTATGTGTTAAGTGTTTTTTATATGAATCTGGGAATTTGTATATAATTTTTTTTGTTTGTTTTTTTTTTCTTCTTTTAAGAGAATTCCAAAAAAATTGCAAACTTCTTTTTTCCTCAATATGAGGATGAACCATTTTGGAATTATTATCAGAGATCTGAGAACACTCTTCTAACTAAGTATAGACTTGAGCTTTGGGAGATGTGTGAAGTGATGTATGAGGGTTTAAATATGAATACAAGAAAAGTGGTGGAGTCTACGTTTAATGGTGAGTTTCGATCCCAACACTTTGATGAAGCATGGAGTTTCTTTGGGTGGCTATCGAGAGACACTTATGAGTGGGACTATGGAAATACTACTTTCTCAAATTTAGAAGATGTCTCTAGTTGTAAACTACATGTCTATTCTAAAATTCTTAATTCACTCAAAGAAAATATGTCCTTGTTAAAAAGGTGTGATTCTATGATGGACAACATTGTCGAATCTAGCAAAAGATCAATCGAAACATTGGGTCGAATTATCGATAATCAAAATCACTCTTGCATGACTATAACCAATGAAGATGATAATTGGGATATGGATGAGAACCCCATAGTAGAGGAATCATATGTTGAGAAAGTTTACACTATAGAGTCTAATGTTGTTGAAAAAGCAGTTGATGAGACTTTTGTTTCTACTTATCCTCTTCATATTCCCTATTCAAGGAAACTCGACTTAGTTCCTTCCTTCCCCATCTTATTCCCACTCCTCAAAGTTTCGCCATTGGAAGAGCCTTTGGCCTCTTTAAACCTTCACAAGACTCAAATGGAAGTCATCGAGGACAGGATCGAGCTTAAAATTTACAAGGACCATCAAAAGGAGAACTCATTGTTTTCTTCTTTTTATTTGAATTTTGATGTTGTTCTTCATACTTTCCATGATTCTCTCGGAAATTTCATTATTTTCAGCACTCATCACTTGGTAAGCATATAGACGCATTGAAATTTGTGCATGCTCTTTGTTTATGTCATACCTATTTACTCCATTGTGAAATGTGTGCTAATGCTTATGACAAACTATTGAGATCTTTGTCAAATTACTTAGTGGTAAGGTCTAGCTAATGATCCCAAAAAAAATACTTTTTGGCAGGTATTCTGAGACCCTTCTCCTTATCTTACTTGGTTAGGATTTTTGCTTGATTTTGTGCCCTTACCTCCTTCCCTACTTTCTCTTTGTTTATCAACTTCGAGGACGGAGTTTGTCTTACGTTTGGGGGAGTTAGCATGTGTTCTTTCTATCTCAAAATTTTCTTTCTCCTCTTTGTAATTAGGTTCATATTAGTATATTTGCATGTTAATTAGGTTCATATTAGTGTATTTACATGTTAAGTTTGCAAAAAAAAAAAAAACTAACAAAAAGATTTTCTTTTTCTTTTTTCACTTTCTTTTTATGCATTTAGATTAGTTTGGTTGCATGCATGATATGTTGCTAAGACTGTTCATAACTTGATTGAAAGATCTTCTTTGCATTTGACTTGATGGTTTTGGAAGCCTTGCTGTGACTTTAGGTGATCTTTGAGATCGGTAACTTTTGGTAGAGTCTTTTTTGAAATTAGGCAAGTTGGTTGCTTGGATTGCCTTATCCCTTGTGCGATGAGCCCCGAAGGAGGGCCACGAACCTCGTAAGACTCATTTACAACCCTCACCATTGATCGCCTAACTTGTGACTTGCATTTTAGCTCCCCAAGATTGCATATGACCAAACTAAATAGAAGAATGATTTAGGGCATTTCACTTTGCTAGAATTAGGAGCTCAAAAGCCAAAAAGCTTTTAATACCGGCATAATTATCCGCTTCTCAACCCATTTGGGCCTTTTTATCCTATTTTTGCTTAACCCTCATAATAAGTCATGGCCAAACTTTTCTCAAAGTGGAGTACATGTCTAGTTTGTGTTGAGTTGAGTTGTTTTGATACTAAGTCATTGGTTGAAAGTAAGTTAATGTGCGTGTGTAATTGAAAAAGTTGAAGAAAATTGCGAGAAAGGAAAGACAAAGGAAATAAAAGAAAGAAAGAATGCTCTTATTGTTTCATTTGGATTTTTATTGAAAGAAAAGAAAGAGAGAGCAAATTGATGAGAAAAATGAAAAAAAATATGTTCAAAAATTAAAAATGAAAGTGAAAAAAAAAAGTGGTTATGTTTGAGATTTCAAATTGAATTGGTGTTAGGACTAGCTTGGGGGAGTCTCTCCCCCCTGGTTTGTACTCTGCTTTACCCATTTTGCACCACATCCCCAAATTGATATCCTCACCCCCTAACCTAGCCTCGTTACAACCTTGATAAAGTCCTTTTTGACTTCTAGATTAGTCTCGGTCAATTCAATAGTGGCGGGTGAGATTTTGTGCAAGTCATGATGAGGGTCATCAAAATGTGGTTGAGGCGAGCTATTATGGTTGAGCATCCCTAGGGAGGATTCAAACTCGGGACTTGGAAGTGGAGAGGGGTGAGAAATCATTCCTAGAAAGAAGACTCGGTTGATTGGTGGATTGGATCTCTTAAGTCACTCTTATGCTTCCTAATCATCTTTCCTCTTGTGTTTAATTGGTCTGCTAAATCTTGATACGAACTCATTTAGCTTGCATATCATGTTTTTAGCTTTGGATATAGAGCATTTAGGCTAGTGTGTTGCATGGTTTTTCTTTTTCATCTTTTTCTCCTCTTCTCTTTCTTCTTTCTCATTCTTGATTTACTTGAGGACAAGTAAAATGTTAAGCTTGGGGGAGTTTGATAAGTGCGTTTCTAACGCACTTTATGGACTCCTTTTAGCTCATTTTGATCCTCTTTCTCCCCTTTCTTCCCTCTTTCTTCTCCATTTCCCCTTCTATTTCATTCACTTGATCATTCTTTATCATATTGATACTTTCCTAGATTTTCAATCATTTTTGACCGAATTTCTAGGACATTTGCTTTCACCCTGTTTTGCCACATTCTTAATATAGGTGGAACTACCTAAGATGGCTATGAGTTGTAGAGTTGGCAAAAAGAAGCAATGAAAATAGAGCACACGTTGAGAAATGGTGTGCTTGCACCATGCCCCATGTCCGCTCGCACAAAGGAACACATAGTGCCATAAAATCTTGTATGGAGAACTTCAAATGAACCTAACTTTCAAACCACAAATTGGATGAAGGTAATTCCAGTTGGAGGTGAAAGCTCGTTTCGATAGCTTTCCAACGACTGGTCATAAGGTTGATTTGGATAAAAAACGAAGAAGTTATGTTCGTTTTAAGTTGAACTGTCCGACCAGATCAGAATGAATGGTGCGACCGCACCTGATTTTGGTGCGCCCGCACCATTTAAATCTGCGAAGAAAGAAATGCGTGTTTTAATAACAAGAGTTGATTAGTTTTTGACTTATGCTTTATTCGAGTTTTTAGAGAGTATTATTAGGGCTCATACTAGAGAGAAAAACTTTTGGCTTGTTCTTAGATTGGAGATTCGTAGATTATAGTTTGTGATTTCTACAACATTGAAGGTACTTTTATTCGATTTAATTTCAAAGTTTCAGTTTTTATTCTCTCTTTTCATTGTTATTATTTGTTCTTCCATATTATTAGATCTCCTTATTAATAGTTTCATAGTTGTTTCTTTCATTAGATTAATTATCTCTTAATCATGTTTAGCCCTAGATTAGTTATAGATTTCATGTTTTATTGCTTAGAATCCATGATTAGTGAGTAGTCTCCGACCCAAGGCAATACGACGCTGGCTTGAGCAGACCCAAGTCCATCCGAGAGCCGATTTATTCCGACCCAAGTCATTCTAAGACCAGTTTGTTCCGGCCCAAGTCATTTCGAGAGCCGATTTGTTCCGTTGTTCCGAGAGCCGATTTGTTTTGACCCAAGTCATTCCGAGAGCCGATTTGTTCCGACCCAAGTCATTCCGAGAGCCGGTTTGTTCCGACCCAAGTCATTCCGAGAGCCGATTTGTTCCGACCCAAGGCAATATGACGCTGGCTTGAGCAGACCCAAGTCCATCCGAGAGCCGATTTATTCCGACCCAAGTCCAGTCGAGAGCCGAGTTGGGCCGACTTCACCCTATTTTATTCCGACCTAAATTCACCCAACCCGACCACCAGCCAGGCCCAAGTTAGACCCAACCTAGTTTCGAGAGCTCCATCACCCAGTTGGACCCGACCCAAGTCCACATAGACCCACCCAGACCCATGGCACACTCTCACCCAAATTATTCTGACCCAGGTTGGGTCAACCCAAACCCACCTAGTGACCTAGTTTGACACCTCTAGTTTCAAATGAGCAAATGAGTAAAAATTAGTATTGGGTGTACCATACACATGCTACATGGGTATATGATGAATGAACTCAGAAATTGGAGGTCCCGTAAAAAAAACTCATAAATTGGAGGTTGCGCCAGTTCATCTGACATTTTCGTAAATAAATGTCACTCATATTGAGTCGTATGAGTTTGATATTAAGTCATGAATTCTTTTTTATATTTGTAACTTTTTTTTCATATAAGAATAAATCACTATTTAATATTTGAACCCAACAACTTAATATCGGTAACATTTTATTTACGAAAATGTCACTTGGTGTACAAAGTTTGTATATGTGCGAGACGAATTAGCAAATTTTGATAAATTGGTTCATTAACGTAAGTTGTTTTATTAGTGATATCCCAATGAAAATTTAATGAAATATGAGAGTGAAAAGTGCCACGAGTGAGGATTGAATTCTCAACTTAAGATTAGCAGGTGCTCTTATTTATATTAGACCATACTTTTTTATATTCTCAACTTAAGATTAGCAGGCTTGTAATGGGCCTGGGGGTGTATGGCTTGTAATGGGCTTGTGGGTGGGGCCCAATTCAAGCCATACAACCCCATACTTTTTTTTTACCATGACTGCTATATAAATGTCAAAGTGCATGAGAAGAATGAGTAGTGCTTTGATGGTCATTTTTAATAATAACATCTTTTTTATTTTGCATCAACGTCTACGGTTTGGTGGCCAACTTCATGTAGCACTAAACGTTATTTGATGATAAGAAGCTGGTGTTATTCGTCTTCTGAGGTGGTGTACTATGGATCTACATTATCTTGAAGGATATCGCAACTGAAGATTATCCAATCATAAGTAGTGCTATTGTTCAACGATTTCTTAGTGGAATGAAATAGATTTCATATTATCATTACTGTTATTTTGTTTTTCCATCACCATCAATAAGTAAAATATTGTTTCGTGCTATTTAGTTGTTTTTTTGCTATTTTAATGCTTTCTAATTCAATTAGTGTAAATTCCGTGTTGTTTATTTAGAGTTATGTGTATAATCAATGAAAGAAAGTATACCTTAGAAATTTTTAATGGAGTATAGATATTTTTTTAGCCAATGTGTCATTCATATGTGTGCTTTCGCCATTCGGCGAAACAAAAATCGTTCTAAGTAAACCCAATGCCACGTGTCCCTTTTTTATGATGCTTTTGCCACCTAGATTTCTATTTAATCGGGCCTCCTTCAATCAAGCTTCTCTTAATCATAACAATCTTGAAAATATAGAAATAAAACACGTGCATGCATAAATCGTGGCCAAGTTGAACAACTACTTATAAATCATTACCATAAATAAAAACGTGATTTTAGGAATTAATATGTTACAATTGATTATGGACGATTTTCCTAAGGTAAAAAAATTGGATTATTCAAAATCAAAGGTCTAGAATAAATTGCCTCAAAGTGATCAAAATAAATTGTCTATTATAAATCCTCATCCTCTTACTATAAATTTGTCCACAAACATGTTTTATAAGTGAATTATTTCCAACCCGAAATTTCTTCCAAATTCTCAATCAATCCCATCCCTCAAACAAATAAAAAGACTAAAAGATTGTTATAATGTTCCTTAATTCAAGCAAAGAATCATATTATATCATTGCCTTATATCATTCAAAACTAGTTTTTAACCCGTGCAAAAATGCACGGGAGGTTTTATGTAGATATGATTTGGACCCATGCATAATGCACGGGAATTCTTTTGTTTATTAAGTAGTTGTTTTTATATATTCCAATTTTATTGAATCCATATCTATTAGAATCCATGCATTTAAAGTTGAAAGAATATAAAATGTAAAATTATATTTCATGATATTTGTTACAACATTTTAATTTTAAAAATCTTATAATTGTGATATATAAACTAATAAACACATAAATGAAACAACAAAACACATCAAAATGCATGGAAAGTTTTGTATAAATTTAATATTTTAGGATGTTTATCGTAAAATCATGGTTTGAATATTAGCTCGTGATTTAAAATTTTTATAATCATATCGTGTATTAAAAATTTATTTTAAAACAGGCTTATGACCCGTGCGTTCAGTGACTGTTGTAGCTAATATCATGGTAGAACATGTGACCAATTTTTTTAAAAAAGTTGACTGTAAAAGCTTTTGCATTTCCCGTTACTTTATTCAAAGGCTCATATAAAATCACAATTCGCCCCACTACTGACACTCAATCATGCAACCACTTCCACTCCCCCTTTCGGCAGTTCCACTCCCCCTTTCCACAGCTACGCTCAACACCAATGATCTCTTGGGTTTTAATAAATTACATTTGACGTTAAACTATTAGAACACTAAAGTACCTCCCCGTATTGGAAATTCTATGGATGTTATGCAGAGGACACGCCCATGCCATGATAATAAAACACTATGTATTATCCCCTTTGCAAAAATAAGAATATATGAAGAAATCTCCTAAGTATTAATAGTTACGTCAGCATTACCATTGGCTCTGATTGTGCCAGAAAACACGCCCCTATATGGTTATATAGAAGTGATGATTTAGAAGTTAAAATTACATAACATAAATCAATATAAGTTTGAGAACGAAAATGTCAAACTGTTATTAATCTATAAAGTTCACCAATGCACAATTTTTCACTAGTAGAATAATTGCTTATTGCGACGGTGGAATTGCTGCGGTTCTGGGTGGAAACCGCAACAATAGATGTCAACGGGGATTAAAATATTTTTTTAATAATATTTGAATCTATTGTTGCGGTTCCTAAAAAAACCCGCAGCAATAGACTTTTAGAATTAAACATAAAAGGCGTCCTCTTCTCTCCAACTAGGGTTTCCGCTCCATCTCTTGAAGCGTCGTTTCCCTCCTCTCACTCCTCTAGATCTATCACTCTCTTTCCTCTCACTCCTCACCCTCTCTCACTCTTTCCCATCTCACTTCGCGTTCGTCTCAAAGAAACCGACCATCTCACAGGCCATCTCACTCCGGCATCGCTCGCCAAGATCCCATCTCGCCATCTCACCGACCATCTCACCAGCCATCTCACGCCAAGATCCCATCTCGCCTTCAACCTCCGGCATCGCTCGCTTCAACCTTCGTCATCGCTCGCTTCGCGCCGCCCTTAACCACCGCGGTTGCTGATGTGACTCATCCTTCGCCTTCAACCCAGACTGAAGTGACTCTCGCGACTCGATTTCTTCTTCGCACACTCTCGCGACTCCATCTCGATTTCTTCACAAACTCGCGAGAAATCTCGAGCTTGCTGGGCTGAGCACCACAACGGTGGTGGTTGTCGGTTTTGGTTTTTTTTTTTCGTTCCAGGCTGTTGTGGCCTGTGTACTGATTTTTTGAATATAGTTTTTTTGTTTTGTTCTTAGTTTATTGTAATTAGGATTGTAATTAGGATTGCAATAGTTTTAACCTATTATTGCGCCTTGATTTGCGGTGCCATGAAATTCGCAGCAATAGGCCTTTTAGAAACTGCAGCAAATCAATAATATTCTACTAGTGTTTCTAAAGCATGAGTCATAGTGAATATGAAATCAATGGTTGAACGATTATTTACTTAATCAGTGAAATGGTGGCTCGCTTCACTCTTTGAAGTTGTTCACTTTTCCTTCTTAGGGTCTTGAAGACACACATTTGATCATCGATCTTTTAGTTATACCTAACAAATGAATATAGACATATACCTTACACGATATTAAGATAAAATTATATCAAAGTTTTTAAATTTTGACCTTAAAACTAAAGAAGTCTATGGCGTTGCGATTTAGAATTTTATAATCTGGTAATGAGAATAGGTTAAAACTGGCTTATGATCCTTGTGCTGCACGATTATTATACTTATGAATTATCTATAGTTAGTAGCATTATGTTCTTATTTTCTTAGAATGGACCCTAAATTAAACACACGTACTCCCTCTTTTTTTTTATCATTCTCACTTTCATGTGCGCGTTTCCCAATGCACATCTTTGAACTTAAATATCTTTCATTTTATATTAGCAAAAATTATAACGATTGAATATTAATAATGTACTAATTGAGACGAATCAAACAAGACCCCACATGACTATATTTTTTCTTATAAATTGAAAAAAATTGAGAAGATTCTCTCTAAGTATGAATAGTGCCATGATTCCAAGTGAGAAAGATAAAAAAAAAAAAAACAGAGGGAGTACCTGCTTAGGGTCATTTAATTAGCTTTAGCCTTTAACTAACTTTTTAGCAGTCAAATTTATCTCATTCACATTTCAAACTCACATAAATTTTACGGTTATTTCACCAAATACCCCTGACAAATAAATTTATTCACCAAATACCCCCACTTTTTTCGAATTCACCATATACCCCGACTTTTAAAAAAAATTCACCAGATGCCCTTATTGACTAACGGAGTTAACTCCGTTAGTCATTAACCCTAATTAATCCTAAAAAATCCTAATTAACCCTAAAAAAACCCTAATTAAACCTAACTAAACCCTAAGTAAACCTAAAAACCCTAACTCTCTCTCCCTAACCCAACCCCCCCCCAACCCTAGAGCCACCGGCCACCACCCAACCCCGGCCCCGCCCAGCCCCCCCCCCCCCCCTCCCCATCGGCCACGCAAGCCCCCTCCCCCCTCCCCCCCCCCACCCGGCGCACCCCCACACATACCCCCTCCCCGCAGCCCCCCACCCCCCCCACCACCCCCACCCCCACAACTCCAACCCCACCAACCCCCCTCCCTCCCCTCCCCCTCCCCTCCCTCTCCCCGCGCCACCCCCAGCCCACCACCCCCCACCCGCCCCCCTCCCCGCAGTCCCCACGTAGGGTCCCCGCCCCCGCCCCGCACCTCGCCCTCCCCGCGGCCCCCCCACGCTCCCCCTCCCCCCCCCTTCGTATCCCGCAAGATGTGTTCATGCAAGTTCTTGACCCCATTAAAATTAAACCCCAAAAAACGAAGAATTAATCCGTAATATGTAAAGATTTAAACTTTAGATTAAAAAGAAAAAACACCCACTTTGCACCATTAAATCTCATGCATACAAAAACCCAAAAACCCGAAAAATATAATTAAAATTCAACATTTTATAGCATGTCAAAGTTAAAAAATAGAAGAATTGATGAAATTAATCTACTATACCGTCTAAATCGGAGTTATTACTCTTTACTGTGCCATTCAAGTAGAGTCAAAGTTGAGCAATCATCTTCTCCCAAAATCAAGATTATATTTTTATGAGATTGGAGTAAATCTGGGTCGTGATTTGAAGAACAACAACTTAAATAAAGATCCAATATAGTTTATGATGAACAAAAAAGATGAAATTTTGGAGAGAGAAATCAAAGATGAAAGAAGTAACGACAAAGAGGGATGGGGAGCGATTTGCGTGGGATTCGAAGGGGAGGGGGAGTAGGGAGGGGGGCTGCGGATACGAAGGGGAGGGGGGGGGAGCGTTTTGGCGGGGGGACGGGGAGGGGGCCTGCGTGGGGCGTGGGGAGAGGAGGGGAGGCCGGGGCCGGGGTTGGGGGGGAGGAGGGTTTGGAGGTGGGTGGGGGGGGATAGTGGGTCAGGGGGTTGGTTAGGAGAGAGAGTGTCTTAGGGTTTTAGGGTTAGTTAGAGTTTTAGGGTTTAATTAGGATTTAATTAGGGTTTTTTAGGTTAATTAGTTAATTAATTAACGGAGCACTAATGTCCGTTAGCCAAAAAGGGCATTTTTGGTATTTTTTGAAATGTCGTGGGTATCTCGGTGAATTTTTTTTAAAGGTCGGGGGTATTTGGTGAATTTTGAAAAAGTGGGGGTATTTGGTGAATAAATTTATTTGTCGGGGGTATTTGGTGAAAAACCGTAAATTTTATGTCATTATTCCTTATAATCAATCTAAATGTCTATATCAATTTCGATGCATATAAAAAAAAGTTTAGTCTCACTCAATACCATTGTTCTTATGCGTGGGTGGAAAAAATATATGCTGATAATAAATTTGAACGGGAAATTTTTAGTATATGTTTTTGACCAAGCAAATTGCACGAAAAAAATTTAGTTTAATAAATTTAAGATTTTATGATAGTTTTCCCGAAATCATGGTGTGAAATTCATAAATATTTAATCAAACGAAAAAGAAAATACGATTTACTCCTCCTGGCTTTATTAGTTTACCCGTATTACTTTTTTAGGATGTCCCTTATTAGTTTACCCATTTCTTTTGTTTCTATTTTTGGAATGGAACCACTAACTTTCCATCACACATACATTCAACTTTAATACTCCCTCCGTTTCTTTATAATCTATACACTTTCTATTTTGGTCTGTTTCTCTTTAATCTACACACTGTTGCTTTTTCTATTCTTGGTAACATGTCCCATCTACTTTCTCCTCTTTTCCACCCAAGACATCCACTTTTTAATATTTTAACCTACTTTTTAGTTTCTCTCTTTCACTTTTCAGTTTCTCTCTCTTACTTTTCAGTTTTTCTCTCCACCTTTTCAGTTTATCTATCATACTTTTGTACTTTCTTCTTAGTTCTCTCCCAAAGTGAAGTGAGTAAATTAAAAAGAAACGGATGGAGTATAAGATAGTAGTTTCTCTTTCTTTCTATGTCCCACAACATTATTTCTCCTAAAACTCTGTGCAAAAGAAACGGGTAAACTAATAAAGACCGGAGGGAGTATAATTAATTAAGTTATGTACTAAACATAATATAATCAAAGTAAAGAGAAAATACGATTTCCATCATTTATAAAAAAAAGGAATATGTGATTTAACTAATCAAATTGTTTATGTTATTTATTAATCTATGTTTATTATTTTCCCATACATAAACAGCTTCAGTAATAAGATCATATAAATTTCTCTCTCTATCTCTCTCTCTCTCTCTTTCTCTCTCTATATATATATAGATCATGTGAGAAAGGAATTTAGGTGAGAAATGAGAATAAATCACTGCCCTTAGATTAGATCCTATCAACGGCCAAGATCTAACCAAGTGTGGATAGAAATAAATTGCAATTTTTTATTATCTCCTTTAATGACCCAAATTAAAAATTAAAACAAACAAAAATCTCAAAACCTCCCCACTTATCACGCATAAATCTATTTTCTCTCTCCTTTCTCTCAACGGTCCTGATGCATGATTTCTTTCATAGATACTAGCTAGCATATATGATGTGTATCAATGGAGAATCGTAGACCTTCAAATAATACTGTGTTTTTTTTTTTGGCTTTTTTTTGTGATAAAAAACACTCAGATTCTTGAGTATACCGTCGGTCTATCACTGTCAAAGAACCGCATCAAGATCAAACGACAATAGCTTCCTTCATGATTGTTGAACATGTGAGAAGCAAGTTACAATTTGCATGACTTTTGGAAATATTTTATATTAGTTTGAAGTTATATCATTGCTTGTTTGGAGTTATTCGTCTCTTTTTTAGAGTTATACGAACTAGTCATTAGAGTTACACCAATACTTTTTCAGAGTTATAGGAAGTATAGTTAGAGTTATAACAACATTTATTTAGAATTATATATACGAAATGATGATTAGAGTTATATCCACACTTGGTTAGAGTTATTGTCGGAATATAGTCACTGCATACACTTCGATAAAAAATTGCAATTTATTTCTATCCTTCGAGATAAAAAAGAAATAATGCAAGTAGGGTGGAGTTTGATTTATACCAATACTTGTTTAGAATTATTATATGATGTAGTAATTGGAGTTTTCATTTTAGCAATATTTGTTTGATGTTATAGCATTGCTTGTTTGGAGTTATGCCGTCTCTTTTTTAGAGTTATACGAACTAGTCATTAGAGTTATAGGAAGTATTAGTTAGAGTTATAACAACATTTGTTTAGAATTATAGAAAGTAATGATTAGAGTTATATCCACACTTGGTTAGAGTTATAACAACTTATAATAACAACCCATGTCATTGTCGGAATATAGTCATTGCATACACTTCGATAAAATAATTGCAATTTATTTCTATCTTTCGAGATATCAAACCCACATCTTTCGAGATAATAGTTGCAACTTATTATATTGGAATTTATTTATGCCAATACTTATTTAGAATTATTATATGAAGTAGTAATTAGAGTTATCATTTTAGCAATATATGTTTATAGTTATAGCCTTGTTTGTTCGGAGTTATGCCGTAAAGTTATACGATCTAGTCAGTATAGTTATACTAATAAGACAATAATTTTTCAGAGTTATAAGAAGTATTATTTAAAGTTATGACAACATTTGTCTAGAATTATAAGAAGTATTGATTAGATTTATATCCACATTTGTTTACAGTTATAGGAATTATTTGCCATAAGTTTTATCTTTGCAACACTTTCTTTTAAGTATGTTATACCGATAAGGAACAAATGCATAGAAATTTTGAATTGAAAATTATTGATTTACAAATTATCTATTATTTATATACAAAGCATAAACATTGCGTCGAAATCTCTCTACACCACCTAAACGAAGTAATACAAACATCCAACTGTCAGGATATAAGAATTGATCAAAAAAAGGAATCACATCAGTTTGGCTTTGAGCCAAGTGTAGACTGCAAAGACATCCAAAACCAATGTCATTGACATCCTGAACATGCTCCGGAGATAAGTCCTTTATAAGTTTCACCAATTCATTCGGTCTACATTGAGTAGACAACTCTAATGGCTTTTTTACTGTTTTTAGTACATGCAATGTACTATCCTTCTTGATCATTTAGCTCCTTTTTGTTTAACCAAATCCATAATTTGATTTGCATTACTACCCTTCACATTACCAACCTCGGAAATGTTCATATCTACATACACACACATAAACTGATTACAAACTCATACAAATACAATTGGAGACTTTACCTCAACATACTATAAACTCATACACACACACATAGGGCTAGTATAAGAGAAGAGAGTGGGGCCACTAAAAATTGAAACCATATTATACACTCAACCAACAAAACACAAAATTACGCTCTTTTACCATTACACCCTCAATTAACAAATTTACAACATCTCTAATTTATTGATTTAAAAAAGTAAAAGAAAAAAATGCTATGAACTTTGTGAATAATTTTTCATACATGTTATTACGCAATTGAACTTTCTATTTATTTTCGCACGCATCGCTTCAGAGAAGACTAATTATGTATAACTTAACATTTGAGGAATAGTAATGCATTTATAAATAGAAACAAACATAATGGGGGGTCATTAAACAAAATCTTTCTCAAAAACATAACATTACACGCTGATATATCATCAATTGCATCGCGAAATATTCGCGTAGGATAGCATACCCATTACCCTCTCAAGGTGATATTTTGTCCATTACTTTAGTTGCTAAAAAATACTTGTTATCATACGAGAATATTGTGTATGTAAATTGGTGGAACTCTAAGTACAGGTTGCTACAACTCTAATCAAATATACGCATAACTCTAAGTACAACTTGCTATAAATCTAATCAAATATATGTGAGTAGTTTAATTACTAGAATTTCGAAGATCTATGTATAATTGTGAGGGGTTAATTTGAATATTTTATAGAGTTTTAACTACATTTGTTTATCGCAACATTTATTTAGAGTTACAGGAAATACTAACTAAAGTTCTGGTAAGTTCTAATGAGAGTTATATCAACATTTGTTTAGAGTTATATAAATTATTAATTAGAGTTACCCCAGTGCTCGTTTAGAGTTATAAGATTTACTAGTTCGAGTTATATCAATACTTGTTCAAAGTTGAAATCTGCAACATAGCTTTCCCAAGAGACCAAGAGTAAAGAAAACCAATTTCCATCATTCTCTCTCACTTCACCAGCCTCCAAAGTCCACAATTTTCTTAGCTAGCCTCAGCAATCACTCTAAAGTCTAATCAAACCCAATATCAAATTTCAATGACGGGAAAAAATTGCAATGAAACATATATAATCTATAAACCTAAAACTGGCAAAAAATTTAACACGAAGCATTTTGCCTGGACTAAATTTTAACACAAAATCTAGAGACGTAGTCATGGAACCTATACAGTGCATCCGGCAAAACTCTTTCACATGTTGGAGATTTAGAGTATAAGGTTAGTTTAATTCATGGTGTGTTTATTTAAGTTGCTTGGATATGGTGTCGTAACTTAAATAACATATATAATAACATGCTATATGTGTGAGTCGTATTTTGGACTCATCATGCGAAGGGTTAAGAGGACAGTATAGTGCTCGCACCTCGCGAGACTATGGTCGCACTTCGCGACGGTGGAGCAGCAAATACTTGGAAGGCAGAGAACTGGTCGCGACTCGCGACCAGTGTCGCCCCTCGCGACGTGCTTGAGATCGCGACTCGCGTTGCTCGTCGCGACTCGCGACGGTGCTCCTGACTTGGTTGTTCTTTGCGTTGTTTCGCGTAGTTTGACGGTTTGTCAATGTAATGTTTCGGATTTTCTGAAGCATTGTAGCATTGTTATAAATATGGGGACTCTCATATGATGAAGGGGGTTGAGAAAACAACTTCTCTCTTTTTGCATACAAACTCTAAAGATCAAAAATCAGAAATTCTTCATCTCTACAAAATCTCACAAACTCATTTTCATTTAATAGTACTCATAGTAAGCGTGACCACTATTGTTTCTTCTTTGTATCTCGAAGGTGAATTCCGTGAACCCGTGCTTTACGATTAGGGTCGGAATATTACTTTTGGGAAAGTGATCCACGCCTAGAAGATTGTTGTCTTGTGACCCTTGTTCATTAATATCTATCTAACAATCCAAAAGTAATATACCATAGCAAGATGACTTCAATTCGTGAAATGTCTGCAAATTTTCACAAACTTGACAAGTTCGAAGGTGTTGGTTTTAGAAGATGGCAGAAGAAGATGCATTTCCTTCTCACTTCGTTAAGTGTGGCGTATGTTTTGAGCACTCCCAAACCCGAGGAAGGGGAAAATGAAACTGTTGAAGAAATTCGGAGGAGGAGCAAATGGGAGAATGATGACTATATATGTCGTGGCCACATCCTTAACGGTATGTCCGATGCTTTGTTTGATATTTATCAATTTGTTGAATCCGCTAAGATTCTTTGGGAAGAACTAGAAAGTAAATACATGGCCGAAGATGCTTCTAGTAAGAAATTTCTTGTTAGTAATTTCAATGCTTTTAAAATGGTAGACTCTAGGTCGGTAATGGAGCAATTCCATGAAATTCAAAGAATCTTAGGGAGTTTTAAGCAACACAACATTGTGATGGATGAAACCTTTGTTGTTTCCTCTATAATTGATAAATTACCACCCGGTTGGAAGGATGTTAGAAATTCCCTTAAGCATAAGAAAGACGATATGAATGTTGAACAATTGGGTGCTCATCTTCGGATTGAAGAGGGCATTCGGGTCCAAGATGGACAAAAGGATGTCAATCCTAATTCTTCCACCGTTAACATGGTGGAGGATGGTAAATCAAAGGAGTCTTCTAATCCTAAGAAGAGGGCTAACAATTTCACCAAAGGCAACTATGGCAAGAAGCCTAAGTTTGGTGGAGGTGCTCAACGAGGTTGTTGGGAATGTGGAAAGCCCTGGTCATTTTAAGAAGGATTGCACCATTTGGAAGAAGAAGATGAACAAAAAGAATGGTGGGAATGGCGAGTCTAGCCAAACCCATACCAAGCAAGGTATGTGTACACAAGTTTCACTTAATTCAAATCGAATTTTGTGTGTATGATTTACGAAATCTTTTGTGTACGGGATGATTGTTCATGGTGGATCGATTCGGGAGCATCAAGACATGTATGCAAGGAGCGGTCTCTATTCAAGACTTTCAAAGAGGTTGAGAATGGAGAAGTTCTTTACATGGGCAATGATTCTACGGCTAAAGTTCTAGGTGTAGGACAAGTAGAATTAGTGTTTAGTTCGGGAAAGCCTCTTATTTTAAGAGATGTATTGTATGCTCCGGAACTTAGGAGAAATTTAGTCTCCGGTGCTACCTTGAATCGGTTAGGTTTTAAGATGGTGTTTGAAGCCGATAAATTCATATTGTCTAAGGGTGGTACATTTATAGGACTTGGTTATCTTTGTAATAGTATGTTCAAACTAAGTATTTTGAATGCTTTGAAAGATACTTGCTTTGTTGTTAATGACAATTCTTCTCTATGGCATAATAGGCTTGGTCATGTTAACTATAAAAAGTTGTATTCCATGTCTAAGCATGATTTGATTCCCTTTTTTGATCCAAGTATAGAGAAGTGTAGAACATGCATGTTAACAAAGATAACTAGAAATTCTTTTCCAAACAATGTGGAAAAAGATACTTCATTGCTTGATTTGGTGCATAGTGATTTATGTGATTTTCATAGCACTCCTTCCTTGGGGAACAAGAAATACATGATAACTTTTATTGATGATTACTCTCGGTTTTGTTATGTATACTTGTTATTTACTAAGGATGAAGCCCTTGATAAGTTTAAGATCTATAAAGCCGAAGTTGAATTACAACTAAGTGACAAAGTTAAACGATTTAGAGCGATAGGGGTGGTGAATTCTATGATCCGAGTTATTTTCAATCTATAGGCATTATACATGAAACTACGGCGGCTTATACACCACAACAAAATGGTATAGCCGAAAGAAAGAATAGAACTTTGCAAGAAATGGTAAATTCTATGTTATCCTATTCGGGTTTAAGTGATGGTTTTTGGGGTGAAGCTATGTTAACGACTTGTCATATTTTAAACCGAGTTCCAATGAAAAAGAACGAGGTTACCCCATATGAACTTTGGTATAAAAGAAAACCAAACTTGAGTTATCTCAAGGTTTGGGGATGTCGTGCAATTGTAAAAGTGCCTGGAACCCAAACGTAAAAAGTTGGGTGAAAGGGGAGTTGAGTGCATCTTTATAGGGTATGCTCTTCATAGCAAATCCTATAGGTTCTATGTTATAGAACAAAATGACTTTTGGTCAATTCACACTATTGTGGAGTCAAGAGATGCAATTTTTGATGAAAATCGATATTCATCAATTCCTAGACCAAAGGATATTACTCCCAATACCAATATTCAAGCAATTGATCAAATTAACATTGATCAAGGAATTAGACTTGATCAAACTAACATTGATCAAGAAGTTGATGAACAAACTCTTGATGAGAATGTTGCATCAACATCATCACAACCTAGGAGAAGTAAAAGGGCGAGAAAAGAGAAATCTTTCGGCCCGGACTTTCATGTATATTTGGTTGAAGGATCAAGGAGTTCCGTAGTGACTAAGTTTCCATATATATTTAATGTGGAAGAGGATCCTTTAACGTTTAATGAGGCTATGTGGTCTCAAGATGCCGCTTTTTGGAAAGAGGCAATTGATGATGAGATGGATTCCATTATGGGAAATAACACTTGGGTTTTAGCTGATTTACCTCCTAAGTGTAAACCAATAGGGTGTAAATGGATTTTCAAAAGGAAAATGAAAGTAGATGGAACTATTGATAAGTTCAAAGCCCGTTTGGTGGCTCAAGGTTTCTCACAAAAACCGGGTATTGATTATTTCGATACATATGCACCCGTTGCTAGAATCTCCACTATAAGGTTATTAATAGCTCTTGCGGCTATTCATAAGCTTGTGATCCATCAAATGGATGTCAAGACGGCGTTCTTGAATGGAGAACTAGAGGAAGAGGTTTACATGCGACAACCTAAGGGTTTGTCGTGAAAGGTCAAGAGCATAAAGTATGCAAGTTGATTAGATCTTTGTATGGGCTAAAACAAGCACCTAAGCAATGGCATCAAAAGTTTGATGAGGTTGTGTTGTCTAATGGTTTCAAATTGAATATTTCAGACAAGTGTGTTTATAGCAAATTTGATGACAACGGTAATGGTGTCATGATTTCTATATGTAGATGACATGTTGATATTTGGAACGGATTTGTCACAAGTTGAGTGTACAAAATCTTTTCTATCTTCACAATTCTCCATGAAAGATTTGGGAGAGGCGGATGTCATCTTAGGTATAAGAATTAAGAGAGACAATGGAAAATTGATCTTGTCACAATCTCATTATATCGAGAAAGTGCTCAAGAAGTTTAATGTTGGTGATTGCTCTCTTGTTTCAACTCCTATGGACCCAAGTGAAAAATTATTGCCAAATGATGGCAATGCCGTGTCTCAACTTGAGTATGCGAGGGTTATAGGTTGTTTGATGTATGCTATGACGAGTACTAGGCCGGATATCGCATTTGCGGTAGGGAAATTAAGTAGGTATACTAGTAATCCTAGTATGGAACATTGGCAAGCTATTCGTCGAGTGTTAAAGTATTTGAGGAAAACCATGGACTATGGTTTGTCCTATAGTGGATATCCTTCGGTTTTAGAAGGGTATTCGGATGCAAGTTGGATCTCTAATAGAGAAGATCATTCCTCCACGAGTGGATGGGCATTCCTCCTTGGGGGAGGTGCAATATCTTGGGCTTCCAAGAAACAAACTTGCATTGCGGATTCTTCAATGACATCGGAGTTTATAGCTCGTCATCGGCAAGCAAAGAAGCCGAGTGGTTAAGGAATCTCATGTTTGAGATACCTTTGTTGCCAAAACCAATATCACCTATTGCTATACATTGTGATAGTGATGCGGCATTAGCAAGAGCTTATAGTCAAGTGTATAATGGTAAGTCAAGGCACATTGGTGTGAGACATAGTTATGTCCAAGGACTTATCAAAGATAGTTCTATCACCTTGTTGACTATGTGAGAACTACGTATAATCTAGCGGATTGTTTCACTAAGGCGCTAGCTAGAGATACGGTAAAGAGGATGGCAATCGGTTTAGGATTGGTGCCTTTTGGAAATCACGAGTAAGGGAATCTTAACTTAACGCCCAATAAGACGTTGGGTCTTGAGTTCAATAAGATTAATTTCCTTATTTGTTGATTGAAAGAACTTGTATAATCATCCAAGGTAAAGTTCTTTAAATCTCGTGATGTTATAAGAGGTTGTTTAATCTTAATAGATCTCTTGACATTGTGCTTTGTCACAGAGAGCATGCTTTTCTAAGAGATCTACCTATGTAAGTGCGAAGTTTGGCGCTTCAAGGAGCTAGTGAGGCATAGCTTTGATGCACTTATGAATTGATATGGACACATGGCTAATTAGTGTCAAGTATATATTGAAAATGAGTAGTTAATCTTGTGTGTGTAATATCTTCAAGTTTTCATTATGTGTTGCTAATGGTTCAATCGTTTATCGACACCATTTGGATACGAATGCTTGAAATGTGTATTATACTAAGTGGAAGTTCAAGTCTTTGTACACTTTCATTTATGCATGAGGTTGTTTTGTTATGATGATGTTTGTGCAATAACTATTTATGTATACTCTAAATGGGGGAGGATTGTTGGAGATTTAGAGTATAAGGTTAGTTTAATTCATGGTGTGTTTATTTAAGTTGCTTGGATATGGTGTCGTAACTTAAATAACATATATAATAACATGCTATATGTGTGAGTCGTATTTTGGACTCATCATGCGAAGGGTTAAGAGGACAGTATAGTGCTCGCACCTCGCGAGACTATGGTCGCACTTCGCGACGGTGGAGCAGCAAATACTTGGAAGGCAGAGAACTGGTCGCGACTCGCGACCAGTGTCGCCCCTCGCGACGTGCTTGAGATCGCGACTCGCGATGCTCGTCGCGACTCGCGACGGTGCTCCTGACTTGGTTGTTCTTTGCGTTGTTTCGCGTAGTTTGACGGTTTGTCAATGTAATGTTTCGGATTTTCTGAAGCATTGTAGCATTGTTATAAATATGGGGACTCTCATATGATGAAGGGGGTTGAGAAAACAACTTCTCTCTTTTTGCATACAAACTCTAAAGATCAAAAATCAGAAATTCTTCATCTCTACAAAATCTCACAAACTCATTTTCATTTAATAGTACTCATAGTAAGCGTGACCACTATTGTTTCTTCTTTGTATCTCGAAGGTGAATTCCGTGAACCCGTGCTTTACGATTAGGGTCGGAATATTACTTTTGGGAAAGTGATCCACGCCTAGAAGATTGTTGTCTTGTGACCCTTGTTCATTAATATCTATCTAACATCACATAGGCCGCCAAACAATTTAACACGTTAACACGAAGCATTTGACTCCAACCTATATATTGCACCAATATAATCATTGCAAGAAGTGTAATGCTAGAATTTGTCACATTTTGTCATGCGTGAGAAATTATTCTACAAATTTACAATTAATCTACCAACTGAAAATTATTCTACAAATTTTCCGAAATACTAACCTTCTTCTCGAATCATGCGTGAGAAAGTCTGTCGAATTGATCTTAAAACAAAAAAAAGGGCGTAATTGCTGAACGTAATTGAAACAGAAAACAGAGTAACCGAGAAGAGAGAGGAGAGATAAAGGAGGTTTATGTGTGATAACTGATAAGTGGGTAGGTTTTGGGATTTTTGTTTGTTTTAATTTTTAATCTGGGCTATTGAATGAGCCATGATCTAAGGGTTAATATTTTTTCTCACTTCTCATATAAAACACCCTTCTCAGCTGAACTTATATATATATATATATATATATATTATGAGCAAAAGATATCTAGCTCACATGATTTCATTCCTTTAGAGTCTTCCTTAGAAATCTAATATTGATCTTATAGCATTATAAACGGGTGTTGTTATTGAACTTAGTTGGTAAATAATGTTGCGGAGGTAGTACCCTAGGAACAAATCTAATCAACATCATTGCGTTTAATGGTTCTCTAGCACACAAAATACGATATTATAACGTTAAGTCAAATTAGATTATCTTATACAAAAAATTGATATGATCCAATATTATTAAGATCCTAAGGAATATATATAGCAGTTAATATATCACTATATATGTATATAATACTTATAGTACGAAATTAAAAAAACATGAAGATATAGGATGTCATCTAGTTTTAATTGGTAAAGTCTTGTGGGGTGGTACCTAAGACATGGGATCCACTTCCGTCTACATCACTACGCTTAGTTGCTCATTCACATAAAAACGAAAAGTTGAATATCTTTCTAAATCACGTTAAGTGATCCTATAGCATAATTCAAAATTTATCTTTAATAATTAATCTATAATATAATGTTTTTAGTCTTTTGCATACTTCAGATTTTCGTACGTGTACTTTGTTCGAGTATTGCAAGCGGTACTCAATGAAAATGGTTCGAGTAGATGGTAGTAGAACATAATAGTATTTATTTCGTACCTTATTGTATGAAAATCACGTAAATCACACTAATTGCCAATGATACAAGTTATTTGGTTTAGGCTATGAGATCCTTTTTAATAAATCAATGTAATTAGATTATTCCTTGTTCTAATCATAAAAAATTAACCCATTGAAAAATTTCAATTTTAATAATTAATTAGATTATTTCAAAATATTATAGTATTACGATTATATTTTAACAAAATGGATCTCCAAAAACACAAAATATTTTACTTATCATATGAATTTGCTTCATTTAAATTCAAATTTACAATTCAAAAGAAATTGGAAAAAAGTAAAATAAAAGATTTTCCATCGTGGCTCGCAAGTGAATTTCCTCACCGGCGTAGTTGGTGCCCCGATTTTTCTCTCGTTAATATCGACCAAGAGAAAACACGGGAAACCCACGACTGACATTACTGATCTGTTTCTCTAGCCTTTGCCTTGCTTTGTTCACCCGCTATTGTGCATTTGTGCTCGCGATGCTACTCTTGTGTAGTTGGTACTCAAAAAAAGAATCAGGGCTTTTATATACAATTCAAAGCAAAAAAATCATTAAAACATGAATTAAGGATTTGAAGATACCATTCCCTTCGAAGTTGCGTGGAAAATATCAATCGATACAAAAGCAAACAAATGAAATCAAATATATAAACAGAAAAGGAGTTAAGCACATTAGGATGAACTCAACTTTATTGCTGAAAATTATAGTTAAGGACATGAACTTTCAAAAGTCAAAATTAATTATCCCATAAGTAAATTCCATTACTTTTTACTTTTTTTTAGGGGCATTACTTTTTAATTGAGTTAGATGCAATAAAAAAAATTAAAATCATTAGACTAACAATCATCGAAAACATTCCTAGAAAAGGAAAAAGCCGATTTTATCAAAATCAGTTCTAGACAAAGCTGTAATATGGAATTAAAAAACATTTTTATTTTAAGTGATATCAAATACTGAGTTTTGAGTTAAGGATTAGTTGGATATGAACACATTTCTGTCAGCTGTAAATTATTCAAGCCAGTTGGAGTAGTCAATTACCGCAAGTTGGATTTCAGCTAGCTTTTCTTTTTTTCCAAGTTCGAGCCAAACACCTCCCAGAGACCCAAACAATTAGCTAGCTAAAAAGAATTATAGGCCTTTTTACTTCTATACAACTTAGTTGTAATTAACATTTGAATTGCAGTGTGCTAATACAATTGATCATTTGGCAACCTTATATTTTGATCGCATTATTATGGGTGAATCACCCGCTTCACCAGCTGTACTTAATTTTGCTCAATATATTTTAGATTTTGCTGATATCTATCTAGATGTATGTTTTTGTTTCTGATTCTAAGTCCACTCCTTTTCATGATTCTCTTGTCTAAACTTGAACTCGCAATGCGTCTTCTCCTTCTTTTTTGTTACATTATCTCGGATGCCTCCTTTATAAAGTTGTCTTTAATTATAATTGTCATTTCTAAAACAACATCAATCTTCATCGTCCTCACAAAAAAGGTAGGACCATGACAACTTATAGAAATCAACAATCAAAGTATTGTAAGAAAGGTAACAAAAAAAAGTATAAATTGTAGAAGGATAATGTTGTGCTCCTATTCTTCAGTTTGGCTGGTTCTATATTCCTAGTATCTCTATCTTTGTGTCTCTAATATTACGTATAGGTTGTTATACTTTCTGTTAACATTAGTTTGTTGTGCTAAAAAACCCTCGAATTGAATTACAAATAAAGAAAACGAAAACCCCACCATGCAACTTCTTAGAATCAATCACATTTGCGTAGAGAAAGATGATGCATCGACAACTAACCGAATGGTAGCGATAATTAAGATTTCATCTTTGTTAGGCCTTTGTTTGGCACTAGCGTTTGAGGTAGCGGTTAGCGGTTGGACAAGATTAAAACGGTACTTAAGAAAATTATGAGTGTTTGGTAAGGTAGTGGTTGAAGTAGCGGGTAGCAGTTGAAGTAGATTATGAGTAGCGGTTGTGGAACTTTACCACAAGTAACGTTTGAGATTTAGAGGTAGCGGTCTAGCAAATAAACACTATATAATAGCATAAGGTAGAATTATTAACCAATGTTTTTTCTATTTCTTTTTCCTTTTACTGTTTATTTATTGTTTTATTTTATGGCAATTCAATGTTTATTTTATAATAGTAGAGATGTAATTTAAATATTTATTTTAAACATAAGATATTTTACAAGTATTTTAGTTAAAATTGGTAATATAAATTTTTCGAGGGTTAAATATTTTCTTAGATTTAAACATTTCTTTGAGCACCTAAAAAGTCATATACTCCTTTTTGTGTAACTTCTTTGAAAAAATAAATCTTGAATTTAGCTATTGAACGAACATATGAAATTATTGTAGTTCATTTCATATTAGAATAAATGTCATTTATTGTCTTTTATAATTTCAACAGCTACATTTGCCAAACACTTCTAATTAAACAATTAATTTAATCGTTGATCGCTGACAGCTACTAGTAGACAGCTAGCCGCTACTCCCAACAGCTACAGCTACTGCAACCGTTAACCGCTACTAGAACCGCTAGTTTTGCCAAACATGCCCTTAGAAAATTGGGGGAGAGAGAAAAATGGCTGATTGATGAAATTTTATTGGGAGAAAAAGAATATGGGTGGAGAAATTTTAGGAAGAAACTGATTTGATTTTGCAATAAATATCATTTAATTATGCAATTTTAGAAAATAATTGAGCTGATGTTGGTCATGGTATGGAAAGAAATTATACCATGCATGATTTAAGGCTATCATGATCAATTACCTCCTCAGTAGATGATAAGTCATTTATATATTTAGTTTTTAGGTGCATTTAGGTTGCATTTTAGAGCATTTAGATTCATTTTTAGGTTCATTATTGCATCATATTCTTAAGTTATGTTATTCTACTCCTATTCGGTATGTTTTCTTGTTTTGATGAATTTCAGGTAATGAGAACGTATTTGGAGTATATTTAGCTATGCTTGAGGATTAGGAGCACTTGGAAAGAAGCTACGATGCATAAGGATAGTAAGGATATGTCTTGGCACGAGTTTGAGCGAAAACGAAGCGGAAAATCATTAGAAGAAATGTGAAAAAGGAGTCATGTATACTCTTCTGATCATAACTTTTGATGTGCTTCTTAGAATCAAGAAATTCCAGCTGGGTTGGAAACTAGACTTGAAGGGCTTTCCAACGATAGGTCACACGCCCCAAATGGACTTCTGGTTCGAGAGATACAGCCTTCGCAAGTTGACGCAAAATCACAGTTTTTCCGCCCGGTCGACCGGGCGGTTTTGCCCGACCGGGCGAGATGAAAATTTCTTCAGAGTACAAGGCATGTTTGCCCGGTCAACCGGGCGAAAGTGGCTCCAAAAGTGCTTGCGCGCCCGACCGGGCGGCTCCGCCCGGTTGACCGGGCGGAATTCCATTTTTGTCGTAGTTTCAGAACAACGTCGCCCGACCGGGCGGTTTTTGCCCGGTCGACCGGTTTTCCCGGAAGGTTAATTTTTGCCTTTTTTAGCCGGTTTTGTAAAAACTATAAATAAGTCTTCTCTCTCTCCCCCTAGACACCCTCCTTTCTGACGTTATATTTTGTATTTTTAGGTTTAGCTTTAGTTTCCTTTTTCCTTTTCTCTCTAGTTTTTCATGGCAAACCCTAGTTTCTCTTTTCTTCATTAATTCATGAGTTTATAATATTCATCTCTTTTCTTTCATTGATTTTTTTGATCATGCTTTTCTTTGTAGATTTAAATTTCTTTATTTATTTCATGATTGAGTAGTTTATATTCTAGGGTTTGGGAATCCATGTTTATATGCTATGATTCTTGATTGATATTTATTAATGGTTTGATTAGTTATTGATATCTCTAATTGATTAGTGTTTTTATTGTTAATCTTGCAATCTGATCAATTGTCTGATTAAATATTGCTAATATCGAGTCATAGATCGAGAGATAGTACTCTTTAGAGGCTTACCTACAATTAGCAAATCTGATTATGTTGAGCGACCGTACTGGCATATGTTGATTTGAGAGCGTTAATGCCCGACCGTAGGATTAACATGTGCTCTAGATATCTGATTAATTGAACTATTGATGATATTTTGATAGATTATAGTTATAAACATGGTAAACCCTTGCCCTAGATCCTTTCTAGTTTGATTTTCATAGTTTGATTAGTTTAGAACTTTAACTCAATATTCCTGATCTTGTTTAGTTTCTCTATACCTTAGAAGCTAGATTAAAACGACCATCTCTCCGTGGATTCGACCCAACTTACCCTACTACATTGTTAGAAGGTTTTGCAGGAATTATTTTTGACAGTGTACGACACCTTATCAAATTTTGGCGCCGTTGTTGGGAGACGGTATAGTTTTATTTAGTTTTTATTGTTGTTGAAATTAAACTGCATATATATATATAGTTTTCTTTTTTCTTTCTTTTTGTGAATATATATATTTTGTTGTTCTCCTTGTCTGTTTTAGTGTGTTGTCATGGAGTGGAATAATTATAGTTCAGAGGGGGGTGTTTTTTCTAATTATCAAGGGCAATGTGATTATTCTGGGTATTATAATGCGAATGATTATGTTTATGATGCATCATATAATTGTCAAAATTTACAAAATCTGTGCATGAATTCCTATGAATATTCCCATGACCCTAATGAGTCTTATTTGCTCGATTATACTCAATGTTATCAACCTGAAGTGAATAATTATTTTCAACCCGAAACATCGAAGCGTCGGGAACTATTTAACATGATGAAAGAGTATATGGTTGAACAAAGCATGAAGATTTAAATGAATTAGCTCATGATTATCAAAACATAGCGAAATCTATTGAATTACTTGTTGTGCAACAATCTACTAATCAACAAGTTATACTTGATGATGATGATTTTGGTGTTGAGAATTATACTCCGGAGGAGAAAGGCGTTGATATGACTCATGAAAGTTTGGTAGAAGGTAAGGGTGTAATTGGTGAAGTTGGTAGTGAGTGTCTCTATGTCGACGAATCCTTAGTTGAGAGTGAAGTGTCTCACACTTCTTCTATAAACTTTTCATCCGCATATGAGTCTAAAGTTGAGAGTGAGATAATACATGAGTCTTTGTCGGTTCCATCCGATCTTTGTTTTTGAGTCTCATGTTCCCTTCTCTAAAAAACTTGATCTTATTCCTTCTTCCCCTTTATTATATCCTCCATCGTTCCTTCTTTCTCCCCTTTTGAATGACTCTCATGATAATGTAAATAATGCACAATTGGTTTCTTTTCCTTCTTTTGAGTCCTGTAAAAAGACTAACGATTTTTCTTTTTCTACTTCTTGTAAATCTAATTTTTCCTTTGATTTTTCTTTTTGTAGTTTTAGTAATTTTTTAGGATTATTTTTTTTCATTTTTACTTTTCATTCTTATATAATATGCTCCGAGTTGTTTGCAGGGAACGTATGATAAGCTTCTTAGAGCATTGAACTATTATGAGTGATCTACTAGTCTTAAATGGTCATGCAAGACCTTAAATCGCGCTTATCGGGAGGCAACCCGACTTTTTTTCATTTTTTTTTATTATTTTTTTATTTATTTTTTATTTTTTTGGTTTGACTAACTTTGCTAATATGTGATGACATCTTTTGCTAGGTACAAGCATAGCCAATTTTTTGGCTAAGTTCACTGCCTCATTACAACTATCGATTGTGGTGGAGGTGTCGATGCTTTTTGACACTCCCTTTGATTACCCACCCCTTTTGTAAGTTGTACCTCTCCCTCATTTCATTCCTCTTTGTTCACATTGAGGACAATGTGTCATTCACTTGGGGGAGGATGTCTCATCATCATTACTTAGCACATGTTAGTTGCATTTAGTGTAGATTTCATTGCTTTCGTAGGATGTTGCACGGTTTGTACCGCTCACTAGGAGTGGGAGTTTACGTGCAACCAAAAAAAATTGTACTGCTTTCTTAGTTGCATTAGTTTATTTCATCTCATATTAGATTTCATGTCATTTTAGTTGCATCTATCGGACTATTGCTAACACTTTTGAGAACCTTGTTGATATTTTACTACAATTCTTGAGCATCATTCATCTTGTTCATGATTCTTCATAGCACGATTGTTTCGTAATTGATTGGTTGTGGTAAGATTGATTGATCTTTCTCTGGCTCGAATTAACTTTACTATGCAGACGCCCTAACCTAAGTGAGCTTATGTGCCTATAAACTGAAGTATATGTGTCAGTTATGTTTTTTTTTCATGTGTGATTAGTTCCTTAGTTGTCGCATTGATCTTGATTTTGACTTGGTACTCTTTGATATTTGATAGTGCATACATTTTGATATGATTGAGGCAATCTATTTCATGATCTTAGCTTCAGAGTTATTCTTGTTTTCATATTATCCTTTCTCTAGCCCCGCCGAGCCTTTCGACTATGTTTGATTGCTACCTACATTACAAGCCATTGGCCTCATTTGATATTTGTCCTAACCCTAGTTTGGGGAACGAGTATTAGTTTTGGTTTGGTTTGTATTGAATTAAAGTGTTCAATTTATGGTTTAGAAGGATGGAAAAGTATGTTTAGTGAGCTTTGAAATTGAATAGAAAATTCAAAAAAAAAAAAAGAAAAAAAAAGAAGTGAAAAGAAAAAAGTTGTGAATAAAGTGAAATAAAAAGGGTTATGATTGAATTTCTTGAGTGAAAAAGGTTGTTGATTATATTTGGAGATTGCTGGTTGTTGCTTGGAGTTGTTGTGATCTTTCTTGGTCATGTTTTCAGTTATATGATGCTCCCCCTTCTTGGTTTTTCCACCACAATTCCAAAATTATTCCATACCTTTAACCTCAGCCCCATTGCAACCCTTAAAAGTCCTCTTGATCATTGTGTATTGTATTGTTGAGTGTTAAATGAGTCAAAAAGTCAAAGTTAAAGAGTATATGTTTCATCTGAGTTGACTTGTTTTAGGTTAAGTGTCATCATTTATCCTTTAAACACATGAGAGATTTGAGCGCACATGACTATAGTGAGGTCTGTCAGGTTTGGTTAAATCCAAATTTGGGAGAGATGGTATGTGGTATGATTGGAGAGTCGATTGCAATACATGACATGCTATGCGGCTTTGTTCGAGATTGTTTCGATGCTTGGTTTGTGTAGTGATTATATCTCTCGGTGTTTTCGCTGAGTGTTTAGCCCCGTTGTAGTCCTATATTGTAGGTCGTCTTTCTTTTCCAATGTTTATGTCTTATTGCTTGGGGACAAGCAATGGTTTAGCTTGGGGGAGTTTGATAAGTCATTTATATATTTAGTTTTTAGGTGCATTTAGGTTGCATTTTAGAGCATTTAGATTCATTTTTAGGTTCATTATTGCATCATATTCTTAAGTTATGTTATTCTACTCCTATTCGGTATGTTTTCTTATTTTGATGAATTTCAGGTAATGAGAACGTATTTGGAGTATATTTAGCTATGCTTGAGGATTAGGAGCACTTGGAAAGAAGCTACGATGCATAAGGATAGTAAGGATATGTCTTGGCACGAGTTTGAGCGAAAACGAAGCGGAAAATCATTAGAAGAAATGTGAAAAAGGAGTCATGTATACTCTTCTGATCATAACTTTTGATGTGCTTCTTAGAATCAAGAAATTCCAGTTGGGTTGGAAACTAGACTTGAAGGGCTTTCCAACGATAGGTCACACGCCCCAAATGGACTTCTGGTTCGAGAGATACAGCCTTCGCAAGTTGACGCAAAATCACAGTTTTTCCGCCCGGTCGACCGGGCGGTTTTGCCCGACCGGGCGAGATGAAAATTTCTTCGAGTACAAGGCATGTTTGCCCGGTCAACCGGGCGAAAGTGGCTCCAAAAAGTGCTTGCGCGCCCGACCGGGCGGCTCCGCCGATTGACCGGGCGGAATTCCATTTTTGTCGTAGTTTCGGGAACAACGTCGCCCGACCGGGCGGTTTTTGCCCGGTCGACCGGTTTTCCCGGAAGGTTAATTTTTGCCTCTTTTAGCCGGTTTTGTAAAAACTATAAATAAGTCTTCTCTCTCTCCCCCTAGACACCCTCCTTTCTGACGTTATATTTTGTATTTTTAGGTTTAGCTTTAGTTTCCTTTTTCCTTTTCTCTCTAGTTTTTCATGGCAAACCCTAGTTTCTCTTTTCTTCATTAATTCATGAGTTTATAATATTCATCTCTTTTCTTTCATTGATTTCTTTGATCATGCTTTTCTTTGTAGATTTAAATTTCTTTATTTATTTCATGATTGAGTAGTTTATATTCTAGGGTTTGGGAATCCATGTTTATATGCTATGATTCTTGATTGATATTTATTAATGGTTTGATTAGTTATTGATATCTCTAATTGATTAGTGTTTTTATTGTTAATCTTGCAATCTGATCAATTGTCTGATTAAATATTGCTAATATCGAGTCATAGATCGAGAGATAGTACTCTTTAGAGGCTTACCTACAATTAGCAAATCTGATTATGTTGAGCGACCGTACTGGCATATGTTGATTTGAGAGCGTTAATGCCCGACCGTAGGATTAACATGTGCTCTAGATATCTGATTAATTGAACTATTGATGATATTTTGATAGATTATAGTTATAAACATGGTAAACCCTTGCCCTAGATCCTTTCTAGTTTGATTTTCATAGTTTGATTAGTTTAGAACTTTAACTCAATATTCCTGATCTTGTTTAGTTTCTCTATACCTTAGAAGCTAGATTAAAACGACCATCTCTCTGTGGATTCGACCCAACTTACCCTACTACATTGTTAGAAGGTTTTGCAGGAATTATTTTTGACAGGTGTACGACAGCCTATCAGTAGATTGCATATATCAAGGTGAAAATTGAGCAATTTATTTTCGGCAAATTAGTTGCAAGGCAACAGAGGCGGCACATCAGCTTGGGCTAAGTAAGCTTTGACACATGGCGGTGGAGTAATGGGAGGTAATGAGGGTGATGACAAATGGCGTTGATGGCCTAAATAGATGACACCTCAACTATTTTTTCATATAGTGAGTTCATATGAGAATGCGTACTTACATGAGAAATGAGAATGGATTTTACGCATTATAACTCTAATGAACAAGTGATGTAACTTTAATTAAAAAGTGATGTAACTCCAAAAAAGAAATATTAGAAAAAAAAAATTCAAAATTTTTCTTTTTTTTTTTGGGCTCGAAGATTTTTTTTGGAGTATAACTCTAACGAACAAGTATTGTAACTCTAATCCAATTGTGCGGTTGAGATTCATTCTCATTTCTCATGTAAGGAGCATTCTCATGTGATCCTGCCCCTATATATATATATATATATATATATATATATATATATATATATATATATATATATATATATATATATATATATATATATATATATATATATATATATATATATATATATATATATTTTATATAGATGTGCATATATTTTATTTACAATTTAATATGTCGTTAAATTATGTAAGGATATTTACCCCGAGCCTAAATATCTTTACTTTTGGTTTATTAGTTTTTCTTGAAAGTTGATTGGCAACTCTGTTTTTTACAAAAAGAAATTATGCAGGTTATCTGATTTTTTTTGCCTACATCGTTCGTTACTCATCTAATTTATCCCTAAATGAAAGTTGCTTTTCATCCCTAATTTTATGACCAATTTTCTTCAAAATGGCAGTAAAGCATTTCACACTAATTATGAGCCTAATTATGGATTTTATATAATTCTAATGTCAACTACACTAATTTAAAAAATAAATATACATAAGATATGGAATATAATTGTATCTTTCGACCTTCGTAACTATCAATTTTTTGTAACTCGATATTAAAATAAAACGGTATAATGATAAATATTCAAACAAAACAAAAATGAAGATCTATTACTGAACACCAGACTTAAGTTTAACACGAAAATATACCGCCGCTCAATAAAATGTATTATACTTTAATAATAGTAGTATGTTTTCAAATCTTTTTGTAAATACATAAACAAAAAAACCTCTCTTTGAATGCATTATGTTCTGGAATATCCATGTTGATAAACAATCTAAATGAGTAAAGCAAATTCGAAACTCAAACCTTACCTAGAATTTAATAAAAAACACACTAACGTCATATTTTGAGACAAAATAAACCCGAGACCGTTGTCCGCTCATGGGTCGTGGGCCTGCCACGGTCAAAAAAATTTATTTTAGGCTCGGCCTGACACGAGCCCGCCTATATGGCTCGTGGGCCGAACACCACTTCTCTTTGTATTTTAGTCTAAAAATTTATTTTAGGCTCGGCCTGACACGAGCCCACCTATATGGCTCGTAGGCCCGTGGAAAAATCTGAAAATTCCAGGCCCGGCACGGCAGGGCCCGCCATTGCCCCAATCCCCCGGGCCGAGCCCGTGAACAGGCCCGGCCTATGCCCAGGTCTAGCCCCAACCCCCGGGCGGATCCCGTGAAAAGGCCCGATCGTGCTAGGTCTACTTGGACCTGGTCCGGATCCGTAGATCAAGATTTGTTTTTCCAGATCAAGATCCCAAAATTTTGGACCCGACGGATCGGGGACGGATGCAGATCCTATAGTAAAAAAGGGATCTAGATTCGAGTTTGATCCCGGATCCGGATCCGTAGATCCGTTTTTGATTTTAAGGACGTCTTCCTACTAGTTTTATGCTTTTAAAGATATAATGAAAACCCTAACATCTGCCCATCTCCCTCACTCTCCCCTACTCTCCCTATCCTCCATCTACGAGGTGGTCGAGACTAGAATCTCGATTTGCCCACCACCGGCTTCCGACGCAGCCGCCACCAACCACCACCACAGACTCCACTCGCCCAGGGCTCCCTAGCCACCACACCAACCACCATCAGCAACGACCTACAAAACACAGCCACTAGCCCCTCTCTTTCACACTCCTCTCTGACACCAGCCAAACTCGAACACTAGCTTAGCGCACCCCAGCCATGACCCGCCAGCCCACGGCATCCCCAACTAAGCACGACCAGGCAGACTACCGCATCCGGATGCCCACCTTCTCTATCTCTCTTGTCATTCCAGCCTACGACCATCGGGAACCATACGAGATGCACCACCAGCCACAACCACCGTACTTCTATAATGATTTTGATCTGAATATTTATAGTTTTTATTATCGTGTTGTTGATGAATATGTTGATTTTGATCTGAATTTGTGTTAATTTGCTTGAATGTGTTGATATGAATTGCGGTAAATGGGGTGAACTGTGGAAAAGTAGGTAGAATTGTATAGGATATGGACGGACCTATTTTTGGACCCATTTTGGACCCGGATCTGCAGATCCACAGTATATAAATCTGGGTCCTATTATTCTAGACCCGTCGGATTCGAGGCAAATCTGGATCCAGTCTATGAAAATAGATCTGGATCCGGGTCCATAAGAACCCGATCCAAAACTGACCCGTTGCCAACCCTACTTGTAAAAAAATTATATACAATCTAGGATATGAGGAGTCCTTAAATAACTCAACTAAGGCATGATTCACGTTCCCCATACATGCTTGCTTTCTAAGGTCGGTAACATGCACACTATCACCTTTGTAGTAAACCCTAGAAACATGCAATGCATGCTTTCCAAGTCAAATTAAGGAATTTTCGAACAACTAAGGGCAAAGGAATTGAGCATCATTTACTCCTATATCACATATATAGATAAAGTGAAAGTGTAACAATTAAATGAAAATGGTCTAAAAGGAAAGTGTAACAATTATTTTTTTTAAAATGAAGGTTGTATCATTGACTTTGACTTCCTTGAACCTCGGGATATGTTAGTAGTGGACGAGAGTCCTTATTTGATGTATTTGAGAATTTCTCCACCAATATGCGAGTTGTATGCTGAGTCAATAGCTAGTTCGTGTAGTGTTCGTGCATTATCCCCATATATGATGCTCTTATGCCTATTTCATGAATGAGCTGTGTTGAAACCCTAGCAATCCTCTAGCGTTTGTCTTTGCTTAAATTTCATATAGTAGTGTTTTTCTTAAGGTCTTAGTTAAGTGATCTTCATTCTTAGTTTAGTTAAACAAAACTGTTTTTCTATACTTAGCTTACATTAATTAGCAATAGTATTGTCTAATTAGCTATTCCCTGCGGAAATGACCCTTATCCACCATGATACTTAGTTAATTAATGGTTTGTTTACGCTTTAATTGATTAAAAGAGATTAGCTAGAAATGACATAAAGTCTCTTTGTCAAGTATGTATCTGTGAAGCGGGAAAATCACACAACTACGAGCTAAAAGTATCTTTCTACAATTTGAGTACCTAAAACATGTATTGAGTAGTAATCAATACTCAATTCACATAAAATAATTAACCATTTACAACCCTAAAATCATATTTGACACTAATACAACTATACAAGGGCTTCTACAATCTTTTAACACTATTATTATACAACAATACTTCCTCTGTTTCTTAATATATGCATCATATTGACTGGGCACACTTGGCGATGCACAAATTTGGTTATGAATATCTTCATGAGTTATATATTACCAAAAATTAAAGAGAAAATAATATTTTTGAAATTATGCATTGAGATTAACCCATCAACAATTAGAATTACGACATTTTATCTTTTATAAATTAATAAAGAGAGATGGTGAAAGTTGATAGTCAAATAGTATAAAGAATCAATATAATGCATTTATTAAGAAATAGATTAAATAATTCCCAACTTGTAGTGTTTAAAATATCAAATGAAAATGCACGAATCACGATGATACGTCAAACACACAATATGAATTCAATTAAATGTCCCAAATCAGGTTCTTTTTTTTTGTGTGAGAAGCCAACCAGCGTGGCAGAACATAAGCTAGCGAGCCCGCCTCAACCGCCGCTGCCAGGACGACGAGTCGACGATCGCAGCTACATGTGAGTGAATCGACCAGGCGTGCTTCGTCTTGCCACATGCATCCAATCAAGATGCCAGAATTTCTAAGACAAAACGAAGAAGAAATCATTTTTCATTTTGGTATCAGACTTGACATGAACTTATCAAAACTTATTGGACCTAAGATTTATTTTTTACCTACATTTTAGAAATTCTGTTAATTACTTATTCTCGACTAAGTAAATCCCGAAACCCCTCAAAAAAAAAAAGGTAAATCCCAAATCATACCATACAAAAGAAACCGTTTGTGTTTTTCTTTTCTTTTTTTGAAGGGAATCGTTTGTTTTATTTTTATTTCTCTCAATAAATTTTCTATCTTATCTCACATGTAAAATCCTAATGAAAGACAAACTTAACAAGGGCAAAAAAGTAAATTGAACACTGAACCATTGGTAGAAATAGCCAGACTTTCATAAAAGACATACTTCCTCCGTTCCATAATAAGTGAAACATAGGGATTGGGCACAAGATTTAATAAACATCACTTTCAAAAGCCAAAAAGTCATAAAATACCCTTTTTATTATCAAAAGGAGGAGAGAGAAAAGCAAACCACACAAGTTTGTGATGGATACTCTTGTCATTTTGTCACTTTTTTTTTTCCATTTAAGGTATGTTTCACTTATTTTGAAACGTTCTAAAATAGTAAGTGTTTCACGAACTGAGGAAGTATTAACATAGCATACAAAAAAGAGGAAGAAAGAGCGAGAGGGGGGGAAAAGGAGTCCGACGATGGTGCGCACGGGTGTAGGAATAGGATGGTGCGCACCATCCAAAACGCACCAAAAAACAAACAAAACGCGGAAAACTGGAAACAAAAAATAACCCAATGAACATCTTCAATATTCCACTGAATAGTTAAAAATTTACCACATGGGAACCTTTTTTGAATCAACAATATGTTAATGCAGTGAACATCTGTTCATCTCCAATGAACATATAAGTAATGACAACATAAATATTTATCACAATGAACATATAAGTAATTTGAAAGAACATTTTGAAGACTTGGATGAACAAACTAACATTTGAATCAACAATATGTTAATGAAGTGAGAAATGAACAATAGTAAATCCCACAAATGTTTATTCCAAAATTGCAAATGTCCATTGAAAATTAGTGTGTGTTCATTAGACTACAATGTCCATTGGAATAATCTTGATGTTTATTGGTTTACATGAACAATAGTAAATCCCACAAATGTTTATTCCAAAATTGCAAATGTCTATTGAAAATTAGCGTGTCTTCATTAGACTACAATGTCCATTGGAATAATCTTGATGTTTATTGGTTTACAACGCATGGGGTGAAAAATTTGAGGAAAGAGAATTTGAGGTGGGTCCCACAAATGTTCATTGGAAAACTGCAAATGTTCGACGGTTTAAACGCTGCGTTTTGAAGCGTGCGCACAGGGAGCACCATACCTCCGTGCGTACCTTCGAATTTTCGGGGGAAAAGGGTTAAGCAAAAAAGCAATGGGTACGGAAGTGCTGACGAATTGGCGCAATCGTAGGTTGCGCTCGAAGCCTCACCATTACAAGTAAATTTCGTTGTATTCAATTTGGTGACTTGAAATTGCATGTTGCTTTAATTTCGATTGTTATATTAATTCTAATTGTTCTTTCCTGATTTATTTAGAAGAGATGAGTTGAGCGAAGATGAGTTCATGCCTGCGTTTGACATGTCAGTTGATGAATCTAAATACTTGCGCGATCACAAGGAATTTTGGTATGTATTTTTCTCTCTTATTTACTTCATTATGCCAGAAATTTTTGTGATCATAGTAGTAATTTCGGAGAAATACACAATTGAGGGTTTTGAAAATTGGATAATCTCGCAGTAATTTCAGTATCAAAGAAAACCCTAGATACCTTTCCGACCTTTGTATTTCGCAGTTATGTAGGGTAAACAAGCCGGCAAGTTGTAATGTTGCCCCGAGTGTTACCTTTTTTCTTCTTCACAATTGATATGTATTTTTTCCACTCTTATAAAAATTATTTTTTAAAAAAACTAACGTTTAATTTACTTTATGTTTGCAATGAATATATAACATTATGTGGATTTATGAAGCACTCAAAAAAGTTGGTTGAGATGGGAAGGACAAACTTTTCTTTACAAGAGGTCGCATGTTCAAATCTAGTGGCAAACAATATTTATTTTGTAAGATGACGTAACGATCTACATGGCACATAAGATGACGTGACGAAGCTACGTGGCGCATATATAGTGAATAGTGCCGTGGACCGTGCCCTTCTGATAAAAACACCTTTTAATATATAGTATAGATTAATAGATGGACTAAACTCATAAGTCATAACTACGATTAGTTAATTATATTTAGTAGTGTTGTCTTTGATATTTTATTGCTCTTGCTTACTACTACTTCCTTGCAAATTGAAGACAGTTTCACACTTTCTAGTGTTTTGTTTTAGAGCCAAAACTCTATTAAGTGTATTCTACAACAAAAGATTACCTACGGATCCTAGTATGTCTAATTAGGTTTAAGTAGAACAATCTCCCAATTTATTTCCTATACTTCTCCGCATCTTTCATAATCTCACCTTGATCTGTAGAGAGCTTAATCCCCTTAGGAAAGGGAAATTTTGCTACTTGCACTCTGTAAGACCTGGATACAAGGCATACTTCTTTAATTTAACATAATCCCTTCTGCTCTTCTACCAACTTCCAAGCCCAAGAAGTACCTTATTTCCCCCCAAATCCCTCAGTGTAAATTCATCTTCAAGCTTTTGTTTTATCACTTCAATGTCTTCAATTTCATTCCCGCTAATTAACAAATCATCTACATAGACTAATATGATGCAGAATTGGTCCCTTTTCTTTGATAAAAGAGATCGTAGTCTCTTTTTGATTGCTTAAAACCTCCCTCCAACAAGAACTTTCTTAGTTGAATATTCCATTGCCTAGATACTTCAGGGCATATAGGCTTCTTTGAAGTTTACAAACATTCCCTTCTTCGGAGGTGGCCTTATGTGAAGTTATTCCTCTATATAACCATGAAGGAATGCATTGTTAATGTCCAACCAATGCAATTTCCAATTCTTCATAGTTTTTTCCCTTCAGTTGCTTGTCACCTCTTGCAACTAATGTGGGTTTTTGACCTCTCTATGGTTCCATCTGGCCTCATATTAGTTTTATGAATCCATTTACTGTCTATGGTCTTCATGCCTGGAGGCAGATATGTGAGAGTCCAAGGCTCATTGGCTTGCAAAACATCAATTTTCTTCTTCATAGCTTCTCTCCATCCTGATTCCTGAGTGCTCTGGAGCCTCTTTGTAGCTGTGGTTCTCTGACTTGCACCACATTTTTTCAAAGAACATATGTATTCTGGTGAGTAATGTTGTACTCCTGGTAAAATCTCCACATGGAAGCTAGAAACTCCTAGTTTTTCTTTCCTTAAGATTTCTAGGTGGGAGATGAAATTCATAATCTTCAAGCCTCCTAGGGAGAGTTGTGTCTCTTGTTGACCTGCATTATTTTCATCTTGTTGTCTTATTTTTGGTTCCTAGGCTTCTTCTTAATATCTATGCTCTATATTGGACATCTTCAATCATTTTCCCATCCTCCTCTTCTTGTTTTGCTGGCAGCAGATAATAAGGTTTAGAAACCTGCATAAGATTAACATTGCAAATAGGCATAGAGTTAAGAGTCAGTTAAGGGTTTAAGATCATATAGCTTGTATCTCTTTTGAGCATAGGGATATCCTATATGAGTACTTCTAATCTCCTTCTCTTCATACTTGTCAACCTTGTTTCCATGTTTGCTTGCATAACAAAAGCATCCTATTACTCTCACTTGTTGATAGCTAGGTTTCTTGTTCATTAATCTCTCATATGGTGTCTTTAGCTCTATCACTGCACTAGGCGACAAATTAATTAAATTAGTGGCTGCTAAAATGCACTCCAGCATGAAGTCGGCAGTGCTTCCTTTCAACTTTCCCATTCTGTTGGGAACCCCGAGCATACTCTTTTGGTGAACACTGGATTTAGATATGCTCTTGCAGCTCCACCTTGATCTTTTTTCTTCAAAATCTTCAGTTTTCCTTGGAAAAATCATACTTTCAGCTGTATTTTACCTTGCAGCTCTATTTACATGTCTATTTACTCACAAGCAGAACTAGAGCAAGGCTCTAGTTCCTTCACAACTCCTTATTTGTGCTCTGCTGTTTGGACTTTATGTTGTAACTCTTTATTGTCCATGATCACTCAGTGACTTATTGTCCAATTCCGGAGATGAAGATAATGAGGAGGGATTAGAAGCCAGTAAGAAGCGATATGCAACCATTGCTCTAAGCTGCTGTGATGACGACAACTACGAGCTTGTGGTGACTGGCCCCTTAGCAGTGGCATACACTCCAACGGGTCGTATTTTGCATTTTAACTTCAAAGCTAAGGATATAGATCAACCTAGTGCTGCAGTAGAGACTTTTTTTTGGTGAGCTCATCGAAACTAATACCAATGATTTTACTGTCAAGAATGTCATCTGCTTGGGCTCAAGCGACTCACTACCAGGTAATGTTACTTCTACTGTCTTGATCAATGTAGATGTTTTTGTTTATTGTTATTTTGTTCTACATTTGTCATCACCTTGGTCATAACTTTATTGGCAATTCTGTTTACTCATTGTTGCAGCTAAACCTGAGACTCATGGTTGCCTCTATTGTGGTTCTCGTGCTATTCATCATCCTGAAAGCTTCATGTGCTTCCGAAGAGGTGCGGAATATCATTGGGAATTCTTGTGTTCCGTAGTTCCAAAGATCCGTGATTATATCAAGGAGGGGTATGTTTAAGCATTCGCTTTATCGTGAACCAAGTCTTTATATTATACTAGTAATTATTTCGGATTTATTATTGCTCCTTTTTATCAGATTCGTATAGCTCATTTGTATTCTGCTGAATGAGTTGTAGTTGTTCATAATCTGAATTCAAGTGGCAATTGTGTAATAGGATTAATTTGGGTAATTTGTCAATTATCTTTTTATTGAGCACTTTTTTCTGAAATCAATTCAATTGCTAATTATAGAGTGATGAGCCCCCACCCCCCCTTTTCTTTTAAAAAAAAAGAAGAAACAAAGAAGGGAAAAAGTTCATTCCTAGGTTCTTGCATCCTGGAATTCAGTTAATTGATAAGCTCGATGCTTGCTCTGAAGCCAAAACGTATGCAACTGTAGCCTTGCGCGTGTTTAATGCAAAAGAGGTGTGTTTCTTGTTCCTATTCTCCTGCAATTAGTGACCATTTGTTGTATTTTTGCCTTTCCTGTCATATGGTCATTTGTTTATATTGTTCTGAATTTAGGGTACAAACTTTGAGCTTGTGGCTACTGGCTGTGTCCGACAAGCATTTACGTCGATATGTTTTGTCTTGCATATGAACTTCAAGGCGAAGGACAGAAATGATCCTAATGCTCCAGTCCTGACTTTTTTTGCCGAAGTGATCAGAAGTTTCCCTTTTTGGTTTGCTGACTTTTGCAAATGCTTGGGCCCATCTGATTCCTTGCCAGGTCTGGATATGTAGTCTTAGAATAAATTGATTTCATTTGTCTAATCATGCTGTGTATTTGTATTATTGATGTGCTGGTCACTCTTGGTACTATCATTGACACATTTTTGACATTCTTTGTCTTTCAGATGAAGCTGATATTCGCGGTTGTTGTTATTGTCAATCCTCTGTTCATCATCCTCCTGGTCCGGGGTACCTTACTGGGCGGGAGTCGTATCAATATTATAATTAAAATCTGATGCAGTTATGATCGTCTAAAATATGATCTTGCACTTGTAGTAGAAAGGCCTGTGTACCCCTTCTAACTGTGATAAAACTTAAGTTGAACTTTGTTTACATTGTGAACAATGTACTGGTTCCTTCTAGTTCTTGCCTGAAGTCAAGTATGTATTCAGTATGCTCCTGTTATACTTGTATAATATTATCGCTTGACATTGGTGCATTATCAGCTATTTAAAGGAGAAAATGACGGAGATTATCCCAACAATGACCGAGTTAGCTTAAAATAGATCAACTACTGTAAACACCATGGTAATTCTAACTACGAGATGCAACTTCTTTCCTTCATGATATATGATAACCTGAGGAAGTCGGTTCAGTGGTCGTTTGGTCTATACAATGTGATTGCATTGCCAATCCACGGCCCTGCCTTCTGTGTGTAGTGTCCAATTTGAGTAGCGTTATATAACTATTAAGTTTCATTCAATTAATTCTTATTGACGTTATTGGTATACTCCAATCTTTGTAGAAATATGTATATCGGGATTATTATATCATTACTGTAATAATCAAGCTATCTTGCAAAGATATATCTGGTGCAAGGCGTTTCTTTAGCTATTATATGATGCACTGTTATAGTATATGGAAATTTGATGGAAAATTAGAGAAAACATGCAAAATAGTGGAGATTGTTTTGCTTTGTGATTGCCAAAAAAAAGTGGAGATTGTTGTTTGGAAAAAGGGCTAGGAAGTGACTAGGTGTGGTGGATGAGGAATGAGCAAGGCTCTTATATTGAATCTCAAATTCATGATTTACAAATAGAGTTATGCAGAATCAAAGGTGTTCTTGCAATTAGAAATCTACGATCTTTTATTTATCATGATTTTAAGGTTATCTGCTATCTTTTATCAGTTCAGAAATTTGCAACTTAATGTTATCAGAGTATATATACAGTTCTAGTCAAGGCCAAGTTCTTGCGATGGCTTTCATCATAAATAACTATAGATACCCAAATCTGATAAAAGACCACTCGGACATGATTGTTCGATGTTGATAACATAGAAAACTGAACACATGGAAAATTGATGTACTCTGCATATATAAATCCGCTGAATCCAACTGCATAAGAATATGCAAGTCTGGCTGCATCAAGCAACAAATTAACAAATGAATGGAGGTTTTTCCATCATAAGTTAAGACTTAAAGTCTCATACAACTATGTTATCGGGGGAAGAGAATGAAAGTGGAGAAAAGCAAATATCTCTAATACCACTCGGACATGATTGTTCGATGTTGAATTCCGTTAAAAGGACAGGACACTCACAGGTGTAAGCTCAGCAGATATGCAATAGCACCGACTCGAACTCCCTCTTGTCTGAATTATTAGCAAGCGGTAGCTGCAGCGTGTGAAACTCATCCAGCATGGTCTCAAGCCATCAGCCTGGTCTTGAGGAATTGCTGATATATATGTTTGTTCAGTGATCCTGTCGATTGAACAACGGCATTATAAGAAATATAAACCACCTCTTATTGTTAAAAATAAAATCAGAAAAAAGAATTATAGACATACATTTGTTCTAAATCTGTGAAGCAAGCATAGTGCAGATGATAAGTCCACACAGATTTCGGCAATACTTCTATGACATGAGCATTAGTTAGTGACTGTAGCCTGTAGCCAGTAGGTCTGAAAAACACCAAGTCCAGTAAGAAAAGCATGTGTCATCATATATATAAGCATTTCTCCTTCCACCATTACTTAATTAGTATGAATTCTCTTTTAGAAGCCCTGCCATACATCACATTATCTACCCCGTTTGTGTTGAGTTCGATATCTCATGTTAGTTAAAATTTTCAATGAATTTGCTTGCATTTCTCCCATGATCTTCTTTAATTACCAATGTCACGATTTTTCGTTGAAAAGTAATACCATTGCGAAAATTTCTTTTTTGAACAGTCTCTTAGCTGAAGATGAGAAATCATTAGCAAATCAATTTTATATAGATAATAATCCTTTTTCATATTTGAAATTATGCAAATTATAGCAGGCATAACACTGAATTATAACAGAGCTGGGAGGTTGCTCCTCCAACATTACATGTTTACACCAAAAATATTTCCGAGGGGGTTCATTCAACAAAATATGTTCTACATTTCTTAGCCAACAGATCAGCAACTAGCACTATTGGTCGAACAGTACATGATGCATATTCAAGAGTATCGTTGCTAATCTGTGCAATTAGAGCCCTGCAATTTGCAAAACGTCACTATTGTTTATCGCCAAATTAAAGTTCTAAAAAGAATTGGTTTAGGACTATGTGAATTCCTCTATACCAATCAAAGTATAACAAGACAAGAAAAAAAGAGGATATGCAAAAAGATACAAAGTTTATTGAAAGGGAATAACATCGAAAATCCTCATTACATAATGCTTGAAAATATTGTCTACAATTCATTACAGAAGTCCTAGGTGGAATGATCTCACACTAATTTCATGTGTTCTTCTGACTACAAAGTCACTGATTGAATAAGAAAAAGTCACCTAGTCTTAGTATTTCAAAAAAAACTATTACATAAGATTGTGTTTTGAGGTAATGCCGAAAAAGTATCACACAGAGGTCAAGTGTGCATCAATAATAGTGGAAAATCGACGAAAATTAGTTGTAGTGAAGATAGATGAAAACTGAACATTCAGAGGTGTATAAAACTATTAAAGTTTAATTTAGAAAAATCTAGATGTGTAATGAAAAATATAGTGTTTGTAGTCTAGGATAATCTTGCATTTAGTGGAAAAATCAAGTGATGATTTATCTAGAAATATTTTGTAAGAATCAAAGATATGTAATATTAGACAAGTGTAGAGAAATTTAGAAACTAGGATACAACAACTATAAATATGCTGTATGTGCATGAGTTGAAAGGTGAGCTAATCAAGAGAGCTCCCACAAAATATTTAGAACGTTAGGAATAAGGGTTCTACCAAAAAGATAAGTGAGAGATATGGGCTTTCATATATATAGTTGTACAATTCTTATTAATGTAATCAAAGAAAATGCAATTTTGCTATATTATGAAGGGTCCATCAAAAACTTCTGCGTGCGCCCCCAAATTTCTATCATGGTATCAGAGCCGGAAAAGTGATTACGACGAAATTGAAGACCGGAGAATCAAGAGATAAAGTATTACAAGATTTGAAGAAAGTTTGGAACATAGCAAGAGAAAAAGAGGTAAGTGCTAAATCTAAATTTTCTTAAAGAAGAAATTTATGGAGGAAAATGGAAAAAAAAAAAGTTGAGAAAAAAAAATTAAGAAAGATGGAGAAACAAATTTTTTGATGAAAATATGGTGAAAGAAAGATTAAAAAAAGAGAAGTAGTTGGTTAGTGACATGAGCACTAACAAAGAATAAAATGATGAGGGAGGTTGATGACATGAGCATCAACAAGAAAAACAAATTTTGAGAAATTTCACTAAAAAAATATTGAAGAAAAATATTTGAAAATGGAAAATTTTATTAAAGGTTGGAGAAAGGAAGATTAGAAGAAGAAAGTATTTGAAGATTGCTAATGACAAGGGCATTAGTAGAGTATGTTGGTGACAAGAACATCGACGGTTAAGAAAAAACAAAAACAAAAAATATTCTCAAACGGAATTTTGGAGTTTGCTAATGATATGAGCATTAGCAATGATGGGTGGTGACATGAGCACCACAACAAAAGAAAATTTGGAGAAAAATAAATAAATATTTTGGGCGAAAGTTGGTGACACGAGCATCAGTAAGCTAGTTGATAACATGAGTATCAACGAGAAGATCATAAAAATTGAGAAGATGGAGGTTAAACAAATATAAAAAATGTAGATGAGAAGCAATAGGAAGAAACTTTTTTGGAGAAAATTATGAAAAAATTAAGATTAGGGAGAGCAAGTTGGTAACAAGGGTACTTACATAAAGAGTTGAAGATCTACAAGATATGAAGAAGAAGCAAAGTTGAGGATAGTTGGTGACATGGGTACTAACAAAAACAATTTCAATACATGGTCGGGTCGTTGATGACAAGTGCATCAACAGATTTAAGATTTTTAAAGTATAAGATTTTTCAAGATTAAGGGGGAATATTAGAGTTTAATCTAGAAAAATCTAGATGTGTAATGAAAATATAGTGTATGTAGTCTAGATAAATCTATGCATCAAGTGATAAATATTTTGTTAGAATCAAAGATATGTAATATTACACAAGTGTAGAGAAATTTAGAAACTAGGATACAACAACTATAAATCTGTTGTATGTGCATGAGTTGAAAGGTGAGCTAATCAAGAGAGCTCCCACAAAATATTTAGAAGGGTAGGAATAAGGGTTTTACAAAAAAGATAAGTGAGAGATATGGGCTTTCATAAATATAGTTGTACAATTCTTATTAATGTAATCAAAGAAAATACAATTTTGCTATATTATGAAGGGTCCATCAAAAACTTCCGCGTACGCCCCCAAATTTCTATCAAAAACTACATGAAGATAGATGCACACTGAACAGTCAGAGGTGTACAAAGTTTTATATTTAGCAAGACATGATTTTTAGCTTTGCCAAAGAGATACATAATCCTCAAGCTGCATGGATGAATGTGTCAAGACTACAGGCTTTAGATGCTCTAACATGCCTCTGATAGTGTTGTCATCTACTACACGTTCACACCCCATACAAGGTCTCCATATCAGATGCAAGTCATCTGGACCATATTTCTTATGCAATTGGGCTTCCTCAGCAATCCTCAACCCTTGTCACATATTCTAGTCTGCAAATGACTAGCTAGTTCCCCATGGATATGTTTTAAGCTCCTCAATTGTGGACCCACCCTTAGCTCCCAACACAAACCTATCTAATGCCTGCAGATTTATTAGTTTTCCAAACCCCACGGTAGGCGAATCTAGAACCAAGGACGAATCTGAGGAACATAGATATGATGAATACCAGAAAGATAAGTTTTTCCAAACCCTTTGTTGCCGTCATATTCGTAGCCGAAGGAATCCCCATAAGAATCCATGTATACAAAAACATTCTCTTCCCGGCCAAGAAGGGCTACATTATTCCCCCTTCAGTTCCTTCGTCTATAACAGGCGTCCCTCTACCTGTATATATCTCCTGTTATATAAACTCACAATGTTTTAATTAGAGAGAAAAATGAGAGAGAAAGCTTTCTTGCAATATACAATACTGGAATAAAGCAGAAAAAGTAAAGTAGAAAATAGTAAGTCAACTATTACAACTTAACTAGAGCTTATATATTATAGCTTATACCTGTCCACTAAAATCAAATTCTTCAATCATCTTCAACTCGTACAAAACTCCACCATATCGAAGAATCGCATACTGAACAGACCAATCCAGATTTGGTTTTCCCTCATTACACTCAAAACCGTAGAACCAATCAATAATATGTCTTTTTCGCATTCTGTAAAATCCAAAAAAAAAATATAGAAAAATAACGTTAAATATCAAATAAAAAATTTGACAACACTTTAGATAGGTCTTTTGCGAAAAACAACCTTTCAAAAATATTTTGGCAACTTAAACCTTTAAACTAACTTTTTTTTTTGAAGATAGGTCTTCTCGGCCATTGATCATTATACTCCAGTCCCTTATCCCTTCAATATGATTGTTAGTCTTCTCATAAATCTACAAATTCCCCCCTCCCTCCCAAATAAATTTTAGAGGTTTTAAGTTGCCATTAAAAAAAAATTGCTTACCGCAAAAAGTCATATAGAATATCGTTTTTGATAAATTTTCCTAAATATAATTATAAATATAAAAATGTGCGAATAATTGAATTTACCTTTTTTGGCTTTCTTGTTTTTTTGTTAAAATCTTCAGTAGCAACTATCCCGTTGTTCTGAAAATGAATCAAAAATATTAAGTGCCAAAAGTACAAGTTCACTGCCATGTTGGAACATATGATTCTAATTATCCCCTACAACTCTTAAAAGATTCATATATTTAACTATATATATTGTCAATTTGTCACCAATATAATTTATCTTGATATATCCAAGTTTAGACAAAAGTTAACCACCCCCATTAACACACAAGACACAACACTCAACACTAGGGGTGTTCATAACCACGTACCCTTTTTTGGATACCCGTATTTGCGGATTGTTGAAAGAATGGCCCATGACCCGGCCCGAAAAAACCGGATACTCGGCTTTCGGGTATCCGATTATTCCGGGTCGAATCATTGGGTACCCGGGAATATTAATGTGTTAGAATCTTCAATTTTGTTCCACTGTTTTTAATCTTAGACCCACTGCCAACAATTAAGCACTAATAATCCAAAAGATCAAAGCGTTGCTTCTATGTGAAGAATGATGTTGAATGCCAACATTATATTTAATTACATGAGTAAGCCAAGAAGAAAATTCAGCAATGAACCATAAAATGTGAGAAACCTGTAGAGAATGTATTATCCCTAATAAAACCACAAAAATTAAGAGTCAAACCACTACATTTAAAAACAAAATGAACTTTGATTGGGACATTAGGCTTGAATATATAGCTAGCTGGTGATGGCATGAATAATTGTGTGCGGAGCAGCGTCAACTAGAGGTTGAATAGTAATGGTTTTGGGCTGTGGCTGTGTTGTAAAAAATTGTAAACGCATATACTGGAAAGTAGAACAAACCAGACAAGGATTGGCTAAGTTGGGACTTTGAGAGTATCACTATATTACTATTTCACTATATCAGTCACTTCTATATACATTTTTGATTTTATACACTGTAGAGACCATAATAGAGCTGTCAATTCAGTTACTCGAGTCAGGTTCAGGTTGGGTCATCTCAGGTTTCAGATCATGTTCGGTTAGGTCGTGTCAGGTCAATAAATCAAACAGGTCGGGTGCAGGTCGGGAACAGTCGTAATTCGGTTAGGTCTGCCTCGGTTTGTTTTTTTCTTTCGGGTTCGGTCGGGTTCGGCACGGTCAATTTCGGGACGGAGTCATCTTTCGCGGTCATGTGGTGTCGGGTCGGGTTTATTGCAGGTTTGTAGCGGGTGCTTTCAGGTTCAGGTCATGTGTGGGTCGGATACTTATCAGGTCAAGAGAATAACGATTTGGGTCAAGTTCGAGTCAAGTTCAGGTTGTTAGTTATTGGGTTGTGCCATACTTGGTTTTGGATCGCTTCAGGTATGGAACGGGTCATGAAACTTGTGTGTCACAGTGTCACAGCTTCAAATTTTTCATTATTTAATATTTCATTGAAAATCAATGCTTGAATAGTTCATCTAGTTATATGCCTTTTTGTAATAGTGTTAGTTTATAATTTATGTTACTATATGATGAAACCAATGACAAGTCGAGTTATCAAAAATCAACAAGTCAGGTAACATGTAGCAACAAGTCGGGTAAAACCATGTACCAAGTCACAACACGTCTTGTAAATAAGGTAACATGTCGCAACAGGTCGGGACAATAACAGGTTGAGTCGAGTTATAATCGGTTTCAGGTCCTAATCAGGTCGGGTGTCGAATCGGGTTCAGATCGTTGTCAGGTCTGCTCACTTCAGTTATCGGTCTTTTTCGGGCGGGTGTCGGTACAGGTTCAGGTCATAGATTGTTGGATCAAGGTCAGGTATCGGTTATTATCAGGTCGGGTGACTTGTTTTACCAAAATTTCAGGTGCAAGTCGGTTACAGTTCATTACAGGTTCAGGTCGAGTTGTCAGATCATGTCATTTTTTGACAGCTCTAGACCACAGGGACTTGGAAAAAATCAACAGTTTCGGGTACCCTTTACTTGAAAAGTTCGGCCTGTGACCTGACCCAAGCTCAATTACCCCACGAAAAATAAAAAAAACTGTCAAATTACACGATTATTTTAATAAGGGTCAACGGGTTGGATTTCACGGGTCGGGTAATTTTAAACACCCCTACCCAACATATGATTTCGCATATAAAATCACTATACATCGTGAGATTGCTAATAAAAAAAAGGAAAAATGAATCAGAATACCCCCAACTTTGGCCCATCCGCTTTTAATACCCCCAACTATGGGTTATTTTTAAATAACCCAACTATTGGGGAGGTCCGCCAAAAATGCTTCATTTACCTGTTATGACCGGATGAACTGGTAAACCAAAACTCCCAACTGATAAGTCATATTTATATATAGTTTTAAGGTGCATTTAGGTTGCATTTTAGAGCATTTAGATTCATATTTAGGTTCATTATTGCATCATATTCTTAAGTTATTTAGCTAAGCTTGAGGATTAGGAGCACTTGGAAATAAGCTACAATGCATAAGGATAGTATGGATATGTCTTAGTACGAGTTTGAGCGAAAACGAAGCGGAAAATCGTTAGAAGAAATGTGAAAAAGGAGTCATGTATACTCTTCTGATCATAACTTTTGATGTACTTATTAGAATCAAGAAACTCCAGTTGGGTTGGAAACTAGACTTAAAGGCCTTTCCAACGATAGGTCACACGCCCCAATTGGACTTCTGGTTTAAGAGATACAGCCTTCGCAGGTTGACGCAAAAATCGTAGTTTTCCCGCTCGGTCGACCGGGCGGTTTCGCCCGACCGGGCGAGACGAAAATTCCTTCAGAGTACAAGGCATGTTTGCCCGGTCAACCGGGCGAAAGTGGCTCCAAAATTGCTTGCGCGCCCGACCGGGCGGCTCTGCCCGATTGACCGGGCGGAATTCCATTTTTGTTGTAGTTTCAGAACAACGTCGCCCGACCGGGCGGTTTGGCCCTGTCGACCGGGCGGTTTTTCGGGAATGTTTATTTTTTGCCATTTTTTAGCCGGTTTTGTAAAAACAATAAATAAGTCTTCTCTCTCTCTCCCAAAGGACCCCCTCCCCTTATCACGTTATATTTTGTATTTTTAGGTTTAGTTTTAGTTTCCTTCTTCCTTTTCTCTCTAGTTTTTCATGGCAAACCCTAGTTTCTCTTTTCTTCATTAATTCATGAGTTTACAATTTTCATCTCTTTTCTTTCATTGATTTCTTTGATCATGCTTTTCTTTGTAGATTTAAATTTCTTTATTTATTTCATGATTGAGTAGTTTATATTCTAGGGTTTGGGAATCCATGTTTATATGCTATGATTCTTGATTGATATTTATTAATGGTTTGATTAGTTATTGATATCTCTAATTGATTAGTGTTTTTATTGTTAATCTTGCAATCTGATCAATTGTCTGATTAAATATTGCTAATATCGAGTCATAGATCGAGAGATAGTACTCTTTAGAGGCTTACCTACAATTAGCAAATCTGATTATGTTGAGCGACCGTACTAGCATATGTTGATTTGAGAGAGTTAAGGCCCGACCGTAGGATTAACATGTGCTCTAGATATCTGATTAATTGAATCATTGATGATATTTTGATAGATTATAATTATGAACATGGTGAACCATTTCCCTAGATCCTTTTTAGCTTGATTTTCATAGTTTGATTAGTTTAGAACTTTAATTCATTATTCCTGATCTTGTTTAGTTTCTCCATACATTAGAAGCTAGATTAAAACAACCATTTCTCTGTGGATTCGACCCTACTTACCCTACTACATTGTTAGAAGGTTTTGCAGAAATTATTTTTGACAGGTGAACGACAACCTATCACCAACCCCCACCCTCCTCTGCTCATCTCTCTCCTCTACTCATTCTTGAAAATTCCATGGGGCTGAAAACATCTTGGAAGTTTCCCACGCCAACTTGACATAATGAAGACCACAAACATCATATGCATTGTCAAACTTTTAAATATTGAATTTTCATAGTCATTAAATTAAAATAACCAAAAAATCAGTGCTGAAAACATCTTGGAAAGTTTCAATGCATGTTCCCTTTGTTTTCTGGTGATGTTGGAAATTAGGCGTGCTGCCGTCAACAGCCCATCCTTCGCCACCGCTGTCTAAGCTCAGGTGAGCTGATTTGTGGTCCGTCAATGTTCTACTTTGCGCTGTTTGATTAATTCAGAAGAATGAAACGCAATTACTGCAATATTGCAACGTTGAGGTTCTTCGACACCAAATGATGGATTGCAATTGTGTATGGTTCTTTATTTTTATTTTTCTCTCCTTCTCTCTTTTGCGTTCTGTGTTTCTTCAACAATCAGGTAAAACACCTCTCTATGTTTGCTAATTTTCTTTATCATCTTCGTTGATGGCAGATTCTTGAATTTCTTGATTCATTCTTTCTGATAGTGATCATCAGTTTTATAGGAGGTGGGCTGCTGTGGTGGTGGGAGTGGGGAAGGGTGGGCTGACTGGGGGTGGGAAGAGTGGGGGCTGGGTGGTGGTGGGGGGAGGGGGGGGGGGGAAGTGGGGGCTGCTAGGGTGGTGGGAGTGGGGGGCGCCTGGGGTGGTGGGAGTGGGTAGGGGACTTAGGGTGCGGTGGTGGAGGGGAGGGGGAGGGGCTGGGGTGGATGGGGGATAGGGTGGCTGAAATGGTGGTGGATAGGAGTAGAAATTGAAGATAAAAATAAAAGAGAAATAAAAAATAAAAAAAATTACCTTGTTAACGGGTTACAAGTCATCTGGGTGCATTTTTTGCGGATCTCCCCAGTAATTTGGAGTATTTAAAAATAACTCATAGTTGAGGGTATTAAAAGCGGACGGGCCAAAGTTGGGGGTATTATGATCCATTTTTTCCTAAAAAAAATCAAACAATATTTTCCATGAACATATATTATATATACACTGATATAGTGACATTATCCTATTAGTGTAATGTATTAACAACATACCAAAAAAAAAAAAAAAGAATTTCACCTAAAAAGAACCGAGAAAAAGGGAGTTAATATCATTCATACCTTGATTACGTTGATTTAAAACTGGGGGATAACGCTCCGGGGGAGAGGAATGCCGTAGAGAAGGGGTAAACCAGTTGAAAATGGAGGGTAAACCTTCAAGAAAAGATTCACTCTGGGCCCTGGGGATCCGTCAAATGCCTGGTAAGTGTCGCGAGCATCTGACTGAAAATAGTAACATGAAGAAGCTGGATAGCCTGTGGTTGATTGGACAACTTCATTTTCTCTCCGGTGGTACAGTGGTGGGTGCGTCGAACCAAACAGCAGCGAGAAAGAAAAACAGAGGGTGGAGGCAGCAGCGAACAGGGGAGAGCAGAGCAAGCAGAGGAGAGAGAAGAAAGAGTTAGGCGAGGGAGAGAGAAAGGTAGATTTTGGTGCACAAGAAAAACAGAGGGAGATGTTGGTACGCACCCAAGCGGACGGTAGGTGGTAGCAGGTGGCAGTGGTAATGGGCGACGGTTGGACTGGAGTTTTGGAGGTATTGATGACATGGAGTTCTGCTTTGGAGCAGAATTTGGTGCACTAGAAAAATTAATTGTGATACTCCTCCATGTTTTCTGACAGAGAAAGGTGGAGGAGTTGGGGAAAAATTACAGAGGTGGACGTGGATTTTTGGGGGCATAAAAAGAAAATTCTGAAAATTTTACCCCCAAAAATTCATAATGTAAAGAAGAGATTCTTAATACAGCTACAGCCTACATTCACAAAGTACTCCTCCCTAATGTAATACGCCTATATTCATTAAATATAGTTATTAACTATAGTGTGTTGTTAACGTTGCTCATGCACCGGTATATTCTTAATGTTATGAACATCATAGATAAATTCGTCATATTTGCATTTGGTAATAATAGGTTGTTATCTTATTGGTGTGTCTAATTTTGGGATAATTTCACAATGGCTACAATAATAATTTGTGTAATGTAGACCATTTAATTCTTTTTTAAAACTTAACTGTTGATTAAGTTGGTTTCATAAATAGATAAAAAAAACATATATATTTCTTCTAAAAATAGGTAGGTAGACTAACTTTTGTGATGTGTTATATTCTTGTAGAAATCTGTAGGTTTCTTTAAAACTTTTGGTAGGCTATTCTGGAGATTCTTGTACTAATTTGTAGTATTTATTTATAATATGTTCAATGAATACATAGTTTAGGATTTCCTTACAGTAAACAAAATGCAAGGGCAAGATTCCTTAATATAAATAAGGAAAATTTGTCAGAGAAAACCTTATAAAATATCCACTTTGCGAAAAACAATCATATAAAAATTTTCTTGTGACTTACAACCTTTAGCTTCATTTTTTTTGCCAAATGAAACCTCGAGCTTCTTTTCCGACGTTGACCGTCACTTTCAACCATTTCCCTCTTTTTTTTCCCCTATTTGCCCTCTTATTTCCTTCTAGATTTATTAACCCAACAAATCCCTCAACTCTATATAATACTAGTAATTATGCACTATATAATACTAGTAATTATGCACGCAATGCGTGCTTGGATTTTTTTCGAGACATAAACTCGATTTATTTTGACATAGATAAGAATAAAATTCGAACATTAGAGATACGAAGTATTTTTTTTTAATTGCAAAATTTGATTAGTATAGTCTCTGTCACTTAAGCCTCTCACTATTTTTTTTTTAACTTTTTAAAGTTGAATTTGATGAACAAAAAAGAAATTTTATTGAATTTATATATGATTTCTTATTTATAATTTTTTTAGTTGATTTTTGAATTAAGCACACTACGTCTTAGATTGTGAAGAAAGTGGACACTTTGATTTCAAGTCAAGAATTCGGTGTTGTGTCATTAAAAATTTAACACTGTGTTATGTTTGTACTTACATAATATGTCATGTCTGCATTTACATAATATGTCATGTTTGTATTTACATATATAATATCTCTTAAAGAAACTATTTCACTTTTTTAATTGACTGAATTTTATAGTTTGAATGTAATACATAATACTTAATTGTGTATTAATTGATAAAATATTTGACTAACATAATTTTCATATTTATTTTGTCACTATGAATGTGTTAATACTTGTAAACACTTGGTTTCATTTATGATGGCTCAGTTATTATATAATCACTAGTTTTTTTTGCCCGGGCGATGCCTCGGGTCAGTTACAATAACCAAATATGTTATTATTTTTAAATTTCGTAATTTATTTTGCTACTTTTCGTATTTTTTGTCCATTAAGAAATTGAAAATTCACGTCACGACGTGATAAGTAAAAAAATTTGAAAGGTTTGAGTTTGAAAAGAATATCTTAAAAAGGAAATGTGATAAGAGAATAAGACATCAATATTCTCTTGTAAGTTACGTAATAAGAGTGTTAAAGATGTATATACTTGTTTAAGTCTTTTTAGTTAAGTATAATTATTACAAGACTTTATCATATTTTATTTGAAACATTAAACAACAAAGTCATAGTGTATTGATGGTTAAGCTCTTATTTTTCACTTCAAAGGTCACGTGTTCGATACCTTGCACTTACATATTTTTTTTAAAAGTGAAGAGTACACATAGACATAAAGCATTTGCATTTGAAATTTGAGGAGAGTGCCACGTGGCACATAGGCTTTCTTTCGCACGCCTTTTAATATATTTGTATAGATGTTCAAAAAATTTGTTAATTTTTTTATCCTATATTTGAGTTTGATTTTTTTCTTTCTCTTTTTTCGACAAAGTAGTTGATTTATTATTAATGAGGGTAGTAAAGTAATTTTCTAGGGGATACTATAACTCTTCCTCACCTTATATAATAGAGATATTAATTACAAAGTCAAACCAAAAAACTACACAACTTCTCGTTGAAATTTGAGTTGATTTTGAGTGAATTAATTTCATTTTTTTTTGGGCAAGTTTATTCATATAGTATTTTTTTTGGTCAAATTTGAGTTGATTGTGGTGTCAATTAATTTGATTGATGTCTTTTGGCAAGTTTATGCATGTAATTTTTTTGTTTCAAATTTTTTCGGTCAATGAATGTAATATGATGGAATCTTTTCTTTTTTGACATGATTGCTCTTTATGTTGATGGGTGATTGCATGGGAAAGTAATATTAATGATGTTTAAGGTTAAATATGTAATTATATAGGGGGACACCATTGCTTCTCCCTTCACTTATATAATAAAGATAATCCAAGTTCGTAAAATCCCTTATCCAAAAATTATAATTTATTTCTAGTCTTTAAATTGTTAAATGATGTTCTAAATGTGGGTCAATGCCGGAAAGTGGCAGTTAACACCAAAAAGGAGGCCCGGGGTTTCATCTTGCAAAGAAGTTGAAGTTAAAGGTTGTAAGTAACAAAAAAACTTTTATAAGGTTGTTTTTTGTAGAACGAATATTTCAAAAGGTTTTTTTTGACAAATTTTCCAATAAATATAGGTTTTAAATTCAAGCAAATATAATGGCTAGCAATTGAATAACCTTCCCTAATTTTGTAGATGTTCTAATTTTTATCTTGATTGGGTAGTTATTCCGGACTCCGGTTGGTGGTGGTTATTCGTGATTTAGGAAGTAAAGTTTTTTTTTTTTTTTGTTGTTACTACTACAGAGTACAATTATAGAGTTTTAGGAGGATTTGGGTAGAATCCTAAACTTTTTGCGAGGGAGAGCTGCCGAGTGCACACAAATACTACTACTCCATTTAAAGGCCTAAGGTCAAAAGTGTTTATATTACAATGTAGATTACACTCTTTACTATTCCGTAATTTTTAAAAGTTGAACGCATTATTGATTTTGGAGAAGTAACAAAGATATGATTGAGGAGTTAAAAAAAAAAAAAACATTTGCATGTCCGTAACTTTTTTTTTAGGGGACTTGTTCCCAACTCTTAGCACACAACACAAATCAACTACATGTAAAAATTATAGAAAGTTGATATTTATTAATTTAATATATTTCATATATTGAAACAAATTTAACAAGATCTCACATGACCATATTATTTCTTATAGATCAATGAGCATCTATCCTTTTCAACTTATGTTTGCTTATTAGAACTTATCTAAATTATTTGAACTTATTAGACCTAATCTGAACTTCTTTTTTTTCCTTATAATGACTAAGAATAGGGTGAAAAGAATAAATCCTTATCATTCATGATCAAATTTTCTAATGTTTGACCAAAAAAATGCAATGGGGCAATCCTAAAAAATGCAATTGCAATTGAAGACTGAGAAATTCTCTTGAAGAACAGGTATTATAGACTTGGTATTAAACAAAAACAAAAGAAAAAACATCAAACTTATAAGATGAAGATGATACTTATAATAATCCCTATGTATTTTAATAGATGCTACACAATGTTGTTAAAATTGAGATTCTAGTTTGAATCGGAAACGACCTTTAGAATCGAATCGTAAAATCAAATCGTAGAATCGTAAGATTCTACAAACACGTATAATCAAGATATTGCACTCAATCTTTATTGAATATGCTAAAACTATAAGTCAAAAGACCTAAAAGTTGGAAAAAATAGTTGCTTATCCATTATATTGGTAATAACTAACAATATATATCTATTATTTTCTTTGTTAGCATGATTTAAATTTGCGAGGTTTTTGTTAGTCAACGTAATTGTATAGAATCGATGCAGAATCATGAATCGAATCGTCTCAGTAATTTGAATCGTAAAATCGTAAGATTTTAAGATTTGAATCGCGATTTTAATAACTTTGATGCTACATATTGACTTTAGCACTATTCACAATCTCTACTTTGACCATATGTTTTTAATATATGTATGAAATTCAATATTAAAATACAAGATGTTGAATTTTTCTCGACGTATATTTTTCGAATATTAGTTTTGTATTATTGATGGTCAAACTCAAAGTTGTGTATTAGCAAGTATATAAGTTAACATGAAGCCTCTTTACAAAAAGAGGGAATAATAATTACTTACTAAGTTTGAATTAATTTGTTAGAGTGAACTTATTTATGGACTACGACGTATTGTACATATCGTAGAGATGTAAAGTAGGTAGTTGGGCAAAACATGAGAAATTTTGGACTAGAGATTGTACTGATGGTGAAAACTCCGTAAATAACATTAATGAGGATAAGCCAAAAGGGAGATTTTGCTGTCCCACATACTTTCATCATTTCCATGCCCCCACACAGCAATCGACCAATCCAAATTTGGCTTTTCCTTGATGATCCCTAGATCATTGGAAAGTGGTAGTGCTTTTCGGAATACTGTCCTTACGCAATACTGTCCTTTTGGAATATTTCTATGGTGGTGGTGATGAAATTTTAATGAATCCCAATAATTATGGACTCACATATTGTAAAATATAAAATCATTTTTTAACCACTAAATATTTAGGATTACCATAAAATTTTCAATCATTTTGAATTTATTTCTGAAACCACGGTACCTTATGCATTGCTTTTGGTTAGCTTTTCAAAATAGGCAAGTCTTCTAGATTTTTTAATAGCTTTTTATTACAAAAAATCACTTTTAAAAAAAAAATTACCAATATTCGTAATTTTTTTTACAACAAGTCATTTTGCATCCATTAGCTAATTTTTTTTTTTGACGGGCCCATTAGCTAAATTTTGCTAAAACTAATGGTTGGATCTAGCGCGGAAGGCTAAGAATAGCTAGATTGGTAGCACCAAGTAGCCTATCCTTATTTCTAGATAATAAAAAAAAGGAAAATTGACCAGAATAATCTCAACTTTCACTAGTCTGCTCAAAATAATCCAACTCTGGATTATTTTAAAATAGCCTCAACTTTAAGGGACACCTTCTCAAATAATCCAAACTATTAATTTTTAATGTATTATAGACCTAAAATGGATTAGTATAGACACAAAAAGTGATAGTTTTGCTTATTTTGAAAAAATCCCCTCAAAAATTTGGATTATTCTAGAATAATTTAAAGTTGAGATTATTTTGGAAAGACAGGTGAAAGTTGGGATTATTTATGTCAATTTGTCCTAAAAAAAGCAACTTGTATATGCATCACAAACCTAGTCACATTACTACCTATGGCTCTACCATAAAATGAATAGCATGACATTTAGACATATCCTGAGCTAAAAATAACATTTTGAGTACCCATTTAACTCTATACTAACAAAGGAACAATACTAATAAAACAACTCCATATAAAGAGGTTCAGTTGGTTCTTTTTCAAAGTAGTCATGAATTAGATAAGTAGCAGAGAGCATTTCACATAAGACCCAAAAAAAAGTAACTATATTGATTACGATTGGGCAATATTGCATTTCACATCAGACCAAAATAAATCTATAACATTGTTTTATGAGCTAGAGTATTAAAAAAAGTGTTTCTAACTCGTATTTAGTATTCACTTTTCTAATTGAAAAATGTTGACCCAATGAAGGAAAAAGAATCAAGAGAAGCCTCTAATAACTACAAAATTCTCTCTATGTAACTCGGAGAAAGGATTTGTAATTATCACACCTACTTACGTGCAGCCTACGTATCGTTTAGTGTAGCCTTCCGTCCTTCCTTTGCAGTTCAAGAGCTCATTGACCACATATCTTCCGCTTGGAAAAGCAATGTAACAAGTCTTTGGATCTAATAGCAAAAATCTACAACACATTTACAAACCATTTCAAACTAACACATTTACAAACCATTTTAAACTAACAGTGCTCATATCTATAACACAACACACCATTTCAAACTAACAGTGCTCATAGCTTAGAGATTTCTTCTTTTTTTTTGAGGAAAATAGCTTAGAGATTTCTGGGCACACTGGAAGCAATTTTTAAAATTTAGCAGGGATGCTTCTTTTGTCGATAGTCATTACATAAACGCCAATGACATTAAATCAAGTGGTGATACTGGAAATTTGGTTGAAGAGCACCCTATTTAAAAACTCCTTTTCAAAGGGAAAGGAAATAGAACAAACATAAGAAAGTATGAGAAGTACCTGTAGAAGTTCTGAAGTAGACGCCCTTATGCATGGTTCCTTGTCAACGAAATTCAAATAATGGGGTTGAGATATAGTTATAAAAAAAATGGTGAGCAGCAATCTAGTTTTTGAACTTAAAACGTGTCTTCAAAGGTTAATAGCAGAAACTGCAAGGAATTAAGGCAGTTAGTTTTTAAAGTGATTGAATCTACAATTTTGGCCAAATTAATAAGTCACCATCTTGAGATAAGTAGAACATTTCAAAACAAACAATTTATATAGTAGCAATAATATGAATTCTAGACCCCCATACTACAATTTCAATTGTTTAGAACGGAATCACATAACAATTTTCACCTAAACAAAGCTTATTCCTTTCCTGTGCTATCTCTTCCTCCGTCTTCTCGTCTCATATGTGTACTTGAGGAGTTTAAAGTAGAAAGGGGTCATAGTAATTATAGACCTAATTATAAAGACTAAAGAAGCCACCTTTCATCAAAAGAAGACTAAAGAATTCATACTGAAATTGATCTAACCTGAGGTACAACTATACCCCACCAATGGTTGCCTCCTTCAACTCCTGCCTCTGGTGCAGCTTTGTTTTCAACTATATGTTCTGCACCATCTGCTGGTGAATTGTAGGTTGAGCGCCTGTTATATAGAAATAAGTATCTCACACATCAGTAGGACATCATAAGCTTTGCCATCAAATAGTAAACCAGAACAAGAAGTAACCAGCTAAGGAAGTACAAAGATGACTACCAGACTGCTAATAAACTATTTACTAGTACATCTGATAGAGGGCAGATTATTTCATGTTGAAATTCTATTCATCGCCTGTTTCGTAGGCGCTAATAAATGGTAGCCATAGTAATGCCTTTTGTAGGTATATTTATGAATTTACTCTCATCCTCATGTCCATGGTAACGGTTGTCCGTCCACAAAAAGTTTAACATAACCTTGTCTACAGTAAAGCCAATATAAAGATTCATAAACTCCTCCTTGTATGATTCACCATTCACTCATCCACAACATCGGTTGATGGGACTTGCCCTGCATTCTTAAAAACAACAGGAATGAAAAAGTATTAAGTTACTAATAGTCAAATCAAAGTTATTTTTTAGCTTCAACTTCCCCATATAGATCAAAAGGTTACTTCATATTGATTTCATATTGAAGCCTATTTTAGCAATGCAATGACCTAAATGATAGTTTATTTCATTCAACCACTTCACGTCCATCCTCTAGAGTAAAGATAAACTCATCCCCAAAAGTGGACAATATGATTCAGTATAGAAATAGCCTATTAATATATAGACTCCATTCAAGAGAGATTCATATACTTCATAGCATGAAATCCCCACCAAAACCCCTTTTGCTACTTACATAAAATTTCACCAATTCCCTTCTGCAAGCATTAAAGTTGACTAATCTCTCACCGAAATTGTGGTTGAAAACCATGCCATCAGAATCCGAAGTTTTTTCTTTCCCCTTTATAAACACCAAATCCTTCCAATATTGGAAAGATTTAGAAGGAAGACATAATACCTTGAAAGGCATAGATCCTCTTTCGAATTTCAAATTCAATATAAAACTCTCTTTGCTGACCTGAGCTTTCCTCTAAACTGGAAGCACCACCTGAAGCAATCAGAACCTACAAAATCAACCAACCACACAATGAAAACACCAATTCTCAGCACTAATTTTTTATTTCAAAAAAAAAAAAACGTAGTAAAAGAAATTGATCTGCTTAACAGCAAGGAGTTCACCACAAAAGGTTCATTCTCATACATACCCTGCCGAAAGTGCCACGACCGACCAAATCGCCCTTCGGCCATCAAATAGGGGAATCACCATTTCTACAATTCAAATTACAGCTGGCAAATATGCAGATCTACACGATTTGTATCAAGAGATCAGCAGACCAGTGGAAAGAAGATGCACAACTCTAAAACTTAAAATCAACACTGAGAAACAAACATCCAAGCGAAAAATTCTAAAATCAAAAAAACGAAATGCATCATTGATTTTGTAAAATCACTGAATATGCCGGAAAAAAGATCGGATAAGTAGATAATAGCACAAAAAGATAAATCAAGCAAATCTTAGAGAAAAATAAGCAAATAAATACCTAATTCTCGATTAACTGAAAATCCAATCCTCCATTCATAGCAAAGACTACATCTAACCTAATTTCCAAAGATTCAAATGAAATCGAAATTGGAACTAAGATTTGCAGCTCCGAGACGTACCTGTGAAGAGTACTGAGCAAGAGAGGACAGAGGAGAGAGAGAGAGAAGCATGTGGGTCTGCGAAAGAAGGAGGAGGAAAGGTAGAGGAGCGGAGAAAAGCTGGCAAGAAAAGAGGCGAAAAAAATGTAGATTTTCCTCATCTAGAGTAAATATCAACCTTTTTCAACTCAGGTCATTATTGTAGTGAACAGTAGCTTAAGTTCCTACTTCTAAAAGGTTGTTGATATCTTTTCGTGTAGCGACAATAACTCTGCTTCCTTTTAGCCCGTGTCGGGAAGGTGTTCGGAGTCGATTCCAATCACTGTAGTTTTCAGACAAAATATCATCAAGAACGATTCAGAACTTTTTGCCTCTAATCAAGACAGTGGACTAAAAGACAAAAAGTTTTCAACCATTATTGATATATGTAAGACTATTAGTCTATTATATATACAGAGCTCTTCTAGTGTTCCATCTTCACCATCAACTACTCACCTGCAAGTGTCTATTTTCGGCTCACCCGTCTTCACCTTTTTCTATTCTTGCTACTCAGATGGTGCAAACTGTGTAGTCCACACTGAAATCAATACTACTGTTAGTTCAAAAAGCCCCGTGACTGCAACCAGTTACACAACACTGAAACTCAATGTATCCCGAACGAGAAACAGAAAGATAGGGTAAGACAGAAAATTTGCAGCAATGAACATTCAGCGCTATACAAGAATATACCAATAGTAACACAGGGAGATATGAGCCAACGATATAGTGTAAACTACATCAGGAACTGATTAACTGAATCACGTAATAGTAAAAGATGAAACAAAGCACACCGAGGGTGAAAATCTATGAAGAAAGAGGTAAGTCTGTCTCGAAACAGTGGATGATGAAACAAAGTACATTGAGGGTAAAAAAAACTACCATTCAACCATTTAGGCAGGCATTAACCCATAGCTTGACAACCAATTGATCATGAATCCAGTCATCCAAGTCCACTTTATTAACTCTGAAAAAGATGTAAATAATAATTGGGTCCATTTTTATCTACTTCTGATACAGCAAAGTCAAATAGTATTAGTACTAAAAGAAGCATTAATGGACATTCAACTGAAACTGCAGCTTCATTGAACAGTTTCTACAGCAGGAACAGCTAGCATATAAAAGTCAAATTCAGACATTCTAGACGTAAAAAGTCATAAACTAACCTTGGGGGTTGGAGATGTTAATTACCACGAAATACAAGCAAACACCAATCACCAGGGCATGGAGCATAAAAACAGCAGAAAACATTCTCAGAATTTATATTTATAAATATGAAACATGACTTTTCAATTTACATAGACAGCATTCTTGTTAGAAATGTATCCAACTCGGCACAAAGATATTGCTAACTTCATGATCTTTATTAGGAAAACATGAATATTTGACAGATTCATAACTTGGGCTTTTAGCAACTGCAATAAACTGTCCAAGATCAAGTGCTCTAGGTAAAAGTTGATGTTCTGATGAACAACGCTGATGTACATGAATAGCATAGCAATATACATGACAAACATTAAATCTTTGATAGGGAAAGTTGACATCCAGACTGTTGTGACACTTAAATTCAGGCCAAGAACATATAATTGACCACCTATCCCCAAAATTATCAAAGCAACACCTAGATATGTAAGGGTGTTAGATAATTATACCTGAACCCAGCTACTGATTTAGCACAGAGCTGAATCAGGGGCTTCTCAGAGACGTGGGCTCTCAGCATGAAATGTGAAGATTGTTTAATCAATGTGCAAGTAACATAAACTACCAGACCATAGCCTTGTGTGAGACAAATAGTTGTATGTCTAGCTTTAAACACTAAGTTTGAGGCTTTGAGCTCTTCCCGAGCCTTAAACCTAAAGCTGACTGTCAACTGAACTTCCCAATATTCCTGTATGTCGACAGTGTTCCACTTCGCACAAGCCAAAACAGGAGCACCAAAATACTGGACAATGAAATTCATGTATTTCAAACCTGAAAAAGGAGCTCCCCGAGATGGACCATGGAAGCACCACATAAGAATCTGAATTTAAATAAATACTGTTGAGAATGTACAGCAGAGTTCAACAGTTTAACATAAATGTCGTCTGGAAAGAAGGAAAGGGGGCGAGGACTGAGGATATCACACCCAAAATACTGTACAATTATGAAAAGAAGCTAGATTTTAGCCGCAAACTACATCAAAACAGAACAACCTTGCAAATCCAAAATAGCTCCATGGTAAGAAACATGTCCATCTGAGAATATGATAAAAGAGAAAAAGGATGAAGAGCCAAATACTCGTAACTATCAAGAAAAAATTAACGGCAAAAAACCAAGTTCTGATTTTGACTCATGTCATCAACAAACCTGCATGCACATGAGTTCAAACTTCAAAGTAATCCAATATTAAACCTTCCTTAGCTATAATCATATAAATGGTATAAAAAGAAAGGTCACTTCCAAATCATAGCATAACTTGAAGATGAGTTCATCTTAAGATATCTCATTTCTACTTTGATTTGATCTCTTCTTTTCTGTCCATACAACCAGCACAGAGATCAGTAGCAGATAATCCTCAACAACAGAGTCAGGGACACAACTTTAGTTTGGACGGTGGAAGGGATGGGGGGATTTTGGGCCTTAAACGTCTTGAATGTTACAATTCAGAGAAACAAAAGATATAGTAATGGCAGGATTTGAATAAGAGAACTTAGCACAATTTTCCAGGATAACATGTTCACAAAATCTTGGGAATGTTCATCTAGAAAGCTTTATCCTCAATTTTTTGCAGCAAAATTAATAATATCACACTGAACATAAAAGCTAAACATAGAGAAAACGTAATGCCACACCTAGCACCTTCACATTCGGAAAACTTGCTAGTTGAGGCAGCAGTGGCATTCATTACCAGCCCATGATGCATAAAAAATTGAGCAAGGCAGTTGTGTTTTGACCACAAAAGGCACAAAAGAAAATAGTACTAGTACACTTAAATAAGTTCTCTTCAAGTTGATAATTCTCGATAGAAGGGCAAGAATCAAATACCAGAAATGCACGAGAATCAAAATACCAGAAATGCACAGGAATTAGATACTGAATTTGTATTACCGACAAGTTTACAGTGCTAAAATTCAATTTACAATGAGACAAATGTTTGTACACTCTAATTCTCATCAACATGAGAAAAAACAACAACAAGAATCATATGTATAAATACTCTATCTATCAACTATCACCTAAAATCTAAAGAAAAACTAAAACTAAGTCACACTCCTACATCTACATTCATCAAACATCATGATCACAAAAATCAATACGAAAACGAATTTGGAGAATCCAACATTGGACCTGAATACATATCTGAACCCGAATCACTAGCATCCTTAAGACTCAAACTCATACCATTTTCAAGAATTTTCATCAAAGCTTGAGCTCTTTTCTTCCCTTTATCACTCCCACTATCAACCACTTCTCCCAACCCATCAAAAACCAACCCAAAACCCACCTCCCTAATCTCCTCCCCAACCTCCTCCCCACCAATCTTCACCAAATTCAACAACCCGGAAACGGCATTCTCTCGAATCCTCGAGCTCGAACCGGTCTCCTGATTCAACAGATCAACCAAAACCCGAACCCCGAAAACCCTCCTAAACGCCTCCACACTCTCCTCACAATCCGCAACCTGAGCAATCACAGCCGTCGTATCTTCCACCACCCCAACTCTCCCATCCCTAATCACCACCCCAAAAAGCGCATCCACCACCCCAAACTCCACCATCAAGGCCCTATTCAACGGGTACAAAGCCAGCCCAAATAGCGCTTTCAGCCCATCTTTCATGGACCTAGATGGGCTTTCTCTAAAGCCCACCAAATCAATCAAAGAATACACAATATCCCTCTTCCCACCAATAATAGGGCGGTGATTCTCGTCAACGGAGAGACTGTATATCGTGGCGGCTGCTGATTGGACGGCGGCTGGTTGGTGGGACCGGTGGTTGGAAACCACGTAGGAGAGAGAATCGAGGACGCCACGTGTCGACATGAGAGAGTTTTTGCAAGAGATGGAGAGATTTAGGAGAGTTGCGGCGGCGTTTTCTTGTGCTAGTGGTGTAGGAGAGTAAAGGGTTTCTGAGAGGAGAGAGATTGCTGCACCTTCGTCTTGTTCGGCGATGATGGGTCGGGTTTCGGGGTCGTTTCTAGTGAGTAATCGGAGCTCGCAAAGGGCTGTTATTCGGGTTTGATCGGATACTGAACTTAGGTTTGAGATTAGGGATTTTATTGTTTGGTGTTTTACTTGTATGTCCATTTTTTTTGGAGGTGTTTTAATGGAGGTTTGTTTTGTTGGGGAGTTGGTAGATGGGTGGGTGGTTTTATGGGGATGTGAACATGTAGTGAAGAAGAAGGTGAGAATTGGGAAGGTGGGGTGTTTTAAAAAAAGAGGAGGATGATGTAAAGAAGTGAGAAAACTTGAGACTTGAAAGAGAACGGAATCTGACGGTGGGGAAATGCAGGGGAAGCTGCACCTCGGTGTTCTCTTTTTTATTTTTCTTCACAGGTGCTCAACTTTTAATTCCAACAAAAAGTCAAATGGTAAGCGAAACAAAGAAAATAAAAAAAAAGCTCTAATCGTATATGCACGCGACGTGTACGTCAACAACCTTATATATCAGTCTCCTCCTCTCCCCTCTCTCCTCTTCCTCCAAAAAAACCCTAATTTTTTCTTCTAGTTTGGGGCTACCATCATCCTTTCGATGGTGGTAAGCTCCCAATTCTTCTTTTTTCTTCTAGTTTTAATTATTTTTGTTCTTAATAATATTTCATTCTCTCTTTTATTGAGAGTTTTCTACCCAATTTTTGGGTTCTTTCTCTCCTCTTATGTGAGTTTGGAGTTTAGTTTTGGTCTCTTCCCACGTGGAAGTTTAAAAATTGGTATGAGAGATTGTTCATATTGGTCGAAGTTCAAGACCATCAACATCGAAGTATTGGAAATTCGGATGCGGTCCACCTGGTTAAATCAAGAATTTTCTTCCCCAAACTATGTCCGAATGATAGACTTCCCCATCAATAGCCGCGTGATTCAGCAAATACAAGGGGGCTGCGCTGTATTGCTCGATCTGGTTCATTGTAGTTTCTTCGAAAACGAATTTGATTTGATCTTGTGTGATTATATCTTGTTTTTCTTTAATACTTATTGTAGATGTCGTTTGGCCTTCATTTAATGAAATTTCTCTTTCAAAAAAAAAAAAAAACAACCTTATATATCTATATGCACGAATGAATATATATTTTTTTTACAGTTTTTTCACCAAATACCCCCGACAAATAAATTTATTCACCAAATACCCCCATTTTTTTCAAAATTCACCAGATACCCCTGACTTATGAAAAAATTCACCAGATACCCCTCACTTTCAAAAAAAAATTACCAAAATACCCTTTTGACTAACGGATGTTAGTGTTCCGTTAACTAATTAACTAATTAATCTAAAAACCCTAATTAAACCTAATTAAACCTAACTAAACCCTAATTAAACCCTAAGTAAACCCTAAACACCCTAACTCTCTATCGCCCTAACCCAACACCACCCCCCAAGCCCTAGACTCACCGGCCCCACCACCCAACCCCCACCCCCACCCCCCCCCCTTCCCCCGCAACAACCACGCAGCCCCCTCCCCTCCCCCCCCCCTCCCCGCGGCCCCACGCAGGCCCCCCCCCCCTCCCCGGCCCCCACGCACGCAGGCCCCCTCCTCTCCCCCTCCCCTCCCTCTCCCCGTGTGCGCGCGCTTCCCCCTTCGTGGCGCATCCCACTCGCCGGTCAAGTCCCCTCCCACTAGCCGGCGCATCCCCCCCCCTCCCTCTCCCCGTGCGGCAGCGCTTCCCCCTTCGTGGCGCATCCCACTCGCCGGTCAAGTCCCCCTCCCACTAGCGGCGCATCCCCCTCCCTCACTCGATCTCGCACTAGATCCGTCATTAGCGTTTAAGAAATCCGAGTCATCGACCGAGTTCGAAGGGGGGGGGGGGCTCGGGATTCACGATTTTGCGGTGGGGGGGGGGGGAGCTGCGCGCGGCCGTACGGGGGAGGGGGAGGGGGAGGGGGCTTCGTGGAAGGGGGAGGGGAGGCGCGTCGAAGGGGGAGGGGAAGGGGAGTGATTTTCCGGCGGGGGAGGGGGAAGGGAGGCGCGAGCTTCGAAGGGGGACGGGAAGGGGGGTGGTGGGGGCGGGGTTGTTGTGGGGGGGGGTGTGGTGGGGGGGGTGGTTTGGGGGGGTGGTGGGGTCAGGGGTGGGTGGGGGCAATGGTGGGCTTTTAGTGTTTTTAGAGTTAGGGTTTTAAGGGTTTAATTAAGGTTTTTTAAGGGTTTTTTAGGGTTAATGACTAACGGTGTTAATCGCCGTTAGTCATTTGGGCATCTGGTGAATTTTTTTAAAGGTCAGAGGTATTTGGTGAATTTTGAAAAAAGTGAGGGTATTTGGTGAATAAATTTATTTATAAGGGGTATTTGGTGAAAAATCTAAAATTATTTTGGTAGTGATGTATATTATTGAGGCTGTTTTGTAGATGTTATTATCTTTTTAAATTGAAGGTGACCGATTTTTAACTGTTCAATACCGTCACTGAAAAATTTGGTCGATGATTTAATAATTCATTGTCAGCGGCTTTAGTATAATTCTTTAACGACTGTAACTGTTAATAAACCATATTCTTTGAACTTTGTAAATACGAAGTATTATGTTGTTAGGATATATCACTAACTTTTTTTTATTGAAGATTCTAATTACTTTTGTGAATTGATTATGTCAATCTATTTTGTCAAGTTAATATTGGTGAATTGGTGATTGCATATTCCATTTTTGACCTATTCCATATGGCAAGTTGCATATATTCTCATTTTTGTAAAAGAAAACGTTGTTTTAAATTATTAGAGGATATTCTAGTCATTTCAAAGGGAGACACCATACCTCCTTCTTTGGCTTGTATAATAGAGATATGTCCCGAGAAGGACAATGATAGTTTTTAATTTTTTATTGAGGTAATATGGAATCCCTTGTACTTCCTCCTCTGTTTTAAATTACTCGCTACACTTTGAAAATTCCACTATTCATCTATGAAGTTTGACCATACATAAATTATTATTACCTCTGTTTTTTTAGATGCAACATTTGTCTTTTAGGTGGGTGGATTAAAAAAAATCAAATGTTGCATCTCAAAAAGAACAGAGGTAGTATTAGATTAAATCAAATGGTATAATGTAATATGTCGTTTGATTCGTCTCAATGTATATTTTCATAAAATCAAAATTTTATGCTTTACTCTAATACACAATTAAAGATATTAATAGTCAAAGTAGTGCATCGGCAAGCGTGAAAGTCAAAGTGTAGCGAGTAAAAAGAAACGGAGGAAGTACAAGTGGAGAGAAATTTGGAAACCGTTACAAGGGGTTAAAATCGAACCATTGTCACAAGGGTGGAGGGATCGAATGAGGGCTTTCAACCAAATAGGTCAACTTTATCCATGAAAAGGATAGTGATAGTGAGAAGAACAAATAAAGGGATAAATTGTCTTTGTTATGTCTAAATAAAAGTAGTCGTCTCACAATAAAATGTCAAAAAATCTAATGTAGTACAAGCTAATCTACTTCTCGGCACCTTTACTTGAGGTAAAAAACTTATATGGACTTGGTCCACACTAAATTAGTGTGGACCTAATGCTAATTCATGTGATTTATGAAAAAAAAGGGTCACTATGAGGGTGTTTGGCAATTAGAGTTTTGGAGCAAAAAGAGAGTTTTGGACCACTTTTAGACATTTGACTAGTCAAAAACTCTAAAAGGGTTGTTTGGTAAAAGAGAGTTTTAGAGAGAGTATTGGAATAAAATCTCTTAAAATGAAATAGCTCCTAATAGGAGCTTTTTCTTTAGAGGATTAGGTAAAAATATGTTCAATGACTTTTTTGACTCTAATAATAATACTACACATGTATTAAAATGTCTATTATTGCCATTTTACACAAACAAATGACAATAATTTTTTAGCTATCAGTTAATTGTTACCAAACACATTTATAAAAAAAAGTTGTCAAATCAACAGAACAAAAAGTTAAAACTCTAACAGCTAAACTCTATTTGCCAAATAGGGCTTATATAAAAAATATAGATATAAAAGATGAGTAGATATAGATTGTAAAGTTTGACTATGTGAAAAAAGGTTACTATGTCACAAAGTCAAAATTTCATTATTATATAAACTCATGTGAGAAAGAGTGACTATATTAAAAAAAGCGGTCACTATGGTAGATAGTAACTGTATAGTGTAACTTAAGATTTTAAAAGGTTACTATACCGAAAAAAAGGGTCACTATGTTAAATAAGTGGCTTTGATCCACAATGATATTATTGTGGACCACGTCCACGGAACACTAACTCTTACTTGAGCATGTAGTTGCATTCAAGGTATCTTTGTAAGAAATTTAGACGACACTGAAAAATCTAGGTGGTAAAAGTTATTTGGATAAAAACAGATATCTAATCCAATCCAATCCAAACCTAATTTAATAATTCGGATTTGACTCCAACTATGTTATGATTGGACTCAGATTGAGTTTTTTTTTTTAAATTTGGATTTTCTGATTGCTTTGGATTGATGGTGATTGGATTCAAAAATCCAAAATAACCAAATATCAATAAGACATGTACAATATATTTGTATATTTGGGAGTGGGGTTTAGTTTTCAATAAATTTTATGGGTATGAATTATAAGTTGTTATTACTAAATTTTTATGGAAATTGTATGAATTACTTGTATCATCGAACACTCTTATTTTGATGCCCTACATTATTTCATCAAAAGAATAGAGTTCAAAATTTTAGATATTTTGGATTGGATCCAATCCAGTGTCTGAAATTTCGGATTGAATTGGTTCGGACTCAAACTCTAATTGGTTTGGAAAATCAGAATACAAAGTTTATTTGGATTATTGGATTTGACTAGGCATAAATCCAAACCGTACCCCGAACTTTCATCCTAAAAAATATCAGAGCAATAAGTACTCATTGATATAAAGATCCTAAACAATAAAACTTGCCGAATACTAAAAAGGAAAATTGATTCTAACAATCCAACATTTCGGCGGTTTGTGAAATTTAATCCCATCTTTTAATTATTTTAGAATAATCCCAACTTTGGGGGGATACTTATCAAAATAATCTGAACTCTTAATTTTCTTGCTTACAATAGACTCAAAACGAATTGGTGATGGCAAGAAAAATACGAGTTAAGATTATTTTGAGAAGCTATCCCTAAAAGTTAGAATTATTTAAAAAGACACAAATTCTTGAAAAAGACGGTTTCACGTTAGTGTTAACGTGAGACCAACTGATGTAATGCTAACAGTGGAATTAGTTAAGCGTTTGTACCTATTAGTTATGCTAGTAAAACTATCACATTTCCCCTCAATTTATATTCTCTCTCCTAGCCAACCCTTATTTATTTCTATGCCCCTCTCCTTTACCAACTCTCATTTCTAGAAGTTGGTCATTTCTCTATCTAACTCTCTCATTTTTTACTCCTCATTACAGTAAGTTATTGCCATTTTCAACCCAGATCTTTTTCCATTTTCTACTTTTGCTTCTACTTTTCTTTGTTCTTCTTCCATTTTCTATTCTTGCTTCGTTTTTATATTTTGTTCTTCTTTTATTTTCCGATTTTAGGGTTGTTATTATTCCATTTCTATTTTTGTTTTGGTGGTGGTTAAGAACTTTTTGCATAGATATTAAAACTTTATTTTGGGATGTGTAATGTGATGGCCGATTAAGATATTTTCTTTGTTTTAGTGACTGAAATCAGATTGTCTGTTTAAGTAGAAATCTGGATGGCGAACTCTAGTTGTATCGTTGGTATAGGTATCATAACACTTGTTTTTGTGAATCGAAAAATTAGTTAACACTTTCATATCTTTAGTTACTAATTGTTGTGGATTAGTTAATGTTCTTTAGCACTTAGACCCTATTCATGATATATTAGTTAATATTTTTGGCGAATTAGTTAATAATTTTGCCAAATTAGTTAAGTATTTTTAACACAATAGTTTAGAGCTAGAAATCTATATGTAGACTTACATTATTTTTTTAGTTAACATATCCAATACATTAGTTAGTGTTGTTATATAATTAGTTAAGATATATTGAGCATTATTTAGTTTCCAATATAAAACGAAAAAATAACTTATTTATAAATCTAAAATGTCAAATACAAAAGACAACCAGAAAAAAGAAGTTGAGTAAGGATTTGATATAACTGAAATTAGAGAAGAAAGAGAGAATGATTTATGCATGATACTGAAATTAGGTCCAATAAAATGCGTTATAATCTGGTTTCTATGATATAACTAATATACTTCAGCGCTTAACTAATATATATTCAGCGCTTAACTAATTCATTCATAAGCAATTTAAGGCTAGCATAACTAATAGGTGCAAGCGCTTAACTAATTCTACTGATGGTTTGATGCACACGGGTGATGTCAGCATGACATTAGCTGGTCTCACGTTAACACTAACGTGAGACCGTCTTTTAAAAAACGGACTCTTAAAAAAAATAGGTGGGATTAAATTCTGCTAATTTTGGCCAAATGTTAGATTATTAGAAGATCAAATTTTCCAAAAAGAATACGAGACTGAACAACCAAAGCGGATAAAAGACACATAGATATCAATCACCATAATCAGAATCCTATTTTTTTTTTCTGGCGCACTGAAAAACATGTCACTTGAGATGATTGTTATATAAGTATAATATAACCACCCTATAAGAGAGCTTATTGTGGGCTGAATATCAATGAACAATCCGTAAATCAGAAGTGGAATATGAAAATTAAATAAAAAGTTCAGCAAACATTATGCACATGAAGGAAAATTTTGGTGATTATGAAGAATTACACAACAACGGCTTGGGCTCTCATTAATCACTTGGCACAATATATATGTTACAATATTCCCTAAACCTGGAAAATAAGATAGACTAGATATTTTAGGGAAATAACCATAAATAAGATAATTACACAAATCAAGGATATTCACAAAATATTCCCATATAGTTATCCCAATACCCCCCCTCTCAAGTTGGAGCATGAGGATCAAGAATGCCCAACTTGGAGAGTAACAAGTCGAACTGAGTTTTGCCAAGTGCCTTGGTAAATATGTCGGCCAATTGAGACGATGTAGAAACATGAGCCGGAGAAATTAAACCTTCTTTTATTGCATCACGAACGAAATGACAATCCACCTCAATATGTTTTGTTCGTTCATGATAAACAAGATTCTTTGCGATATGCAAAGCAGATTGACTGTCACAAAACAACTTAATAGCCTTCGGGTGATTCACACCCAAACTTAACAACAAAGCCTTTAACCATTTCAACTCACAAGTTACCACAACCATAGACCTGTATTCGGCTTCTGCCGAAGAACGAGACACGGTATGCTGTTTCTTGGTTTTCCAAGAAATAGGAGAATGTCCCAAAAACACAAGCCAACCGGTAAGTGACCTTCGAGTAATGGGGCAAGCCGCCCAATCGGAATCACACCACCCCTGCAGAGTTAAGTCACAATCTGCACTCAACAAAATACCCTGACCCGGAGTACCCTTAAGATAACGAACCACTCTCAAAGCAGCCTCCCAATGTTCAGTTCGTGGTTCCTGCATAAATTGGGATAAAATATGCACTGAGTAGGCTAAATCCGGCCTAGTCACTGCAAGATAAATCAGACGACCAGCTAATCGACGATAAGATTCCGGATCAGTGAGAAGCTCTCCGTCAGCCAAGCCAAGCTTATGATTTTGTTCTATAGGGAAACCACTCGGCTTGGCTCGTAATAAGCCAGCCTCGAAACATTGTCTAAGGTATACTTCCTTTGACACAAAAACAAACCTGCAGAACTACGAGCTACTTCAATGCCCAAAAAATACTTCAAAGTACCTAAGTCCTTCATCTTAAAACAGTCACTGAGATAAGATTTGAAAGTACACAAGGCAGCGGAATCATTCCCAGAAAGAATAAGATCATCGACATATACTAAGACATTAATCTGGATACTTGCCTTAGTAAATGTAAAAAGAGAATAATCAGAGTAAGATTGTAGAAAACCATACTCTGTCAAAGCCGTGACGAGCTTGGCAAACCAACATCTGGGAGCCTGTTTGAGACCATACAGTGACTTACGCAAGCGACACACCAAGGAAGGATCCGAGGCTTCAAACCCGGGGGGCAACTTCAGATATACTTCTTCAGCAAGATCACCATGTAAGAAGACATTATGAACATCCATTTGATGAAGCGCCCAATTCTTGGATGCAGCAATGGCCAAAAAAGTCCGAACTGTTGTCATTTTAGCCACCGGAGCAAACGTTTCATTATAGTCAATGCCTTCTTGTTGATGATTTCCTAAGACCACGAGCCTGGATTTGAGCCGTTCTACCTCGCCGTTTGACAAATATTTAGTCTTGTAGACCCATTGACTACCAAGTGCTCTTTTACCGGGAGGAAGTGGTTCCAAAGTCCATGTACCATTAGCCTCTAGAGCCTGAATTTCATCCTGCATAGATTTCTGCCAACCAACACTCTTCATTGCTTCTTTAAAGGATTTTGGATCAGTACAATTAACAATGGCGACAATAAAATTACGATAATTTACAGAAAAATTGTCACAATGAATGTAATGTGCTAAGGGATACGGAGTACCTGAAGGATGATCGGAAGACGGAGCCGGGAGAGAGGAAGACTGACTTTTAGCAAACACAGTATTAGTAACATGATTACGAAGTTTGACGGACGGAAACTTCTTACGGAAGCCACGTCCCATGGCTTCAAGTGACGGATCATCATCATCGGCCACAATAGGTGGCTGTTCAGCGCTGTCCGAGCCAGCTGCCGCTGGAAATCCAGCGGGCTGGGCAGAGGCAGCAGGTAAACGCTGTGGTTCTGACCCAGCGACCGCTGGCGTTCCAGCGTGCACGTCAGTTTGGGCTGGCTCAGACGCTGCGGCAGCTGGCTGACCGCTGGGCTGCTGCTGCTGCTTGGGGGATGCCGTACCTGTGTCACGACCACCTACACCCTCATCACTCACACACCCGTGCCCCGAAACAGCACAATCATCATCACACACACCAAAGTCCAAAAAATCCTCATGAACATCCACATTTTCTACAACATTAGGATCAATATTCACAGCCTCCGGACAACCAAACGGAAAAACATCCTCAATAAACTTAACATCACGAGACACGAAAAACTCTTTGAAATCAAGATCATACACATTCCACCCCTTTTCCCGAAAGGATACCCCATGAATACACATTTCCGACTTCTGCTAGCAAATTTATCACCATTGGTCTTTTGGTTGTGAGCAAAACAAAGGCATCCGAAGGTACGAATAGTATCAAATGCGGGTGGTTTATGAAAAAGGATTTCAAAGGGTGTTTTGTTTTGTAGGATAGGGGTAGGAGTTCGGTTGATTAAATGAGCTGCGGCAAGTACACACTCCCCCAAAAAATAGATAGGCAATTTAGCTTGAAATCTCAAGGCTCTCGCCACAATCAAAATGTGTTGGTGTTTTCGCTCTACCCTCCCGTTTTGTTGGGGAGTACCCACACAAGAGGTTTGAAAAAGAATACCGGTAGCCTTAAAATAATCAAGCAAGCATTTAAATTCGGTACCATTGTCACTTTGAACAATTTTAACAGTTTGAGAAAATTGCCTATCAACCATAGCAAAAAAAGTCATAAACATCGGAAAGACTTCTCGTTTATCAAGTAACAAATAGATCCACACAGCTCTAGAAAAGTCATCAACAATCGTCAAAAAATAACGAGCACCACAAGAAGACTCATGTCTGTAAGGCCCCCACAAATCACAATGTATTTTTTCAAAAAATCTAGAACAGTTATTGTCACTTAAAGGAAAACTATCTCTATGATGCTTAGCACGAAAACATACTTCACAGCCTTTCGCTAGACTTCCCTTATTACTACCAACATGGGGAAGCAACTTAACTACTTGCTCGGAAGGATGACCAAGTCGCCGATGCCAAAGCTCCAAAGATGAAGTAGCTTCAATTGCGGACACCACCTCGGGTTTGCTAAAATAGTACAAGCCATCCCTCCTAGCGCCCGTTCCAATCAGCGCCTTCATTTGGTCCTGTATAACACACATGTGAGAATTAAAAGTGACAATAGTTTGTAAAGTATCATTAAGTTGGGAGACAGAGAGTAAGTTGCAACTCAAATTAGGTACATAGAGAACATGATGGAGTGTAATCGACTCAGATAAATAAACCGACCCCTCCATAGTAGCAAACACTGTATCGCCATTAGGCAAGCCAACGGGACAATGAGTTTGATGAATGTCAAACAACCATGACGTATTACCTGTAACATGATGAGTAGCACCTGTATCTATTATCCAAGAAGATGCATCAAACTTACCATTTAGGCGATTTTCCGGTATTGTAGCATTACCAAAAAATCCCGTAATAGCCTTCCATTGTTCAGATGTGAAGACATGACCATTTGAAGCCGGCACGGGTGGCATAGAGGCGAAGAGCGGCGCGGTGGGGGTGCTGCGGGCAGCAGCATTGGCACGCACACCCCCCCTGCCTTGAGAGGCCGTGGGTTTCACACCCCTTGCGCCTTCGTTCCAGCCCTCGAGATACCCTACGATGTCGAAGCAACGTGTAACATCGTGCCCCTTCTTCTTACAATGGGTACAGACTTGCAAAAAGAAACAATTAGAAGCCAAATGCCCCGGCTTCTTGCAGTGAGAACACACAACAGGAGGGCCGCGGCCGCGACCAACCCCTGCTGTCGAACGAGCAGCGAATCCCACAGCAGACGTGGGCTCCTCCTTCCCACGATCAAGCCCACGCACAAGTTCATCTTGTGAGACCTGTTGATACGCCTTATTCAGTGTGGGTAGAGGGTCCTGGCCAAGAATATTAGATCTAGTTTGTGCATAATAATCAGAACACAACCCTAGTAAAAATTGTTGCAACCTATCATCCTCACGCCTTTTCTCGTGTTGTTTACCAACATTACAACTACACTTCCCACACTTACAACAAATCAAAGGTTCATGTTTTGCAAGTTCATCCCACAAACCTTTAATTTGCTAAAATAAACGGCAACAGTCATGGTGGTAGATTGTTCACAACGATTAATTTGAGACTTTAAGTGTTGGATACGAGGACCATTAACTACACAAAAACGTTCATGTAAATCATCCCATAAACGTTTAGCATTATCATAGTTAGATAACATACCCTTAACCTCCGTATCAATGGTATTCATAAGCCATGAAACGAGCATACAATGGATAACAACCCAATCCTCCTTCGTCGCTGGTGGAACACATTCGGTGATGGTGCCATCAAGGAAACCAAATTTGCGTCGAGAGGAAAGAGCCACGTAAATAGCGTGCGCCCAAGAATCGAAATTATCGAGTTTTAGACAAACAGGAGTAATGAAGTCCCCGGGCCTGTCATGGGCGCCGAGGTAGAAAGGAGAGGTGGGTTCGATTTTTTGTGGTGGTGGTGGTGGCGGTGTTTCATCATCGTCGGCCATTACAAATTTCGGGGAGAGAAAAAAAAATAAAAACCTGCTCTTGATACCATGAAGAATTACACAACAACGGCTTGGGCTCTCATTAATCACTTGGCACAATATATATGTTACAATATTCCCTAAACCTGGAAAATAAGATAGACTAGATATTAGGGAAATAACCATAAATAAGATAATTACACAAATCAAGGATATTCACAAAATATTCCCATATAATTATCCCAATAGATTCACTAAGGCTATATAGTCTGAAAATCATGTTGTTTAATTCCATGCTTGTTGTTTTGAGATTATCTATCTCAGGAGAGTTGTCATCATTATCAGGAAGATCATTCCAACTGTAAGTACTTTGTAACAAATATAAGAAGCAACCACCAAAAATTAAATATCTTTGAAACAAAACTGTAAATCTTCAATTAACTATAGCAACGTCAAATGTTGTTGGTTCAGAAAAAATTAGTTCTACAAAAGATGAGAAGTTGAAACATATATTAAGCTTTTGTTCTAGATCGAGCTTAATGAGATAACAAAACTCAGAAGCACAAGCATACTGCTTACATTACAAAAACCAAGCAATTAGAAAATTTGTGGTGTTAATTCATACCGTGATATACGGACAAAGGAAGCATGAAGCATGGTCACCTATGTCTTCATCATAATAATCTCATAAGAACAAAGGAATATTGCTCTTCTGCCTGAATTACAACTGACTTTATTTATTCCATGTATAGGCATATAGCATCTACAAAGTCATGTCAGTTGCCACACATGTTAAATTGAAGAATGAAGAATGTTACATTATTCTTGAATGAGCTAAGCTTTATTGACGGAGGTACCCTTTTAACGTAGCGAGTATGAGTCATAATTGAAATTAATACAGCCATTGGGATCACTTTTCAGATGCTGCTCTATCAAATCACACTCTTGAATATTCACTTCTTGAAGCCGTGACGGTAGGTAATTGTCACCAAAGGATTCAAACTTGGGGCAACACTCGATATCGAGTCTAGTCAGGTTGGGAAGGGTGGAACAATATATGGATTTCAAATTTGGGAAACCCTTAATCTCTAATTCAGATAAGGAAGAGGAAAGAAAAAAACCCGAACCCTGGATAGACTCTACTGTATCTATGGAGCTGCCTACATTTACAAGTTTAAGATCTTCAAGAAAAGGTAGAAGGTGCAATCCCCACTCTAGCACAGGCTGCTTTATGTTTACTTCTATAATGTGAAGAGATTTCAAGTTTGTTGGCAAACCACCTTCTGGAAAGAAGTGGATTTTTGGACATCCACGAATTTTCAATTCTTGGAGCAAGGTAAAAGTGTGCATCTCACTGGGGAGACCTTCCATATTTTCGCATCTCGAGAAGTGAAGTTCTTGTAAAAACGGGAGGAGCAGATCTTGTTGTAATGATATAAGACTAGAGCATCGAATTATAGTCAATTTAGTGAGACGAGCACCAATGTTAGTTGCTTTTAACCCCACAACACAAGAGCTTGCCACAGCCGATGAGTATGCAGCCCCATGAGTAGCTTCCCCTCGAAGAATCTCCTCGTCATCATATGAAGAGCAAGGTGATTCCTCAAACTCTACAACCCGAAGCTTTTCGCAACCGTAAATCCTCAACTGTTGAAGGGTCAATGGAATCTGGCGGATAGCAGCGATCGACTGACAACAATTTAAAGAGAGAGTTCCAGCACAAGAAGAAGAAAAGGGAGATGAATTCTTGAATTCCAGTGATTGTAGTTCTTGGCAAAAATCAATTTTCAGCTCTCGTGCCGTCATGGGTACCTGGTCTATAGTGATGAGAGATTGGCATTTGTAAATATTGACTACTTCACCAAGGTAAGGGAAACAACCAGGTAAGCAAATGATTTCCGAAATTCTGCTAAGATGCATCCTTTTTGAACGGAATATGACATCTGCAGTAGTAGACAATACTTTACATTCAGATACCATGACTTCTTCCAGCAGAGGAAGGGCTGGAAGTGACAAAGTCAATTCCTTGCATGTCATGATTTTTAGTGTTTGAAGAGCAGGTAGATCGTCTTCTGATGAAGGGTAATCTTTAAATTCTACAACCTGTAGCTTCTCGCAGTTTTGAATCTCCAATGATTGCAGCGTCGAGGGAATCTGACCAATACTCACGATAGACTTACAATCACGAACAGTCAGTTGTTGTAGACAATAAAAAGAAGAAGATGATTTCTCCAAAACCAGTGATTGTAGTTCATGGCATTCACTGATGTACAACTGTCGAAGCATCCTTGGTATCTGGTCCATAATAATCAGAGAACCAAAGCTGGAAAGGGCCAGTTCTTGACAAAGGTAAGAGCAACGGTCAGGTAAGCCATTGACTTTCACAATTAGGCCAAGAAACATCTTTTTTGAACAGAAGATGACAGCTTCAGTAGTAGACAATTGAGAAACCCCTAGTACTGTCAATTCTTCCAGCAAAGGAAGGCTCGGAAGTGCAACACTCAGCTCCTTGCATCCCATAATTTCCAGTTTTTTCAGAGAAGCTATATTGGAAGGTAAAACGTCTTGTAATGAATCACAATTTTTAATTACAAGGGTTTCAAGGCAGGGAAATGCCCTGTTGTTGTCAACTGGTGAGTGCAACCACTTCTCCCAAGATTGCATACCTTCAAACTTTAGTGACTCTAAAGCTGGAAAAGGAATTGAACAACCAGGACTGCCATAGAATTCGAAACCCACTTGCTTAATACTATCCATTTTTTCAACTTTAAGTTTCTTCAACGACGGTAGCTGCCCTAGTGGAGGCAAGTATATACATTTCCCACAGTTCACCAGCTTTATCTTAACCATGCTATTGAACGAGGGATTTCCCAACCAAGTTGGGAATCTCAAGCCCATATACCTATTTAATACACACTTTTTAATGCAAGTGTGAGGCTTCAGCTGCTCTACCACACCTCTTATACTACTCTCATCAATCTCATTCGGAAAAGTTCCCCAATATAGATACAACTCATCTAGACCATCTTTTCTGTGCATTTGGGCTTCTTGTGCATCCTCAACTCTAGTCACATTTTCTAGTCCGGAGATAAATAGTTTTCCATGGAGATGATCCAAGTTCCGAAGCTCACTTACCCTAGACCCAACCCCAGCTGCCAACACAAGTTTGTCCAAAGTTTGTAGTCTTATTAATCGCCCCATTCCCAATGGCATCTCTTTTAGAGAGGTTCCTTCAATGTACAAATGGCGAAGTTTTACCATAAATGTAATATGTGGAACCTCCTCAAGATAATTACAGCCGCGCAGGTCAAATGTTTGGAGGTTGCAGAGTTTGCTAATTGATTTTGGCAATACCTTTATTTTCGGTAAAAGGAGTTTAAGAAAACGCAAGTGTTTCAGATCGCCAATAGACTCTGGCAACTCTTCAACTGTACCCAAACATATACATAGAGCACGTAAATATTGAAACTTCTGAACGTCAATCAATATTTTAGTTCTCAGACCATGATCATAAAGATCATCAGAGGATGAGGATGCATAATAGAGAAAAGTTCGTAGTGAAGAAGCCATGATTTGACTTCCCAATGTTTCATCCATATGATCATTCACCCTGAGAAACATATGGCGAGTTCTTTTAGGATCTCGTTGTGTATACATGGTGTCCATTGCATAGCAGAGGTCTCCTGCTGCCCACTGAGCCAAATCATGAATGAGGTCATGCATAGAGAACCCTCTTCCATAACTTGAGCATTCCTCAAATAATGACCTCGACACTAGATCAAGGAAGTAGCCGTGGCCTATATCTTCCATTCTCTCCTTTCTGTTTTCTGGTATAAATCCTTGAGCCATCCACAATGAGATGACTTCCGTCTCCTTGAATATGTAGTCTTTAGGAAATAAAGAGCAGTAAGCAAAGGCGCATTTCAGATGAGATGGCAAATGTTGGTAACTCAACCTTAGAGCTGGTAAAACATTGCTCTCTTCGCTCCAGATATCGCTCTTCAATATATTTCGACGTTGGCTCTTGTCTACAATAATTTTCAGGAGACCTCCTAGAGCTTTTGCAGCCAAAGGCAATCCTTTGCACTTCTCTACAATATCATTCTGCATGTCATCAAGGTCGGGATCTTTATTTGCGTGTTGCTGAAATATGCACCAACAATCATCATCAGATAAACCTTTTAAATTGATGGCGGTGCTGTGAGTTGGATTATCAATCACCATCCTTGCTGTAATATCTTTTCTTGTAGTGACAATAACTCTGCTTCCTTTTAGCCCTTGTCGAAATGGTGTTTGGAGTTGGTTCCAATGATTGTAGTTCTCAGACCATATATCATCAAGAACCAAGAAGAATTTTTGGCCTTTTAGCACTTCTATTAACTTTTCTTGTGCCTGATTCAGGTTACTAAAACTGTGGTTTCCTTTGGTGAATGAGTTGATAATTTCTGTTGTGACACGTGTGACGTCAAACACATCTGATACGCACACCCATGCCTTAAGATCAAAGTGACCCTTCAACCGCTGCTCGTCGTTGTATATATACTGAGCCAGAGTCGTCTTCCCAATGCCTCCCATTCCAACAATAGGAATCACAACAACATTTTCATAACTTGGCTCATCTTTCAGCAAACTCTCAACAATCTTGTTTCTCATGTCATCCCTTCCATATACGGATGATTCGCATACTAAAGATGTGGTTTGTCGGGAGCTTTTGTCCAGTGCTTCTGTTGAGTACGTAGCTTGCTTCATGGTGATAGGCGAGAGGCCCAAATTCCCAGACTGAGATTGTATCTCTTGGAACCGTCGGCTTATCTCTTCAATTCTTGAGGAAAGGTCTCCAGCAGGGTATAGAAATTGTTGTCCAACACTAGGAACACAACCTAAAAAGCTTTTAACCTGATCAAAGAAACAAGTTGGGAAAAATCATTACTTACTGAAGGCATTTGCTTTCATCATAAATGAGTAAATTACAATTTCACAAAACATTAAAAAATAGAGAGGTTTAAATAGTGGTTAATAAGTTTTTTGGAATAAGTTTATAATGACTAAAAGCACATATATATTTTTCACAAACTAAATTAATTGACACAGAGTGGATTGGAGAAATTAATTAAGATCACGACTAGACATTTCAAAGAGTACAAGGGTATTGCAGGGAACTTTCCAAAGCCAATGATACATTGTAGATTTTTTGAGAAAGACTTACAAAGGCATACATACATAAATTACAAGAATATAGTATGAAAAAGTTTTAGGAAGCGCAGCCAGAATCCAATTTCTAATCAATTTTATAAGGATGCTTGGGAAGTGGTTCATGATGATTTATGTGCTGCAATATCCTCCTTTTTAAGTACTGTGAAACTTGTAAGAAAAATTAATGCTACTACATAGTCTACATTGATCCTTATTCAAAGCACGAGTCTTCTTGAGTTGTCTAACTTCAGACTTGTATCCTGCTGTTCAGTTATCCTTAAATAATGCATATCCTAAATTCCTTTGCAAGAGGTTATACCGTTATAGTAGTGCATCCTAGTATAGACGGCAGGCAAAGTGAGTATTCTCAGTTGTGAAGATCCTGTGACTCTGTGACGCATTAATGGAAGAAAGAATGGTTAAAAAAAAAAAGGTCCATGAATCATGATAATAGACCTTCGGAAAACATATTACTCTCATTGGAATTTTTCATAGTTTTATGGGTTTTTTGTCAGAAAGTACCTAATAAAATACAAATTTTGTAGGGAATGACCTAATAAATTTTTTTGTCTTAAAATACTATTGATTACCATATTTCGGCATTGACTTTTTGCAATTGGGACACCACAACTACATTTTACAGGAATTTTATTGCTTGAAGATGATTTCGCAGACATTTTTGAAAAAAAAAATAGGGGTTTTTGGCCTGAAATTCATAAACTGGTTCCTATTAACAATCGAAAGTACTTTAATAGGTCTTTTTAGGCAAAAAAAATTTTATTAGGTCCTTCCCTATAAAACTTGTATTTTATTAGGTACTTTCTGACAAAAAAAACCCTAGTTTTATTTATGGCTTTAAAGTTCCAAATTACCTTCCCAGGTTTTTGATTGGATCTTGATTATGATAACTACACCCAATTGTTCCCTTTTTATAAAGGTGGCTTGCATGGTTTTATTCAAGAAAGAAACTAAAGCTTCCAGGCAAAGATTCACTCCTGTCATCTTTGTAGTTTGTATGGAGTATCAAGATTAATGCTATATGTGCGTATATAAACACGGACTCCCTTTCACCAAACATGTGCTATATGTGCGTAAAAACAGGATTTGCACTTAAATGGGTGGCACCAAGATTGTCACAATAAATGACTGGAGTTTGTGGAACCATTACACTCATTTCTTGAAGCAAGTTTCTTAGCCGTTGTTGAAGCAACAGCTTTATATTCCGCCTCGGTGGAAGATTGAGACAAGAACCGTTGTTTCTTAGAACTCCAAGTTAACGGATTTCGGCCGAGAAATACAACTTGTCCCATTGTTGAAGTAAAATCATCCTTGTTCCCTGCCCAGTCAGCATCCGAAAAGGCATGGAGGCTTAACGGGGAGTCACGATAGATGTTAATACCTTTGTGTAAAGTACCAGCCAAGTACCGAAGTAGGCGTTTAAGAGCAGACCAATGAGCTGATCGAGGCATATGCATGAATTGAGATAATTTATTAACTGCAAAAGCAACATCCGGCCGAGTAAGAGTTAAGTATTGCAAGCTTCCAAGTGTGGCTCGATACTCGGTCGGGTTATCAATCAATGTGCCAGAATGAAGAGTGAGCGTTGAGTCTGTAACCATGGGTGTTGGTGCTGGTTTGGCATGAATCATGGTGGTTCTCGTAAGAAGATCAACAATATACTTTTGTTGATTTAAAAATAATCCTTGAACAGTAGGTATTACTTCCACGCCAAGAAAGTATGACAAGGAACCAAGGTCTTTGAGAGCAAACCTGGTAGCAAGTTGATGTATGAACTGATTCATGGCATGAGTATCTGGACTTGTGAGAATAATGTCATCCACATAAACAATCAAATACATGGGAACTGAATTGTAATGATGAATGAACAAGGATGCATCCGCAACCGATCGCTTGAAGTCGTAACTCAATAAAAAATTAGCAAACTCAGTGTACCATGCACGTGGAGCTTGCTTGAGCCCATAAATAGCTTTGTTAAGCTTGCATACATACTGCGGAAAAGATGCATCAATAAAACCCGGAGGTTGTGCCATGAAAACCTGTTCATTAAGAGTACCATTTAAAAAGGCATTATTTATATCAAGTTGCCTAAGGGGCCAGTTATTTGTCACGGCTAGACTGAGGAGAGTTCGAATTGTAGCAGGTTTCACAACAGGACTGAAAGTATCATTGTAATCGATGCCCGGTCGTTGTTGGAAACCTTTAGCAACTAGCCAAGCTCGATAACGGTCAATATGACCATCAGGGTGATATTTTACCCGAAAGACCCATTTACACTTCACAAGATTCGAACATGTGTCGGGAGGAACTAATTCCCAAACACCAAGTTTATGGAGGGCTCCAAGCTCGTCCTCCATTGCTTGTCTCCATAATGGGTCTTTTAAGGCCGCTGCAACAAAGGGATGGCTCAATAGATTTTGGTTGAGTAGTAGTGGGATTAGCATATTTCGGGTTGGGTTTATGTATGTTGTTGCTTGCACGGGTGATGATGCGGTTAGGTGGGGGAGGTGGTGGGTCAGGTTGTGACTCTTGTTCTGGTGACATATGGTGGGATGATGGTGGTGTGATAGAGGGGGTCGAGTGTTCAGTGATTAGTGGGAAGGGAGTGGATAAAGGAGTGTTGTTAGGAGGGGATGAGAAAGAAGGTGAAAAAGAATTTGAAGCTGTAGGAGAGGAGGGATCAGAGTTTATGGATGACTCAATAATGTTGCTGGACATAGTGGGAGGTGAAGAATTATTAATAATGGGAAGAATAAGTGGACACCATGAGTCTGCAGTAGGATAAGATAAAGGTGTTTGAGTGGCAGAGAGAGTTGTGTAAGGAAACTCATTTTCAACAAACTTAACATGCCTAGACGTATAAATTTTGTGAGTAGTAGGATCAAGACAATAGTATGCACTTTGTGTAGCGGAATAACCCACAAAAATGCAGGGAATAGAACGAGCATCAAGTTTATGTTTCGCATAAGGTTGAAGCCAAGGATAACAGAGACAACCAAAACTTCTTAATTTCAAGTAATTAGGAGTTTTATCAAATAAACAGTGAAATGGAGATTTGTTTGATAAAGTTGGAGTAATAAGACGGTTTATTAAATATGTGGCAGTCGTAAAAGCTAACGACCAAAACACAAGAGGTAGATGAGCATGGGAAAGCAAAGATAACCCAGTCTCAACAATGTGGCGATGTCGACGTTCGGCATAGCCGTTATGTTCAGGAGTGTGAGGGGGAGTAGTAAGATGAGAAATGCCATCGATAGTGAGATAAGATGAAAGAGCCTCATATTCTCCCCCATTATCAGAATATAACATTTTGATGGGCTTTTCAAAGAATTTCTCAACTAATGCTTTGAACCTAACAAACACATCTTTAGTATCCGACTTCTTTTTGATAGGATAGAACCAAATATACTTGGTGTAGTGATCCACAAAAATTATGTAATATTTGAACCCATCAAAGGAATAAATTGGAGAAGTCCACAAATCTGTATAGAGTAGTTCCAGAGGAGAATTTGAAACTAAAGAGTTTTGATTGAAGGGAAGCTTATGGCTCTTATTACATTTACAAGCATTGCAATTGAAAAAGAAATCACTTGAGACATTGAGATTGAAAGTAGAAACTAAAGACTTGAAAATAGATAGAGAAGGGTGCCCAAGACGATGATGCCAATTAATGGCTTGACTTTTGACGTTAGTGAAAGCAACAATAGATGCTGGCCATTCATAAATCCCATGCTTAATTGGTCCCTTGAGGATAGGGGCCCCCGTAAGCCGATCCTTCATAAGAAAAGAGTTAGGTGAGAATTCTATGAGAAGATTATTATCATTGCAAAGCTGAGAAATTGAAACAATATTACGCTGCATTGTAGGCACATAAAGAACATTAGAAAGAGATAAAGATTTGGAGGGAGTAGAGAGGTGAGTAGAACCAGTATGAGTAATAGGAAGACTGGAGCCATCGCCAATTACGATTTCCTCGGTACCATCATATGGTTGATGTAAGGAGAGATTAGAAAGATCTTGAGTAATATGATGAGAATCCCCGGAGTCAAGTAACCAGGGAGAGTTTTGGGTTGCATGATTGATAGTAGCAACATTGGCTTGGGGTGGATTTGGGTTGTATGGTGGAGGTTGAATAGCAGGGTGTTTGTCCATAAAGATTGGACATTTTTGAAGGGAATGTCCCTTGACATGGCACCATTGACAACGACCCAAAAAAGGTTTTCCACCACTGGAAGTGGATGATAAATTTTGTTGGCCATTAGTGTGTTTAGAATTGTAATGGTTGCGGTTCTGAGTGTGGAGACGAGGTTGATAATTGGAAGATTGTCTGACAGAAGTAGCATGAACAGATGCAGGAAGAGTACCTAGGATTGGTTGAGCTTTAATATTGACTTCTCGATTGAGCAATTTCTCATAAAGTGCAGCAAAGGAGATTGTAGTTTCTCGAGCGTTAATAGCATCAATCACCCCTTGATAATTGGAGTCTCCTAGACCTTCAAGCACTCGTTCAATAAGCTCATCAGGCTTGACTGGATCACCGAGAAGAGCAAGTTCATCACTAACCATCTTGATGGCATTCATAAAATCTGAGATGGACTGAGGTCCCTTCGAGATAGCACGGAATCGCGCTTTGAGTTGCCTGATATGACCACGAGAGGCAATCGCATAGGTGTTTGCGAGAGTGTCCCACAGCTCCTGGGAAGTCTTGGCAAGAGAAACTAAAGGAACAATGTTCTGTTCCAAGGTACCAATTAATGTACCAAAAAGAAGGCGATCTTGACGGGTCCATGTAGTATGGGCAGGATTTGGACTGGACGTTGATTCCGTAGTCACAGTGGAGGATGGTGGAGGGAAAGAACCATCCAAGTATTTGAAGAGATCATAACCAACTAACGTGGCTTCAATCTGCAATTTCCAAGACAAGTAATTTGTGGGATTAAGCTTGATAATGTTGGGAAGAGAGACAATAATCAGGGGTGACTTGGGATCAGCAGTATTAGGGATAGTATTGCTGGGCATGTTGGTCATTGTAGATAAGAAGAACGTGAGCGGAAGCGAGAAAAACTATTGGTCAGGCACCAGCTCTTGATACCATATAAGAAATATATGAATTGCTTACTTTGTATTAACTTATGAGGGGAATATATACACACACTATGAGAGAGAGAAGCTTATACAAGGATATTACATGTACTACAATAGAAGATACCAGAGATAATATCTACTGCTAGTATGACAAGAGTATCTACATAAGAGGAAAATAGAATAAGTATAGTGATTGTGTGATCATGATTGTTATCATGATTGTGATCCTTGATTATTCTTAACACTACTAGCCTCAAACTGCCTGAGACTATCTTGCCTGAGACAAATACTCCATACAAACTACAAAGATACGTACACCGCACGAGTTGGTACTATAGAAATATGATTCTTGTTATGGCAATAGTTGCTCTTTAACTTTCCTAGGAAAATGGTGGATTTGATTATGGAAATTGTTTCCTTTTCTTGGTTTTCTGTCTCTTCAAATGGTTCCTTATATGGTTTCTTCCCTGGAAGTGGGAAGAAAATATTAAGACAGGGTGACCTTTTGTCGCTTCTGATTTTTGTTGCATTGAATGTATATCTAGACTGTTGCATTAATATATGGGAGGTAAAAGTCGGTTTGGCTTCCACCAAAAAAAGAAGAAGTATGAAAAATTAAACTACTTGTGCTTTGCGGATGATCTGTTATTGTGTTTGTAAGGATGAAAAATTTCTATCACTCTTTTGCTAGCTTTTGCCACTTTTTTTTTGCTTCAGGTCAGATGTTTCAAAATTAATCTCTAGAGAGATGGGAATTTGGAGCAGAGAAGTAATGAAATGACTTTTGTATTGATTGGTTTTTTTTTCACACAATCTCACTACATACTACAGGCTATTTATAGTTGCCCTATATCGGTTACACCACATATTTTAGTGTAGATATGTCTAAAAATCTAGAGCATTCTTACATTACTAACTATTGACTTTCTAGACCATTAACTTGCTAGATTCTTCCATCCACGGACAATATAGCAAATTGTCTAGATATTTCTAAGTTATAGTTCCTAGATTTATCTAGATAATATGGATCTAGATTTTTCCATATTTGTTTCTAACACTCCCCCTAATATGAAAAATCTTGTACTCCAAGTTGTCTTCTGAATTGGATGAACTTCTCTGTTGGAATTGCTTTAGTGAATATGTCCGCGAGTTGCTCCCCCGTCTTGCAGAATTGTAGCTCGATCTCTTATTTATCGACCAATTCTCGAATGAAATGGTGTCGCAACTCGATGTGCTTCGTGCGGCTGTGAAAGACTGAATTCTTTGTCATGGCTATTGCTGACATGTTGTCACAGTAGATAGTTATTGGTTTTTCTGTAAGTTGTTGTAGATCTTCGATAATTCTTTTAAGCCATACCGCTTCACATGCTGCACTTGTTGCTGCTACGTACTCTGCTTCTACTGATGACAGAGCTATTGTTGCTTATTTCTTTGATGACCAAGATATGGCCTTCGTTCCTAGTTGGAAGACGTAGCCATTTGTACTCTTCCGGTCGTCAATGCTTTCGGCCCAGTCGCTGTATGTGTATCCTGTAAGCTTGTGATTCTCCTCTGTCTCGTACAGAATACCATAACTTTTTGTTCCATTGACATACCTAAGAATCCTTTTTGATGCTGCCAGGTGAGCTTTACTTGGCTTACTCATGAACCTTGATACAATGCTTACAGCATAAACTATGTCAGTCCTTATATGTGTAAGATAGATGAGAGAGCCGACCAAACTTCGATCTATAGATGCATCGACCTTCTCTTTGTCATCATTCTTAGATAGCCTTTCATTAAGTGCCCTTGGTGTAGCCAATGGCTTGCAAACACTCATGTTGAATTTCTTAAGCGAATTAAATGCATCTCGCATATTTCTCTCGTGAGAGAAATATTCCTCCTGGGCTTTGCTTGACTTGCATGCCAAGGAAGTACTTCATGGCTCCAAGGTCGGTCATCTCATATTCCGACATCATTCCCTTTTTAAATTCCTTAATCATTTTTGAATTAGTGCCTGTGTAGATTGGATCCTCTACATAGAGGCACAATATGAGAAAATCTTGTGATCCTTGGGCCTTGACATATTATGATGGCTCACTTGGGCTTTTTGTGAAGCCATTTTGGACGAGATAGCCATCATTTGCTATTCCAAGCTCGGCGAGATTATTTTAGCCCGTAAAGGGCTTGTCGAAGGCGATAAACTTTATCTTCTTGGCCTTCGATGACGTAACCTTGAGGTTGCTCGACATATACTTCTTCTTCGAGCTCCCGGTTAAGAAATGCTGACTTGACATCTAAGAAAAACTAGTAACTTAAATTGTGCAGCAAGTGCAAGGACTAAACTGATAGCCTCCATGCGCACTACTGGAGTAGAGCTGATCAACTCCAGCCCGGCCCGCGGGTTCCACCCGATTTTTGGCCGGGTTTGGGCAGTTTTTTTTGGCCCGCGGTCGGGCCCTACCCCTTTTTTTGGGGCGGGCTTTGGGCAAGCCAAAAAAGACTTTTTAGTCTAATTTTTGGCCCGGCCCAGCCGGAAATAACGGGCTTTGGGCACAAATTTTTGGCCCGGATTTTTGCCCGGCTCGACCAATGGGCAAATTTTTTTATGCGCGGCCCGGCCTAGCCCATGATCACCTCTACACTGGAGCATATGTCTCGTTGAAGTCAATTCCTGGTTGCTGAGAGTAGCCTTTTGCAACGAGACGTACCTTGTACTTTTGGATGGAGCCATCTTCATTGTACTTGACTTTGTAGACCCATTTGAGGCCGATAATATCCTTTTCTTCAGGCTTGTCAACTAGCTCCCATGTGTTTTTCTTCTCGATCATTTTGATCTTTTCATTCATGGCTTCAATCCATTTTTCTTCTCGTGCTGCTTCTTGAAAGCTTTGTGGTTCACTGGTGAAGAGAGCCATGATAGCTTGATTACACTGAAAATCTTCCAAGTAGCTTGGTGGTCGTCGATCCCTTTGTGATCGTCGAACTGCTGGAGTTGGACTATGAGAGCTAGACTCTGATGATGGACTCACCGATCTTGAGGATATTCTTGGAGATCTCGGTGATGATGGACTGGACGATGACTGTGTTGCTGGATGATTTGGGCCTTGGGCTTGGTGGAAGAAAATCTCCTTCACGTGGCTGAGATTCATTCTCCGTCCATGTCCATTGTGCTCCTTCGTCGAAGATGACATCTCTTGAGATAATTAATTTCTTCGATTCAGGCTGATAGAGACGATATCCTTTAGACTCGTCACTGTATCCAATGAAGATACATTTTTCTCCTTTTCCGTCGAGCTTTTCCTAATTTTCTTTCGGAATGTGTGCATATGCGATGCACCCGAATTGTAATACCCCGAATTTTCAAAGATTATTTTATTATTTATTAAGGTTTAATATTATTTCCACTTAAAATTTATTTTATGATAATGCGATTTTATTTGATAACTATGTTTATTAAAATAATGATTTCATTTAGTTTTGATTTATTTAACAAGTTTAAAATAAATCATTTACTTGTTTTATTATTCATTTCATTATTTCTAATTAATTAAACTCTTTATTTTTTGTTGTGGGTATCTTTGTACATGTGTCCATCCATTTTTAGCAATCCAAACCCAAATACCAAGTCCATAACCCATATGCCTTTTAGCCAAAAAGAAAAAGGAAAAAAAAAAAGGTGAAAACAGTTTTCACCATCTTCCCTTCCCTTCCTTCCTTCGTTCGTTCCCGATTTACAAAGACACAAGAGCCAATTTTTCAACAAAAATTGCAACCTTCGACAGTAGGAAAATTGAATTTCAGTCCACAAATATCAGATTTTAGGGACCTCACCATACCCACCATTAATGGAGCTTGACCCAAAGCTCAAAATTCTGACCAAAACCCTTTATAAATAATGAACTACAGTCACTCAATTGCTCAAGCAAACAAATTAAACTTGAAAGGTTTGCTTCAATCTTTCTCTCCTCCCTTAATTTCTGATTTTCATTTTGAAAGAAAAAAAAAATTAAAAACAAAAATTGAATCCACCATTAACACCAGCATCCTCTGCCACGATTGAACCGCCGGAAACCCACCATCGAACCACCACGACCACCGTAGCACCGCAACCAGAACCGCCAGCCAAACACCCTCCCCCTTCGCGTCACCCTCACCTCCCTGCTTCGCGGCGCCTATCTGCTGCTCCTTGGCTGCAGCCCGCGCCCAGCCACCACCGAAAACCACCCACCCCGCCTGAGCCTGAGCCGTCCACCGCCCGAAACCACCTGCGCCACCTTCCTCTTCTTCTCCCCTGATTCGTTCTTCCCTGTTCTTCCTTCCCCCTTCGTTTCCTTTTTTTTTTTGTGAAACTGATTCTTTGTTTGAATCAGTAAAATCCCTCCTTTCCCCTTTTATTAGTTTTATTAAGTTTTATTATTATTTTTAAAACAAAACAAATGACTTTCCTATACTAGCTTGCTTTATTAAATTGGTATATCTTAGATTAATTAACTTAGTCTTTTATCACTTGAAAATATTTCTTAATTTCTAAAACAAAGTAAGAAGTTAGTTTCCTATATTTAAAATAATCGTCTAAGTTAATAAAAATTAAGTTGAAGTAATCTTTGAGTACTTAAAATGATTTCATAAATAATTTGAAAACCATAAACTTTGATTTATAAACTCTCTTAAAATCATTAAGAATTCTTTAAGTTATTTGAATTATTTAAATTGTTTATTTTATATAAAAAGGGGTTATTTAGGTAACTAATTTAGATCTCGCGTCTAATGTAGATTCCGATTGCGTAGACGAGGAATATCAAGAGTGTTAATCCGTTCGTGAACTTAACTTTTGGGCACGCGTCACGAGGTAATCTCCGATGTCCATCTAAACGTAGATCCCGTTAGAATAAAACGAATTAATTATGTGACTATGTGAATTAGAATATGGATTTGAATATGGTTTATAGTTATGGATTATGCACGACGAATGAGTATGACAAATGAAATGACTTGTATAACGGACAATATGACAATGATGATTATTATTATAATGTTGTCAACTCCGTCAATAATAGTAACTTAATAACTAATCTTTTATTCTTGTTATCAACAACGTTTAATGTCATTTAGTAATGTTATGGTTATTATTATTATTATTATTATTATTATTATTATTATCATCATCATCATCATCATCATTATTATTATTATTATTATTATTATTATTATTATTATTATTATTATTATTATTATTATTATTATTATTATTATTATTATTATTATTATTATTATTATTATTATTATTATTATTATTATTATTATTATTATTATTATTATTATTATTATTATTATTATTATTATTATTATTATTATCGTTATTCTTACCATTTATATTATTACTATTACTATGATTATTGTTATCGTTATTATTAATAATGAAATTATGAGTGAAAGTTGGAAATTATCAAGAACATATGATATTGGATGATTATGAGTTAATCAATGTAACCAAGTGACAGTTATGATAATGAATACGAATGGGCTCTCGGATTAAGCTATGTATGAATTGAATTCTGAATTTGGAATAAAAGTATTCACTCTTGATTAAATGAATTGACGCATATGTGTACATGTGTTATGTGATGACTTGAATTAAAAATCACTTAAAGTGAAATATCGGAGGGAAATGATGAACAGGTTGTCCTGTATGGGAGGTTCAGCGGCCACCTACAGGTTATCTGGTTACTATGCTGATTTTCTGTTACTTGTCTTCCTTCTATCTTGTTGTGATCCAAGTAGAAGGCGTGTTCACACTAGGGACTCTGTTATTATGGCCATTATGTTATCCGTAGGTGGTTATAGGGGATTGACCCCGGCCTACAATGTTGAAGTAAGTGGTTACAGGGGGTTGACCCCGGCTTACTGTCGTTCTCTTTCCTCTCCTTAAATAACTGGATTAATTGAATTAATTATGCGATTATTCATTGTATATATACATGTATGTGTGCTATGCTTTTCAACCCTATTAACCTACTATTTTACAAAGTATTTTCAACTTAAGTATTTTACGGGATGGAGTTGGAATTACTCAGTTTTTCTGATTTTTTGGGAGCTTCTCTCTCTTGTTTCTTTTCAATGTATTTGTGCAGGTGGGTGATCGACGGGGGAACAAAGGGAGATCATTTAGATTTGTCATCCACTTAGCTTATGATTTAGCTTCCGCTGGAACTTTGAAACACTTAAGTAATTAGTAATATTTAATGAACAATATACTTGGTTGTAAGGATTAATTTATTTGAATTTAGTATGCTTTAATCTAGCCTTGCATTTATTTCCAAGGAGATAAGTGCGGCGGTAGCACGCCCGTTGAGTCGAACCCTCGTGGATTTTCCCCCATCTCAAGTTTTATTAAATGAAAAAGGGTTCGGGTTGGCGGGGGTGTTACACGAATACTTTGAGATGTTCCACTCTTGGCTTTCTCTCATCCAAGATTCATAGGGTGTCCTACCCTTTACTGCTTTCGTGGGAGACCTATTGATAATATACACAGTTGTATGGACAGCTTCGGCCCAGAAATATTTTGGTAAATTCTTAGCTTGCATCATACTACGGGCCATTTCAGCAATAGTTCTATTTTTCCTTTCTGCAACACCATTTTGTTGAGGTGTGCGTCTTACTGTTACTTCTTTCTTGATCCCATGCTCCTTATAGAAGCTGTTAAATTCTTTACTTGTAAATTCCCCCCCACGATCTGTTCTTAGAATTTTTATAGAATGCCCACTTTGTTTTTTGTGAAGGCTTTAAATTGCATGAATTGGAAAAACGCTTCTGATTTTTGCTCCAAAATATAGACCCACATCATGCGAGAGAAATCATCGACAAATAATACTCCCTCCGTCCCAGAAAGATCTGAACACTTGTTGGGACACGTAGTTTAAGGTGATAAGTTGTGGTGTAGTTATCAAATGTTATTTTATTTAAAAAGTAGATGTGATAGGAGTTGGTGGGGTATTTTTTATTACAGGAGAGAGAAAGTTGGGTAATTTTTTATTGATAAAAGGTAGAGTGTGGGCCAAAGATGTGTAAAAGAAATAATATATTAATGGTGGGACCATGCCAGGAATGGAAGTGTTCAAACTAATTTGGGACAAACATAAAAGGAAAGTGTTCAGACTATTTTGGGACGGAGGTAGTAGAAAATATCTTTTTCCGCCAAGAGACGAATTTCTGGTAGGGCCCCATATATCTGCGTGAACGAGTTTTAATAGAGCTCTAGCCCTCCAAGATGAAGTGGGGAATGACAATCTATGCATTTTTCCATATATGCAGCCCTCACAAATTTTTCTTTCAATAGTTATAGGTGGAAGCGCAATCACCATTTCTTTTTGTTTTAACTGTTTTAAACTGTTAAAATTTAGATACCCGAATCTTAAATGCCACAATGTGGACTCATCCACTATAGAACTCAGGGCAACATTATGCTCCAATTGCATTCTTAATGGGAATATTTTATTAGAGCCATTTGAGTAGTGGTAATTAATTGTCCTTTTTTCTTATCAAATATGAGGCATGTATTAGTATCAAATTTCACCACGTAGCCTCTTTGAATTAGTTGGCCTACTCTTAATAAATTTTGTGCAAGCCAGGGGACATAAAAAACATCAGAAATAAATTTTGACGAGCCGTTTTTTGTTCTAACGTCTATTGTCCCCTTACCAGCAACCCCTTGGTTGCTTCCATCACCAAGAGTAATTTGAGTTTTTATGTTTTCATCTAGACTGACAAATGAACTTTTATTGCCAGTCATGTGGTTTGAACAACCACTATCAATATACCATATATCATTTGACTCTTGGTGAGTATTTAAACAGGTATAAAATAATTGATCTATAGGCTCTTTATTTTCCGTAAAATTGGCCTCTTCTTTTTGTCGGAACCAACAATCTTTTTCAAAATGAGTGTGCTTTTTGCATCTTTTACACTTATACCAGCAATCTTGTGTATTATGGCCATTTTTCTTACATAAATTGCAATAGGAGCCAGATTGATTATTTTCTCGAGTTCCTTGATTTTTATAACTTCCTCTCCCCCGGCCACGGTTATATGATGTTCCTCCTTTTTGGAATTTTTTACCGTAGCCATTTTTTTTTTCTCCATTATTAGAGAATTTTAATTTAGCCTGAAAAGCTTGTTCTAGTGGATGCTCTGTAAATCTACGCATTCTATCTTCATGTGCAAGAAGGGAGCCCATTAATTCAGTTAAACTTAATTTAGATAAGTCTTTATTAGACTCCTCTATGACAGCCACTATATGATCATAATTTTTGGGGAGACTTCTTAATATTTTCCGAATTACTTGAACATCTTCAACTTTATCTCCATTAGTGCGAATTTGATTTATAATATTTGTTACCCGACTACAAAATTCTTGAATTGTTTCATTTTCGGTCATCAATAAATTATCAAAGTCTCTCCATAAAGATTGGAGTTTAAAGAGTATTACCTTCTTGGAGCCCCTATATTTTGTCTCCAAGATACTCCAAGCCTCCTTGGCCGTTGTGGCAGCCTCATACTAGGGAGGATTGTTTCATCTACTCCCTGATATATTAAGGATATGGCATAATTGTCCCTTATCCGATTTTGTTGATATTGCTTTCGCCGTGTTCATCCCAAGTGGCTTCTTTGATCAAATCATTTGGTTGTTCATAACCATTTTACACTAACTCCCACAAATCTTGTAAGACAAATATGGACTTCATTTGAATAGACCATTATTGATATTTTTCTCCCTTAAATGTGGGTAATACCCAATTTACTTAGGGGTAGATAAATGTGTTTTAGGTTGAAGTGTTTGGGGAAGTCATTTTAATTTATATGGTGTTTGGTTTTTATTTAAGAGAGTTGGTTTATTTTGTGTTTGTTGTATAAGTTTCATGGGAGTATGATAATTTGTATAATGTAGTGGAGGTTTGGATTTAAATGGCTCTGATACCACTGATAGTTTTAGATCGTAGAGAGATGGGAATTTGGAGCAGAGAAGTAATGAAATGACTTTTGTATTGATTGTTTTTTTTTTCACACCATCTCACTACATACTACAGGCTATTTATAGTTGCCCTATGTCGGTTACACCACAATATTTTAGTGTAGATATGTCTAAAAATCTAGAGTATTCTTACATTACTAACTATTGACTTTCTAGACCATTAACTTGCTAGATTCTTCCATCCACCGACAATATAGCAAATTATCTAGATATTTCTAAGTTATAGTTCCTAGATTTATCTAGATAATATGGATCTAGATTTTTCCATATTAGTTTCTAACAGTTTATTCTAAGCTGGGTAAACTTCCATTTAGATACTTGCGAATTCCTATTTCTCAAAAGAAGTTGTCACTTATTGATTGTGAGGCGTTGGTGGAAAAAGTTTTAATGAAAAATAGAACTTGGGGTTTGAGAAATTTGTCCTGTGCGGGGAGAGTTTAGCTTGTAAACTCAATCTTATTAGCTATGCATACCTACTGCGCAAGCATCTAGCTTTAATCTTCCAAAAGGTCTTCTAAGGAAGTACACTGCTATCTGTAGGAAATATGTGGGAAGGAAAGGCTTTAGGCACTTGATTCCTTTAGTAGCTTGGAGTTCATTGTGCAAGCCTAAAAGTTTGGGGGGGGGTTAGCATTTATGATCTCCTTGTATGAAATTTTGTTTCTGTTAGCAAATATGTTTGGAGTGCGGCTACAAAAATTGATGGTTTATGAGCCGGGTGGAATAGGTTGATCACATCTAGTTGAAGGGGATTGATCGGTGGAGCTATTCTGTACCACAATCAGCCAGTTGGTATTGGAGAACTGTTTGCATGTGAGGGACAAATTTACATCAAGATGTAGAAATAGCTCTTGAACAGCACACCAAAAGGTGGTATGAAAGGTTTCTTGGCTATTTCATCTCTGTTCTAAGGCGTAGGTGAGTTTGGTGTTCAATTTAACGTCCTAAAATAATGCTTTAATTGCTGGTTGCATTGTCTCGGCACATTGGACACAATGTAGTTTTGAAGGTGAGAGGGGTATGTAATGAGGATTCTTGTACTATTTGTGCTTCTTTCTAGGAGACTAACACTCATTTTAATCTTTGATTGTGAATTTGGCTACTAAGATTGTAAGAGGATTATATGTTACTCAAAGATTGACTTAATAATTCTTGTGTGAGCTTGCAGTAGTTGTGTAGGTTGCGAGAAGCAAAATACTCTAGCTTTATGAAGAAGCTTATGTTTATGGTTGTGAGTAGTTGTTTGTACCTTTTTGGGAGCACGTAATGGAGGCTTTTGGGATGAAATGAACCCCACCATAAGCCATTAAGCTTTGTTGTGAAGGTCATCAAATAGAACTTTTGATTGTTTCCGTGTTAGACCTATTATGCCTATGAAATCTTAGCTTCTGATACAAATTTAGTCTTATCAGCAGTTTGTAATTAATTTTGTTCATTCTTTTTGGGCTTGTATAGCTGTTAGTTTGTATATACAGGGTGAGTTTCTGAGATAATACTTAACAGGGTTGCCAAGTGCACCGCCATCCCTAAACAAAAATGACGTCCCATTTTTCTTTTTACGAAAAAAAAAATCAAAATCCAATTGTCATTTCTCACCTACTGCTGTTTTACCGGTTTGTCTGTCCCCAATAATTAATTCTCGCTGACCACGTCCTATAGAAATCATTGCATCAATAACAATAAGTCTGGTTTGAAGAGGCCCATATACGAAACGTTTTGAAATAATACCCGGAGGAGGAGATTCAATTAACTGAGATTCGGAAGCTGAAATTTCACCCCTACCATCAATAGGTTTACGTAGGGCATATTTTAGTTATTTTCAAAAAAAATAAGAAAGCTTAGAAGAAGAAAAAAGTTCAAAGCAAATAACAAAAATTCAAAAAAGATAAAAAGAGCTAAAAGTTCATAAAAATAAGTAAAGTTCAGAATAAAAAAAAAGAAAAATTCAGAAAAAATAAGAAATTATGAAAAAAAAATAAGGTAAATAGAATAGGCCCAATCCTTTTTTTTTTTTAAACTTATAAATACCATTTGAAAATAAATACCTTATAAAAAACTTTTTTTTTAAAAAAAGTACCAGAAAAATCCAAAACTTTGAGTAGCACTACTAGTTGGTAGAAAACGTTAGTAGGTTTAATCAAAGGGCTCCTTTTTTGTTTTCCCTCCCATTTCTTATTTTAAAATTACGCAAACACCCCTTGTCACTCTTAAAGTAACAACCCTCCACCTTCCTATGTCATTTTCCGTAACTTCTCTTACTGTGTCCTTCTCTTTCCCGCAAATTTCAACTTTGCTCAAAGATTCCCTTGTTCAAATTCTCAATCTTGTCCACTTTCCACTCCAAATTTCTTACCTCACTTAATACATAAGTTGTCACTATCATTGGCTTTAAGAAGGATGAAGGACGCGATAATAGGGGACCATGGAAAGAGGAAAAACATTTCTTGCAGCCAATAAAGAGAGAAAACTACTTGATATTTAATTGGGAGCCATAATTTTCAATTGCACTAATTGAAAACCCTAGAATTGAGGCAATCCAGAAGACCCTAAATTTCAAAAACAAAAATCCTTATTTTGATGACTTAATTACTCTAAGAATCTTAGAGTTGACACAATTTTAAAAACCCTAATTGACTAATTGAAGCATTAACACCAGGATAGATGCCTTTTGAAATAAGAGATGGCTGAATTTGATCTGAGAATAATAATGTCGTTTCTACCTCCAATTGGGTGAGAATTATGCCTTTGAAAGGAGAAGAAGAGCTCTTGTGTTCTAAGTTTGCAAAAACAACGAGAGATTAACATAAAAGAAAGGATGGAAAACAAAAGGTGGGACCCTTTGACTAAATCTACTAACGTATTCTGTCAACTGGTAGAGCTCCTCAAAGTTTAGGATTTATTTAGGTAGTTTATTTTTTAAAAAATTTATAAGGTAGTTATTTTCAAAAGTGGGTATTTATAAGGTAGTTTTTGACAAAAAAGTTCTTTAGTAGTCAGTCATGTTCTCTCGTTGTCTTTGCTCTCTTTCTCTCTATCTCTCTTTCACGAGTTATGACCGCCAATTGGAGCTTCGCCTGCCCTTCTCCCGTCGGCGCCTCTATGCACCACTTTTACGAATTCATGTAGGTGGTCCTTGACTCCATGGTGGTGCAACTTCTTAGTAGATAGTGTGAAGCGTCCAACTCATTGGTGTTGCGTCACCACCCACGCCGCCATCAACTTACCAGTAGCATGAATCACAATTGGTCCGGCCGCTGCCTATCAGTATTGATTCTATGCTCACCAGCTAAATAAATCCTAACTTAATTTTCAGAATGAAAAGAAAGAATATGTAGAACATTTCAAGTCCTTTTACTCAAAGAAATGCATACTCTAAACCCCCCTACACAAAATCATTTGTCTTCTCCAAATCCTTCTCCTAGACAAACTCATCTTCCTACTCAAACAGATGAACAAAATGGTACTCCACATCAAACAAGTGAGCAACATTATTCTCCATTAAGCAAAAATTACTCAAAAATCCCCACATGAAAACTTGTTAAGATCAATGGCAATAATTTCTAAGTACTACTCCCTTTATTTCTTTAATTTTACTCGCTTCACTTTGAGGGAGAAACATGGAGGAAGTACAAAAATATGAGAGAAAAACTAAAAAGTGGGTTAAAATATATAAAAAGTGGATGACATGGATGGAAAAAAAAAAGATCGTAGATGGGGCATGTTACCATGAATAGAAAATGCAAACAATGTGTAGATTAAAAAGAAATAGGCTAAAAAGGAAAGTGTGTAGATTAAAAATAAATGAAGGGAGTATTTTGTTGTGATATGAATATTACTTTTGAAATGAAACTTTATAATAAAGTTTTTTTATGCATTGGTTATTGGTTGTAAACGTGATCGGTGGACGGTAGCATGAACCACCATCCGTAAATTTTTAGATCCGCCACAATATAGGATTATTGAAACCTCCTTTTTGGTTAATGTATCAGTATTCAAGGGCGACTATTTAGGCTTTGACCTTGTAGACATGCTTTTTGGTCTTTTGAGAGCTGTAATGTAATTACTTACCTGTATTAAAGAAAAACTAAAGATCCTATTCCCAACTAGTAAAATTTACTCCCTCCGTCCCATAATATAAGTCCCCTTTCCTTTTTGGGAGTCAAACTTTAAAATCTTTGACCAAATATTCTTATTAATATATACAAGAAAATACACCCATGTGAGATCTTGTTAGAATCGCCTTAATATGTACTTTTATAATATCAATTTTTTTATATTTTTTACTAATACGAAATTGAAGATATAGAAGGTCAAATGTACGTCTTGGAGACTGTGCAAAAGAAAACAGGACTTATATTTTGGGACGGAGGGAGTAGATATTAACAAAGGCGGACCTATTAAGGGTCTGGGTGGCCTAGGCCCCACCAAAAAAAATCAGCTTCCTTTAACGTCAAAGAGACTACTGTTTAAAATCAGTATCCGAGCTGTTATGCAATGCTATGCGAGTTGCGCTAGTGGTCCAACTATCTAACAACTTCTTGCATGTGCTAAATTCTAGCGCAGGTTCGAATCCCTGAAGACCATTTCCAGCTTTCTTTTTCATTTTGTTTCTTCTCTACTTGATGACCTTGTTTTTCGATATTACTTTTTCCTTCTTGTTCTTTTCCTTTTCTATTTGAACATTTTTTCTTTTCGATTTGAAATCTTCATTTTATTATTTTTGAAGATTTTAGCTCTAATTTTTAATCTTCTTTTTGTAATATAACAATTATCTTATTAGTTTATCCTTTTTTTGTTTTCCTGTTTTTAGAATCATCCTACCAATTGTTTACTATTATATTTACCTTATCATTCTACTTTCCTTTCACAACATTAACTTCAATACAATAAAATGGAGATAGTATTGAAATATCGATATGCTAAAGGTATCTCTAATAAATGACTCGAATAATATAAAGTTCGGTTTTTTCACCATATACCCCGACAAATTGGAAAATTCACCATATACCCTCAATGTTTCGATATTCACCATATACCCCCGAGTTTTAAAAACGTGCACCATATACCCTTTTCTAACGGACGTTAAGTCGCCGTTAGGCTTTATTTACGATATTGCCACCATTAACCCCTAACCCTAAAATCCTAATACCCTAACCCTAACTCTAACCCTAATTGTAACCCTAATCTTAAACCCTAACCCCCGCGCCTCCACCCCACCCCCTCCCCTTCCCCTCCATCTCCCCCCCCTCCACTCCACCGCCGCAACCCCTCCCCCCACCCCCTCCACCGCCGCCGCCCTAACCCCCCACTTCTCCTCCCCCTCCCCCCCTCCCCCTCCAAGTCGATTTCCCTAGACCCCACCCCCTTGATGTCTCTCCCCGACGCACTCACACCCGCGCACCACCAAAACAACAACACTCGCGCACCACGTTGTCGGCTTTTCCTTGGCGTTCGCACCACCAAAACAACAACAACAAAGAACGACGGAAAGAGAGAGAGAGAGAAATCGAAGGGAGGGGGTGGCGTGCAGACTTCTCACCCGATTTGCGGAGATCTCTCGCCCGAGTTGCGAAAATTCGAGGAGGGGGTAATTCGGAAGGGGGTTGCGAAAAAATTGGCTGGGTGGATGTAAACCGACCTGAGAGGCGGAGGGGTAAATCGACGGGGGAGGGAGTGGGGATGGGGGATTTCAATGGTGAACGAAGAGGGGGTGGGGAGGGGGAGGGGGAGGGAGAGATCGACTGGGGAAGGGGAAAGGGAAGGGGGAGGGGGAAATCGACGGGCAAACGACGATGGAGGGGGAGGGTGGGGGAGGGGCGCGGTGGTGGAGTGGAGGGAGGAGGGGGGGGGCTGGGGTGGGATGGTGGGCTGGGTGGGTTAGGGTTTGGGGGAGGGAGGATGGGTTAGGGTTTAGGATTAGGGTTATAATTAGGGTTAGGGTATTAGGATTTTAGGGTTAGTGGTTAATGGTGGCAAAATCGTAAATAAAGCCTAACTGCAGTTAACGACGCTAGCAAAAGAGTATATGGTGAACGTTTTCGAAAACTCTGGGGTATATGGTGAATTTTTGAAACATTGAGGGTATATGGTGAATTTCTTGATTTGTCAGGGGTATATGGTGAAATAACCGTATAAAGTTTTGTTTTGTTATTATCAAAACTCAACTTATAATAACATTAAGTATTTGAGGGAGAACTGAGGTTGAGACTTGAGAGAACGCCAAACATGGAACCAATAAACCAACAATTATAACTGAAAATACTCCTACAAGGATAGGTAAGAAAGAGTAGAGTACACACGCACCTTGTGTTTGGCAGATTCAAGAAATCTGGATGCTCGTATCTTGGTAGCATTGGCATCATCATTATCTTTCTCGGTTTTTTGCAGCTGATGAAGTTGAGCTTCGGTGGCAAAATCGTCGAGGATATCCTCCAAGTCGTAAGCCAAGTCTTGGAGGTCTTCAAGCCATAGCTTCACAGCATTGCTCTCATTCTGCCGCTGCTCAGCGTCACTGAGCAGCGCACCAATCATTTTCAAGTTTTTCTCCCATTTTTGTATGGTTTTGGGATCTAATGTATTTCCCTTCACCAACTTCTGAAACTGGCTTACCCCAACAGACCCCAGCTTCTCAAGGAGTATTGGAAGAACTGCTCCTACAAATAGTTCCGCCATCTTCTCTTCTAACAAATTAAAGCTATACTACTCACTATTTAACTTCTCAATCAAGTCAGGTGATTGTTATGGTGTTTAGGAAAAGAAGGTGGGGTTGGATTTTATAAAGGCATTGTTTGGTTGACTCTAAAAGAAAATATTGTAACATTTAGTTTCTTGAATCATTGATAGGGCACTTGGGCAGTGATAATTATCTCCTTGGCCAGATCTAAATTATAGAATAATACGTAGAATATTATGATTTGTGTTATATTTTTTTATTTCTAACGATCTGTACTTTTTGAGTGCTATTAGTTAAATAGCTATTTTTTTTATACTTATCTGATAATTAAGAATCCTTGATTAGTTCATCAATCAAGCACTACTTGGTGTTTCGTAGATGTGAATGACTAACGAGAAATGGCGGTAACTAGTAATCCTTCATTTTTTTAATGTGGTCAACGACAATACGGGATACTATGCAGATACGACGGGATTGGGCTCATAGTCATATGTATAGGCATATGGCTGGCCATGTGGATGCATAGGTTGAGGTTAACACGTTTCTCCTGAATAATGCTCAAATTAGATTGGGTCCACACTAAAGCATAAGTGATGTTAAAATGTTAAAACGATGGAAATTGAAGTTTCAAAGTTCATCAGACTTAGTTTCATATTTGAAATCAGTATTGTAGTTTGCAAATGAGCAAACACCTATGTACATTAGAGAAAATGAGCGAAAAAGTTTGCTCATTTGGGCAAAGTGTTTGCTTATTTTCTCAAACGACTTGAAGTGTTTGCCCATTTGAAAAAGTTTTCCATTTGGAGGAATGAGTAGAAGTGATTAGAAATGAGTAGAATATTAATTTTTCTCATTTGGAGAATTTTAAATGAGCAATGAGCACAAAATATTCTTTGGTGTACCATACATGGTACACCCATGTTTATTATAGATTTTCTCAAAACAGAGGAAGTAATTTGTAAACAATTAAGAATATTAAATTGAAATATTCAAATGTTTAAATAAATAAGAATATTTAAATCAAAATATTCAAATTCAACATAAAAACACTTTATGATATTATAAAGCATATGAACTAAGTTCATGGTTGGTTCTTTCTCCCAATCTGATCGAGACTCTATTTTTGAGGATGCTCTTATACTTAGCATAATTTCATTTGTGGTCATTGGCCTCATGTGCGTAGGGATAGAAACAATGTTGCTCATCACCTCGTTACGATAGTGCCTTTTGGTATGGGACAATGATTTGATTATCATTGCCCTTTGGGAGTTTCTCCATATACTTATAGACTCTTTGTCCTTCTCTTAGTAATATATGTGCTTTATCGGTTTCCCCTCCAAAAAAAGAAGCTAACCTCAGGCCAAATATTAGTCCCCCATATATAATCGGGTACATGCATTCTCCGTAAGTATCAGAAGACCTTTTAGCAACTCTTTCTCGTCACCTTATTTTTGTTATAATCACATTAGATTTTTGAAAATTTCATGATAAGATTAATCTAACAAAATCTTTCACGAATATTTATTTTCTTATAGATAGGCGTATAAAAATGGTGAAAAGTTCAGTCAAACCAAGATATTAAACTAAATTAGATCAAAATTTAACTCTCATAATCAAATCATATATGTAAGGAGTCGCCACCTAAATTTTTTTTTTTGTTGGAATACCACATAGCCACTCAATCTCATTAATCATTATCATAAAATTGTCTAGTACAAGATTTTGACTATAAGGTATCTCGGAAATTGATCAGTGGAAATTTACATCGAAGTAGAGCAAAATCCATGAAAATAGGTCCTCAACATAAATGAGAACTTTCAGAGGTGCATAGTGTTTATATTATTTTTTTTTGACATCGAGAAAACGTGCATTAATTAAACAACGAAGTACATCCTATTGCTAATACGACCAAACATAAAACAAAGGAAACCCTAAAGGAGCTATCAAAAAGAATTCCATTTTGGCTAGATTATAATCTTCCAAAAGAATTACATTTTCAAGAAAAAAAAATTATCATGTAATATGTATTCACTAAGATTGCGGAATATAGAGCAAAAGTTATATACCCAATTTACATAGTATGATATTATTAAGTTGTTTAAGCAAGACCAAATTCTATCTTTATTCCTTATTTAAAACTCATATATGCATTTTTATCTCTATAGAATTTATTTCTTAGAACTTAATTTTAAATATTTTTATGTGGTACGCTAAGGTGGTGCATTTTATGCTCCTAGAAGTTTCATATACTTCCTCCGTCAGCATTTGCATTTTCACACTTGCTGATGCATAATTTTGACCATAAATAACTTTCGTTATATATTTGTAAAAATTATGCAAATGAGATATCAAAAAACTACACATTGAGTCGAATTAAATAAGATCTCACATGACAATGGTTAAATTTGTGTATTGATCATCATATACAGTCAAAGTGTGAAATGTGAATAGTAGAAAAGTCGAAATGTTGCAATTAATAAAGAACGGAGGAAGTATTATATACGAATACTAGAATTGTGGCTTGGTCAAACATTGGGTTTAAATTTTGTTATAATTAGAATACATTTCTTTATTGAAAAAATTGTAAACTCTAATTATTATAAACAATTTTTTAATAAGGTAAGTTGATGTCCCTTGCAACTAGGGGAAATTTGGGGATCCCTCTTACAATAAAAAAGACTCGATCCCAGGACCTCTGAGATCGGAAGTGATGTTAATTAATACCACTATATAATATAGACTATCACCTATTGTTGCTCTTATAAACAAAATATTTGTAAGAAGTAATTAAATATTTAAATAGTACAACCATATGTACATAAATATGTGGTTTCATTGAAAAAAAGAGGATGATTGACATTTGAATAATAAACGTCAATTTCTCGAGTGGATTTATTCATGACTCTATTTTCCTTACGTAAAAATCTCAAAATGCGGTCAAAGCAGAGTGCATGAGTAATACAAAAATCAAAACGTGATATCTATTTTAAATGGAGGAAGTATATACTAGTTAGGCTTATACTTGTGTTGCACGTGGATTGAGATCTATTAAAATGATTGAACAAAATATTAATAATACGACATGTGATCCAAAATTAATATTATGGAAATAATATATATGTAATTAGTAATTTTAATCTTTTTCATATTCTCTACTAATTCTTACATAGTAAGATTATTTATAAATTATAGAATAATATATATATAGTTAGTGGTATCAAATACTTTCCGTATATGTTATATCTGGTTTTTGAAAAGAATTAGGGATACTTGACATTCAAAAGACGTGTTAAGTGCTTGGAACCTCGATGAACCTATTTGACTTTATATATGTACGTAATTTTTTTTTGAGAAACTATATATTACCTCTGTTCTTAAATAAGTGTTACATTCACTTTTTCACGCAACCCAATACGTTTCTTATACTTAATATCTTTAATTGCACACAGGTAAAAATTATAAAAAATTAATATTTTGAAAGTATGAATTGAAATGAATCTAACAAAATCTTATTTAACTATGTTTTTCTTTATATATATAACAAGAAAATAGAGTCAAAGTTAGTTAATAAATTGTGTCAATTTACTCAATGTAACACTTATTTAGGAACGGAAATAGTATGTACATAATTAGATTGCACTTCACGTCGCGTGATATCATAAAAGTATTTATTGAAAGAATTCACAAATAAACCGAGGGTAAGAAGTGAATAAATAGTACAACAATTGATTGAAGACAGATATTATGGATGATTAACAATTTCAACTACTTTCCACACTATCTTAAAATTCATACTTATATGATTCAATATGGTTATGGAATGATTATTTATGAGTAGTAATATCAAATATTTTATATCTATTCCATTTAAGGTATATTGACATAAATGTACTTTCATAGAAAAATAAGAAAACCTGGCACTCAAAAAGGATGTGAAAATGTTGCCTTGACTCTTTCTCACCCTCGACCCCTCTTGAGTTCCTTCATCATACACTTAGGGTGTACTATGTGAATGATTTCATTCATTTGCTCATTTGTAATTCTTTTTTTTTCCAGTACATTTTGCTCATTTGGACGAATTCAAATGATAATGAGAAAAAAAGTAGCTTTGAGTGTACGATAAATTTTTTGTCTTTCATTGTCTATCTCTCTTTCACTCTTGCCCCCCTCCCTCTCTCGCTCTCTCTTGCACGCGCGCACACTCTCTCTCTCTCCCTTTCCCTCCCGCTCCATCTCTCTTTGCCCATCACTCTCCCGAACCCTAGCCTCTATGGAGGCTGCGTAGATTAAAAAAAGGGTCTAAAAAGAAATATGTGTAGATTAAGAAAAAATAAAGGTGGTAAATAATAAAAGTAGAAAGACTAGAAATGAGAATAATTTTTTTGGAGACCCAAAAAAAACAAAAACTATATTATTATAAGATAGGAGTAGTAAATTTTATATAAAAATGATGTGTTTGAAAAGTACACATTGAAATATATACTCCCTCCGGTCTTTATTAGTTTACCCCTTTTGACTTTTAACACTATTCACATACATGACTTTGACTATCTCTTGTGATTTGTACTTAAGGAAAAATAGAGTCGTGTGAGATCTTGTTAGATTTATCTCAATGTGCAGTATCCAAATATCAAATTTTTGTAATTTTTGCTTATTGATAATTAGAGATATTAAGGTTCAAATTAGTGTATCGGCAAATGTGCCCCATAAAAAAGGGTAAACTAATAAAGACCGGAGGGAGTATTACATATGCATTGGAAAAGTACACATTGAAACATATATTACATATGCATTGGAAAAGTACACATTGAAACATATATTACATATGCATGACATTATCTTGCCTATCTTTTACATGCTTTCTTTTCTCTTCATTACTGTTAGAATTTTGTGATTAATGATTTAGAACTTTGATTGCAAAAACATAGAAGAAAATAAGTAATATTCAAATCATGGTAGTAAATCTTCAAACTATCTTATTTTTAGTATTTTAACGAGCAGATACAAAAATTAAAGAGGTCCTAGTGTTTATTATTCAATAAAACAAAGGAGGGTTATTCAATAAAAGCAAAAGAGGGAGGCAAACAAACCATATTGTCAATAATCCCAGATTGATCTGCATCCATTTGATCTTCCTCAGTCTTGGGCTCGTGAAGTTTAGCTTCAGTCTTGAGCTCGTGAAGTTTAGCTTCAGTGGCAAACTCATCCAACATATCCTCCATGTCGTAAGCCAAGTCTTGGAGTTCCTCCAACCATTTCTTTACAGCTTCGCTAGAGAATTGCTTCTGCTCAGCATCATTTAGGACCGCCATAATCAGCTTTAGTTGTTTCTCCCATTTCTTGCGGGTTTTGGTTAGCGTTCCATCATTTCCACGCCACAGCTTCCAGAAGTTTTTCACTGCGACAGAGCCTATCTTCGCAAACAACGGCTCAAAAACTGCCTTTAAAGCCGCATCTCCTACTATATAACCCACTGTGGTCGTCGCCGCCATCCTTAGATTTATTTGCTCTAGAATTCAAAACTTGAAACTCAGTTTTTGTGATTTTCTGATTTCAAACTGATGGAAGAACTTTTTGGGGGTGTTTGCGTAGGAACTTAAATTAACTGAACTGAACTAAACTCAACTCAACTGAAAATAAGTCCAAAAGAACAGGGCCTTACTGCAATTATATGGAAGTCTATATTTTTTCTATGTTGTTGATTTTGCTTCTAATTTATGAATTGGATCAGTTTTGATTATTTTGAACCGTAATATCATAGTAACTAATACTAGTATATAGGAATTGGGTCAACTTTAATGTATTTATGAATTAGTTTGAAGTAATTGATTTATAAGACGGATATGGAGGCTCATTATATCCCTCAAGGAATATCTAAGCGTTTTGTTCAAGAAGCCACATACCTTCATCATTTTCGAGTTGAAGTTTTCGTTGGAATAATTGATTTACTACTCTAAGAAGTTAATAGTCGATTTGATGAAGTGAATACGGAGTTGTTTACATGTATGGCTTGCTTAAGTCCTAAGGATGGCTTCTCTTCCTTTAACAAATAAAAGGTACTTAAATTTGCTACTTTTTATCCTTGTGAATTTTCAAGTAATGACTTGGATATTCTTGATTGTCAACTTGATATATTCATGGATGATATGCAAAATGATGATGAGTTCCAAAATTTGCATGATATTAGTTCCCTCTCAATGAAACTTGTTGAAATAAATCGGCACGGAACTTATTCATTAGTTTTTTTTGCTAATCAAGCTGATGTTGATTCTTCCTGTTGCTACGGTAAGTGTAGAAAGGGTGTTCTCCGGAATGACTTATGTGAAAAATAAGTTGCGGAATCGCATGAGAGATCAAATTTTAAATGATTGTTTAGTGACGTTCATTGAGAAGGATGTGTTTTTACAAGTTTTCAATGATGCTATCGTTGATCGTTTCCAACAAATGAAGACTCGCCGGATGCATTTGTAATTTTTATTTATGTATTTTTTGTATTTTGGGATTTATGACATTGAATGATGAACAATGTTTTGGATTGTAATATTATTAACATAGAATATTTTTTAAAATGTTGAGACCGAATTTATTTAATTAGTCACAGTACCCCCGATTTGAAAATTCTGGATACGCCACTGCTCACAAAGGACATTATGACCGTAGACCAACATGCTGGCATGTTAAATCAATTATGTGTTTACACTGTGCAGTTGCCAGTTGCAACTTGCTATAGAAGAGTGATAAAACACTAGGGTGAGTTTATCCCTCATACTCAACTCCAATTAGAGGTCCCCTTCCCCCCCCCCCCCCAAAAAAAAAAAATTCATCAATCCTCATTTCATGGAATCCACCTCCTCCGAGCTTCCTCAAACTCAACTTCGATGGTTCCATCAAGAAACATGGCGCAGCATCCGAGTTCATCATCCGAAACCACTTAGGCGATACCACCTATGCTGAGGCTTCCAATCTCGACACAGCTCCTGTTTTTGTCGCTGAAGCTACTGCCCTGCATCGTGGCATCATTTCAGCACACAACCTTGGTATCGACAACCTTATGATTGAAGGGGATAATCTCCTTGTAATCAATATTATTAACGACACTTGGGAAGCACCATGGCAAATTCAAATGGTCATCAGAGATATCCAGCTTCTACTGCAACGGTTCCACTCCTACTAGATTGCTCATGTTTTTAGAGAAGCCAATAGAGCGGCTGACTGGGTCGCTAATGTTGGTCACCTTGTTCAGTGCACTTTTACTATTGATCTTTGTAATGCCCTACTCTCTCTAGGATTCTTGTAACAGATGCATTAGGAGTTCCCCTCGAGCGGAGGGTCTCCTAATGCTTTTTTTTCTTATCAATATAAAAAAAAACTCAAAGCTTTCTACTACTTTTTAATTCTACATACTCACTTCAGCCTCATTCCAATTTGATACTTTATCTCCTTAGACTCTCTCCAGACTCACTCCACAAAAAAGAAAAAGACACATGACATTTTTTCACTGGCCACAAAAATATCGTTTGCATGGCAAGAGTCTTGGGAGAAGTCTTGAAAAACAAAACCCAACCCAAGACTCTGTCCAAGACTTTACCCAAATATCACTGAGTCTTGTTGAGTCTTGCCACAAGACTCCGTGCAAAACTGCCCTCAAGACCCCCAATATTCTCATCCTTTTGAAAAAAAAAACTAGTGGAAGATTCAACGAAAAAAGTGGAAAAATACCCACCATAACGGCCAGATAACTACTAAAACACTATTTATACTACTAAAAGCTACTTACGCAACTAACTTACCAAACACTGCTATTTTTTTTAATTAGTGTTTTGACCTAGTCAAGACACTAAAAGCTACTTAAAAAACTTGTGTCGAAAACGCCATTTAAAGTGTCAAAGAACACAAAACTGCAGCATTAATTAGAAATTTTAAAATTGAAGAGTTGAGATATCTATCAGAGAAATTGGCAAGCGAAATTCGAGAAATTTATGTTTGAATGATAAACCATTAAATTTTGTTTCCTCAAAATAGAAAATCAGCATTCAAGGATAAAATTCCTCAAATCCTCCTCTTCGAAGCACGTCAATATTACTGGGCAATTATGATTTTCATAGTAGCTGAACCCCACAAATCGCATGTAGGAAGGCAAATTGAAGCTTGAATGTACATTGGTTGGTTGGTTGAAGCTTGAATATACTGCAAATTGAGGTAATTTTCATTCAACATTCCTCCTCTAAAGTCTCTAAATTCTAGGGTTTTGGAATACGAATGTTGAAAAAAACACCTATGATAAAATTGTAGGTTTAACTATAATCCGAATATATGTTGTGGTGAATATGAATTTTATTTTAATTAAATAGAAGTGTAATGTGAATATAGGCACTGTGGATGAAATGGGGAGGAGTGATGGAACAGGGACGAGTGAAAGCGACTACGTTTCGGAAGCTGGATGTTTGGAGGTAATTGTGATATGTTGCTTTGGGTATGTTGATTTGTGACTTTAGGAAGTAATAAAAAAATTTGTGCAGACAGGTGCAAGGGAATTGAAGAAGAAGCGGAAGAGTTCAAGAGATGGAGTTCGGAAATCGGAAGCAGAAGGAGGTAAAGGTTTGCTTGATGTTGTTGAACTAAAATAATGAATAAAACTAGGAAAATTTCTCAGAAACAATCTTTTAAATACAAATATTTGCGAGAAACAACCTTTTAAAAAAATCTGGCAAAGTAAGACTTTAAAAAAAATTACGAGGAACAACCTTGAACCATTTTCTAGGTGTTGACCAAGTATTTTGCGGCTTCGATTCACTAAAACCAAACATGACAAGACACGTAATCTACATTTCTTATGTTTCAACCACATTTTACTGATGAATTCAACGTCGGAAAATATTTGGTCAATGTCGAAAAATGGAGAAAAAAAGAGTTGAAACATAGGAGATGCAGTTCACGTGCCTCCACATGTTGGTTTTAACAAGTCAACGCTGAAAAATGCTTGGTCAATGCCGAAAGATAGGTCGAGGTTATTTCTTGCAAAATATTTTCTTGTTAAGGTCTTTTTTGCGGATTTTTTTTAAAACGTTGTTTCTTGCAAAAACTTGTATTTAAAAAGTTGTGTTGACAAATTTTCCACAAAACTAAATCAACAATGGTGTAGAAAACTTGTATGCAGGGGGGAAAGCGTAAAAACCTTGTTGAGAAATTAATCTTGAGCCCAGAGATTTTCATAGCGAGTTATATTTTTAGTGACATTGTTATATATTATTAATGTATGTGGAGAAAAAGTGATAAAACTGATAAAAAAAATGTAATGGCAGTGAACTGATAAAATTGAAGGAGGTCGAGTGATAAAATTGAGCCTTCAAATATGTTTACAATTTGAGGAGTCCAAAATAATATGCAATTGTAGGTATGAAATCGATGAACAAAGGTCGTTTATGAGCAAATGACAAATTCAACAAATTAATAGAAGTTATTAACCTTTTCGCAAACCATAAATTCAACAAATTGAACTTCGAATATGAATTTTTCGCGAGCCCTAACTTGAACTAATTGATTTTTCGTTGAATTTCGCTCATTTTTTATCGTTTTTAAATTTTTTCCGGCTTTGAATTTCAACTCGTTGTTCTTCAATAGAGAAGGAGAAGAGAGAGAAACTGCCAACCATCTTCATTGAATGTGTCATTTTTTTGAAAATGGTGTGAGTTTTGTTTTAGGGTTTTTGTTTTGTTTAGGAGGTTGTCAGGACAAAAGAGAAACTGACGATTGGGTTTTAGTTTTTGGTTCAGAGGCAATTGAGCATATTGGGCTGCGTTTAATTTTAAGGTTAAAGTTAAGTTGTCTCTTGCAAGACGGACTGGGTCAGTTAAATGGTAAAAGAAGGGAAGAGGCAGGATATAAAAAAATTGACAAAAATTCGATTTTTGGCATATACTATTCATTCCTCCTCAATTCTCAATCCTACCTCTAACCATCCCTAATACCAAGCTATTAAAACCCTCCCCAAAATATAACTTCCCAAACCCTTTTTTTCGTTTCACATTGTACTATTCCCTTCAACAACATAAGACAAGTTAGTGAACAAAGAACAGTTTACATAGATGACATAAGAGAGAAGGGCTCTCCCTTCTCTCTAGAACCCTAAGCCCCAATTTCAAAAACCCTAAGTCCCAAATTTTAGAATTTCTCTCAGCCGCTGCTCTTTTCTTCCTCTCTCCCCTCAGATCTAGCTTCTTCCATTCTCTTCCATGGCTATCTAGTCTCTTTTTGGCCATTTCTTCTTGTCCTCAGTCGGACACATTCTTCTAGTCTCTCCTTTTCTCCTTTCCCTTTTCGTCTTTGGTGGGCTTTCGATTTGCCGGCGATTTCCTCTCGATGGTCCGTTTTCCATCTTTCGGTGGTTCATTTTGCGGTGGTCGGGGTTCGTGCGGCTCTCTTGTCTTCATCAAAGTCGTCGTCTTCGTCTTCACGTCTTCCAAGGAGATGGTGGATGATGATCCAGAAAGCTCCTCCAAGAAAAATGGTTGGTTTTAGCTCCGCTAGCGCTCGTTGTGGGGGTTGGTTTCGCCGGTGCTCGGTGGCAGCTCCGGCGAAGGTGGCTCGACCGTGGTTTTAGTGGTGCTTGCTTGTCCGCATCAGTCTTATTTTTATGAGTTATTTTACTTGTTCTTGTTGCTGGGTTCTTTTCCTTTTCTTGTTTTTTTTTAATTTTCCTGTTTTTTTAGTTATTGTTGTTTAGTTGGTTAGATTTGTGGTTGATCTGATAGCCTCAAGTTATTGTGCTTCTCTCGTGAAGATGTGGGAGCTTATTCATTTTCGGTGATGTTCGTCTTGCCCCCCGCGAAGGGTTCGACGTCGATTTGGGCCTGGGGTGATGGTGTGAGGCCGCGGCGGAACATGTGCTCGAGTTCCTTAGTGCTCCTTTTTTCTTCGTTTCTTCTGTACTTGATGCTTATTGTAACCACCCTTTAGGGTGTTTTAGGGGGTGTTTCTTGTGTAGACACCTCCTAGCTTTCTCTCCTTATCAAAAAAAAAAAAAAAAATAAGACAAGTTAGTGACTCGTTCACCTAGGGGTATAAATGATGCGAGTCGATGCGAGCTCGAGTTTGGCTAAACTCGACTCAAACTCGAAGACAATTTCGACTCGGCTCAAAAACTCGCAAGCTTGAAAAATCTAACTCGACTCAAACTCGAAATCCTAAACTCAAGCTCACTCTTGAACTTGAAACTCAAAAGTTGAACTCAAATCAAGCTCGAACTCGAATCAAGGCTCAACTCAAACTTGAGTCAATCCATGTACTGTGAATTAGGTATTTGGAGTAGTCTTTTATAGAGAAAAAAAAAAGTTAGTGTTTCATTGTCCACTCAATGTGGGACTTTTTGAAACAAACTTTCATGAAAATAATAGTTCACACCCAATGAAAAAATGCAACAAATAGTTTTTCTTTCATTTATAAAGAACACAAAGTTAAACTTTTGTTTCCCAACCAATGTGGGACAACTTAAATTCAAACAACAAATATAGCTAGAGTAGTAATATTTCGGAGAAAAAAAAAAGATAACGTTTACACTACAAATCAATGTGGGACATTTAATATTTTACATGAAATATCGTTTTTAGTAATTTTCCAGTTTGTTCATGAGCTTCGAGTCGAGCCAAGGCTAAGACTCGTTTAAATCTTGTGCTTGACTTATTAAATATTATCTAAAGACAAACTATTATTGAAGTCCATGAAAATACTTTCTATAAGTGTTATTTTTATTTCATGGACTAAATTCTTTGAAAAAGTTTGAGAATTATTTATTAAAATTACAAGTATTATTTATAATTTTGTTTCAAGCTTCTCGCGAGCTTTTTGAGTCGAGTAGGTAGTACCTCAGCCTGATTCGTTAGTCATTGAGTCAAGCTCGAGTTTGACTCGAGCCTACTCGAGTCGGGCTTTGACCGAGTCGATTTCGAGTTGCTCGCGAGTTGTATCGTCTCACTTACATGTTGACCAGTGCACACACTCTATACTCCATAGTAGTTAGAGAGAATGAATGAAAAGTTAGCAGTGTGCTTGGTCTTTTGAGTAAAGGAAGGGAAGATAAAGGTAAAAACTTAACTTCTCATGTTTGGTTTGAATTTTCTCTTTTCTCCCGAATTCCCCCACTTTTGTGAGAAAAGGAAAGTGAAATTTTATTAAAGAGTCTTTCTTTCCAATTCCTTCCATTTCTTTTCACTTATCTTTTTTTGAAACCAAACATTGAAAGCTAACAAATTCCTTTTTTTTCCTTCCAAATCTTTGCTACCAAACAAGCTTTTGTACCAGTTGGTAGATGGTAGGCTCCTGTCTACCATGAGAATGGTATACACGGGTCAAAATACAGTCAACACAACATAAAACGCATATTCATTTAATAGACTGCGTTCCTATGAACAATATTTATTCTCCAACGAACAACGAAAAACATAAAACCTAATTTTTGAATTCATTACTTTCATTTTCCCAAATAAATTTTCAGAGACCTTCTCTATCTTCTTCCAAAATCCTACAACATCTCTCTAACTTCTCTCTAACTTCTCTCATCAAACTCTTCATTTTATTGCACAATTCTCGATACATGAAGATGAAAACAACGAGTTGTAAAGTGAAATCGATAACATAAGGTACTAGATCTATACATTTGATAAGAAAAGGGAACATTTTTTTTACAATTTGAACTTTCATATCTTATTTTTCCCTCTTTTCTAGTGAACATTTCAAAATGGGTTTATAATATCGATGGTGGTTTGTGAAAAAATAAAATCAGTAGTGCAATTGATGTCCCAATTAACAAAGAAGAGAGCTAATGAACGAAGGGGAGGAACGAGTTTCACTTCAGGAAAAGAGTGTAGCAAAAAAATAGGTAATGTTCATGGTACTGTTTATATATGTTCGTTGTATTATTATAATATGCTCATTGAATTCACATTGGTCATATATTCATTACATTTAGTCATATGTTTATTGTGTTTTATTCAGATGTTTGGTACATTAGGTCATATATTCATTGTGTGTTTGACACATATTAGTTGTATTAATAACATGAATTCTGGCATATGTTCATTGTCTATTAGCATGTGTTCTCTAAAAACATGTTGGTCATATTTTTGTTGAATTTCTGTAATATGTTCATTGTGTGTTTGTAATATGTTCAATGAAATAGTATGAATTAATGATGGGTTAATTGACATATTATAAATGTGTGATATTTGTTCATTTGTTATTTGTATGATTATATGATATTTATTGTAATATGTACAAGTACAAAGTGCACATTTTGGGTCAATGTTCATTGTATTATGCTCGTTATATTTGGTCATATATTCATTATGTGTCTAGGACATGTTCATTGTATTATTAAATGTGTTCATTGCATGTTTGAAAGATTATGTTTATTGTATCATAAACTTGAATTTTTTTGTTTTAACTACTGCTCTTTTCGTTCATGTATCAATTCAGTTCGATAAGATCAGACAACTAAGAACACGGTATGGAGTCGAAATCTCACAAATCAAATCAATCGGAAAAGGGAGGAAATCCAGAAGTAAGAACATGTTCTTAACGAACTCAATAGCTTTTAGTTAGCAATAGATGATCTTTTGTAAAGCCATGATGTTCATATAGGACATATTGTGTTATTTTGGTTACATTTCTGCCTTTGGGTACACATTGCATTTTGAATTTACAATATTTTGTAATTACTATTTTTGGATATTTATATAACTATTCTACTAGGATGTTAACTATAGATAATCATAATCATGTTCAAATAAGTTTTGGATATTTATAACTATTCATTGCATAATCATATTAGTTCATTATAAAGAATAATAACGACAACATATATATTCATCAAAATGAACATATAAGTAATTTAAAAACATTTTGAATAATTTGAATGAACAAACTAATATTTCATCAGTTGGTCTTGTAAGAGACTACCTAGTTTTAATTTAAAATTAGAACAACGACCTAAGCCCAATAGTAAGAAGAGAATAGACCATCACACTGAATATAGTGACTCGTTTAATCTATTTAGTGACCAGTTTAATCAACTTAGTTCTCACATTCTTTAGTCCATTTAGTGACTAGTTTAATCCCTTTAGTGACTAGTTTAATCAATTCGGTAAGACTGTCGGGTTAGTTTATAAAATTGTTCGTTGTAGTTCGAGATTCAAAGGGAAACAAAGGAAGGATAAGATATAAGACGACTAAATTGGTGCAATATGTCTAGGGATAGCGTTGAGTTAGGGTGAGATAAATGGGCTTGTTTGAAGAATGTAGACTTAGATTTGTTTAATTGTATGTTAAAATTAGACCGCCTATTCTAATAATTTGTGATATTTCATAACCTTTTATGTTTTTCACCTCAACAACGACTCATTTTCTCTCTCTTATTTCACTAAAGCAGCTTAAACCCCTTCAGTATTTAGGCTCTGTTCTTTTGGACTGAATTAATGAAAATTTAGTTCATTTCAGTTCAGTTCAGACAAATTCAATTCAGTTCAGTTCAGGAAAATTCAGTTCAGTTCATTTACTTTCCTCTCATAGCTTTCGTTCACTTCTGTTCAATTCAGTTCAGACAAGTTCACTTTAGTTCAGTCCAAAAAAACAGAGCCTTACTCTATCTCCTCTTCTAGTACGAAAATACAAATTCACTGTCGAAATTCGTGAAATTCTGGGTTTTTTTAGAGGGGAATTTTAGGGATTTAGCCTCTCAAGTCGTCGTACTCACCGAACAATTTGTGTTTTATAGACGGGAAAGCCTCTCAAGTAGTTTATATGCGTATAACATTTTATATGGTAGCAGGTCAACACGCCCGTGTCATTATTGACACGTCCGTGTTGGTCTGCTCCGTAGCGCGTTCTATTTTGTCGGTTTTGTTATTTTAGAAAGTTATAAATACCTTTTATTCGTTTAATGACGAAGAGGGGGATAGTTTCATGGTATACACTTTTTAGGGTTTCTAGAGAGAAGTTAGAGAGAGAGAAACTTGTAGATCTTCTTTAATCTCCAAGACTCTACCTTTCTTCCATTAATACAAGTAATTATTTTCTTCTTCTTTTCTCTTTGTTTTCTATTATGAAGTTTAAATATTGCTCTCTAGTTTGTTTAATGATTTCAATTATGCTTGAGTAGTTCTTTTATCTATTGTTAAGTTGAACCCTATTATGAATTAATTCATGATTATTTCTTTAAATTCCCAAATTAATTGTTTAATTGTTCTTGCTTAATTGATTGTGCTATTTCAATACCAGATTAGGAATAACTAGTATTGTTATGATTCTATTGTCTTGATCACAACGGGAGTTGGATTATGACGGATTTGGGTATTTCAATTAAGGACATGAAATTCTACACGGAAATAGGTAGAATGGATTGTTAGGAAGTTATAGTGTCGCGTTTAATGTCTTTAATTTGCATGATTCCACAAGAGTAGGCTTGAGTGCATATTAAGGAAGCCATAGATACTCAAGAGAGGTTTATGGTATTTTATAGAGTGTATTTTTCCTTGTGAGCATTTAATTGATTAGTTTGGGGTATGAATTATTATTGTACTAATTAATGCTAGTGGGGATACTTAACTATAGAGTCTTTTATTTATAGATTGATTAATATAGTTAATTCGACCATCTTCGATATTAACCTCCTTTAGTCTTACCATTAAGGGCTAATCATAGAACAACTTTCTCTCTGTGGGATCAACTCTGACTTACCCAACTACATAGTTAGGAGGATTAGTTAGGTTATTTATTTTTGTTAGGTGCGCGACACGCTTACTAAATTTTGGCGCCGTTGCCGGGGAGATAGTTTGTTTTATTTAGTTCTGATTGTTGGTGAGAATAATTTGTACATTTTTTTTTCTTTTTTTCTTTGTGAATAGTTTTTTTTTTTTGCTTTCGTATCATGGATTCATATGATTATAATGAGGGGGACAATTCTTTTGATAGGCAACATAGTCATAATTCTTGTGGTTCTCATGTTTTGAGTTTTGATGCATCAAGTCAAAATTTTCCCAATTTTTGCATGAGTTCTCGTGAATTGCCTTATATGTTTGATAAATCCCATATACATGTTAGTAATTCTAGAGCAATTTTTTCTTTTCCTCAATATGAGAATGAAGTGTTCTGGAAATACTATCATAGACTTGGTAATTTTATTGGTCCTAATCATGGAATTAAACTATGGGATATGTGCCTAGTGATTTATGAGGGGTCACTAGTGGAAAAAAGCCTATCGGATCCGGTCACTAGTTAGGTTCATGAACTGATCCGATTTTGTAATACAACCGGATCAGTAAAGATCCATTCACAAATAAAAAAAGGAAAATTTGCCAAAAAAAACCTTTTACGAGTTCATTTTTGCGAAAAAAAACCTTATAAAGTATTTTTTGTGAAAATAAACCAAAATCAAAATTATTTTGCGAAATTAAACCTACGGTTTTTTCACCATATACCCCTGACAAATTTTTTTTTGCACCGTATACCCTTTCAAGTTTCCAAATTCATCATATACCCCTCACTTTTAGAAAAATACATCAACTTACCCTTTTGACTAACGGTGTTAGACTTCCGTTAGTCATTAGGCCCTAATCCTCTCCTAATCCTAAATAACTACCCTAAACCCTAAATAACCCTAATAACAATAACAAACCCTAAAAACCTAACTAACCCTAAAAGCCCACCAGCCCCACCCCCCACCCACCACCCACCCCCACCCCCAACCCACCACCCTCGGCCCACCACCCCCAACAACCCCAACCCCCACCGACCACCACCCCCCACCGAATTTTCGCACCGTGAACCTTACCCCCTCGTTTTTTGAAGCCCACCCACCCACCACCACCCCCTTTCCCCCACCACCCATCCACCATCCCTCCCCCTTCCCCCACCCCCCACCCCCGCAGCCCCCCCCCCCGGTCGCCCAACACCCCTCCCCTCCCCTTCCCCGCAACCGCCGCAACCCCCCTCTCCTCCCCTTCCCTCGCAACCGCCGCAACCCCCTCCCTTTCCCCGCAATCGCCGCACAACCCCTCCCCCTCCCTTTCCCTAAAACCCTCGCACCTCCCCTAAAAATCCTCGCACCACCCCGAAAACGTTGCACCACCCTCGCATCACTCTCGCAAGACCCCCTAAAACCTCGCACCATCATCGTACCTCCACCGAAAAACGTCGCGCCATCCTCGCACCTCCCCGATAAAAGCCGATTTCAGCCCGCAACCACCTATTGACGAAGATAACTTGACAGGGGGGAGAGGGTTGTGCGATTTTGCAAGGGGAGGGGGTTGCGCAATTTTGCGGGGAGGGGGGGTTGGAGTTGGGGGTGGGGGGTGGGGTTGGAGTTGGGGGTGGGGGGTGGGGGTGGGGATTGGGTTAGGGTATTAGGGATAGGGTATTAGGGTTAGGGTTAGGGTTAGATTTAGGTTAGTTAAGTAGGATTAGAGGGTGATTAGGGGTTAATGACTAACGGACTTTAACGCCGTTAGTCATTAAGGGTAACTGGATGTATTTTTTCAAAAGTGAGGGGTATATGGTGAATTTCAAAAGTCGAAAGGGTATATGGTGCAAAAAAAAATTTGTCGGGGTATATGGTGAAAAAAACCGTAAAACCTAAGACCAAAATCCGACGTTGACCATCTCACTCGGCATTGACCACCACCTAGCCACCACTACCACCACCCGCCGCTAGCACCCACCCACCCCCGTAGCCCCCACTTCACCCCCCACCCCACCCCCACAACCTCGCAGCCCACCCCACCCCCCACCCAGCAGCCCCCAACCCCTCCCTCCACCCCTCAGGCGGCAGCCCCCCCCCCTTGCCCCTACCCTCTATCCTCTCCCTTCTTCCCTCCCTCACCCCATCTCCTCTCCCTTCTTCCCTCCCTCACCCCATCTCCCCTTCTTCCCTCCCTCACCCCATCTCCTCTCCCTTCGTCCATTCCCCCCCTCCTGCAACCCCCTCCTCCCGCGGCTCCCCCCCCCACCCAGCCCAAGGTTTTTCCTGGCGCCCTAAAGCATAAAGATAGGAGAGAGAGCAAGAGATAACGAAAATGGGGTTAAGGGTCATGGGGGGAGGGGGTTGCGGAGGGGGGTTCCGGGGTGGCGCAGAGATGGGGGGATGGACGAAGGGAGAGGAGAGGGGGGAGGGCTGCCACCTGAGGGGGTGGAGGGAGGGGGGTTTCTGGGTGGGCGCAGCGGTTGGAGTGGGGATGGACGAAGGGAGAGGAGAGGGGGGGAGGGAGGGAAGAATGGAGAGGAGAGAGGGTAGGGGCGAAGGAGGGGTGGGGGTGCCGCCTGAGGGGGTGGAGGGAGGGTTGGGGGCTGCTGGTAGTGGTGGCTAGGTTTCATCTTGTAAAAATAATTTTGATTTTGGTTTGTTTTCGCAAAAAATGCTATATAAGGTTTTTTTTCGCAAAAATAAACTCGTAAAAGGTTTTTTTTAGCAAATTTTCCTAAAAAAAAAAGAGGGTTTCATTTGGCAGCTACACACGCCAGCCAACAACAGAAGACTATTAAAATTAAAGAAAGCTGCCACTGTCCCTACCTAACAGCCCACAAAACCAGCTGGCAGCAGCAAAAAAAAAAACTAGACAAATAACAAAAATAAAATAAACTAAAATAAACTCATGTGCAGTTACATCCTACAAATATGGTTTTTCTCCAAGACACTTGTGCATTTTACATCCTCCACTATATAACCACGAATGAAACATGGACATCACACATCAGTCACTAATATGTTAAATCTTTGATTAACACTTTTTTTTTTCCATACCCCTACTCTCTCCCAGATAAATCCTACTGAAGTTGGTCAAGCACTACTAGAAGCAGCATCAAGACCTTCAATGGATGAGGAGCATACTTCTGCATGAGCTTGGTCAGGGTAGCAGCAATTCTTTCTCTAGCTCCAGCTCCTTCTTCCAGTGCTTCTTCTTCATCTTATCTTTTTGTCCTTGTGTATCTGTATGATCAGCTGCTCTCTCTCAGTACTAACTTCCAGATTTTTACCTGTACTAGTTGTTGCACCGCGCGCCTACGCGCGCGGCACCCCAAAATAGTGTAATTCTGGTATCCGTAATTTGTTTAGACGTAATTAGTACGATAACATGATTTGCAATTGGTTTAAAATAGTCAATAAGTGCATGATTTGGGTGAATTGCATAAGGCAAACCCAGAGGGTAAGTGTTCGAACTTGAACTGGATACACGCTCACATAACGTTGGAAAAAAAACATGGCAGTTGTTGTGCATGTTTAGAGTACAATTTAGCTGTTACATCTAGTAATTTCGAATAGAAATAAAATGTTGAACTGGTTAACGCGTAGATTTCCAACACGTCTTTGAAGCATTTGTAAAGTGGAGCTTTGGCTTGTTAACGTAAAATGTTTATAACGTCCCACTGTAGCATCCTATTTCTAGAAAATGATGCGCTTGGTGTGACTTGGATAAAAAAATGTTGTCTTCAATTTATGAAAAATCCTGGCAAATTCCTGCGTAGAGAGTGCAAATATGCAAGGACTCATAATAAATTATGTATTTGAAGCCTAACTCATAAATCGCCAAAAAATGTATCAGAAATTGGATTTTATCAAAACCGTGGTCCATTCTTTCGCAAAGTCTTTGAAAAAGTGAGGACATAGATCTAAAAGATAAAATCAAGAATTCATACCTCCGTGTTTGAACTTAACGGTGCTTTGAAGCTTGACGACAACAAAAGAAGCATACTAATTGATAGGTAGTGATTAACTCAACAAAAAAGAACTGAATTCATAAACAAAAGACTCGAAATGAATTTAATTTTCTAAAAACAATTCATGAATAATTGGGCGAACCAGACAAAATTGTGGAAAGAAAAAACTGTGTTCATGTATCGAATCTATATTCATTACTGATTTTTCCTAAAGAAATCCAATGTTTGTTTTGTTGATAAAAAAAAGGAAAAATGGATCAGAATACCCCCAACTTTGGCCCGTCCGCTTTTAATACCCCCAACTATGGGTTATTCCTGTATAATCCCAACTATTAGGTAGGTCCGCCATAAACACACCGAGGTGACTTGTAACCTATTAACAAGGTAATTTGTTTTAATTTCTATTTTCTTTCTCTTTTTAATTTCTACTCCCACCACAAATCCCACCCACCACCACTTCAGCCACCCCTCCCCTTCCTCTTCCTCCCCCGTTCCCACAAACCAAAACCAAAATTACCGCCTGAACTACTACTCTTCCGCCATCTTCTCCGGCCAAACTCATACCGCGCCGAACAACAAATCTGTAAATTCAACAACAAACACAAACCATGGTGGAAGAGAAGCCATTAATACTCTTTATGTTACCTTTCTTCTTCTTATATTCTCTTTCCTTCTTCACTTCACTCTTCTTTCCTAATCTCTCTGCTCTAATTGCTCTAATCTCTCTCTGCAGCAGAAATTAGTTGAAAAAACTCCCCTCTAAGAACAGGAAAAATTAAGATTTTAATAATCTCAATTTTCTTTTATCTTTCTTCTCTTTTTTTTGGTTTTTTTGGGGTCTGATATACCTTTACCTCTCTCTTCTATGCTTGGCCATGGAGAACGACAGAAAGCCGCTCTTCACGATGAAAACTCACATGTTTTAGACGTGCTATTACAATTTATCAAATGTGATAAGCATGGGGAATCTGGCCAATAGTGGGTTTTGTATTTGGTGGTGGTTGTTAATGAAGAATGCGATGAATAATATATCATAAAATGCTTGAAAAGATTATGGGAATTAGACTTCTTTGAACCATGCGAAGGTTTTTCTTTATTGGATTTTATTTCTCAGATTTCTTGTCCGATGACTTCCATTCTGATGTTGAAGAATTCCTTTTGTTGTTTTCCTGTGCTCCAGTCTGTTAAGGACCTTAGCGAGTCCAATGGAACAATCCATGTGGGGATGTTGTGGAATTTGAGAATCCACTGCATAGTATGTTCTCTGTTTCATCTTTTTTTTTTTTGAGAACATATACCAATGATTCTTGATGTGTGCTGTGATTGAAATTGAGGGGATAATGGAGGATTAGGGGGGATTTGAGCATCTGGGTTTTGCGGCGGAGGAGGAGAGGTGAGGAGGCAGAGCTTTCTTATTTCTTTATAGTGCATCATTAGTTTCAGGCGAGGGGAGGGGTAGGTGCGGTGGTGGCTGGTGAGGCGGCGGTCAGGGCCGCAGTGGGGCTGGTGGCAGCGAGAGAGAAAGAAGGGGGTAAGGGTGGGAAATTTAAAAAAAGAACAAAAAGAAAAATTTAATAATTAATAATAAGCCAATGAAAGCTTGACACGTAGCCTATTTACCGGTTAAATAGGTTTCCTTCAGGTCACGGTGCATTTGTGGCGGACCTACCTAATAGTTGGGATTATACAGGAATAACCCATAGTTGGGGGTATTAAAAGCGGACGGACCAAAGTTGGGGGTATTCTGATCCATTTTTCCTAAAAAAAATGGAAAGTAGATATTTAACAAAGCAGAATTATGTGATGTTTGATTAGAAAAATATAGACAATTAGATATTTAACAAAGTAGATACTGATTATGGAAAGTTCTATTTCCCATAAAATGGAAAATTTTATTTAATCCACCTTAGTTACAACTTTCCGTGAAAAGTTTCTTCAATCAACCAAATAAGCAAGATCATGAACAAGGATTTTACATTAAAAGAAAAAATAGCGAATCATTAATGGTATGCTCACAAAATATCACTTGGTTAAACAAAGTTAGCATGTGCTACAAGCCTACAAGTTCTATTATTTATGAACCAAAAAAGAGCAAACGAACTAAAAGAGACTTGTCAAAATTCAAGGATCCCTCCCTCGTTGGTAATTTTGACGATGGATCAACTCACAGGTTGCTTGTAATCTTAAACCTTGTATTAATCCTGAAATTATATATACTTGTGTTAGACAACAAAATCAACAACAATTGGATACCATTTTTCACCCTAAGAGTAGCATAGTAGTAAAAAGCACTAACCGAGCGTGTGAAATTATCTTTCATGCTTGGAAGGATACCATTTTGCCATTTTGACAACTGATCCAAAATCTATATAATGCGCTCTTAATCTCACATGTGATTCAAGTGAGTCGCAAAAGAACTAATAGATTGACCTACACCACCAACCCTGGTGGTCATTCCATGTCTCAATAGCAAACCACACATAATGTTATCATCAATTATGATATTACCTCCACGAGTTTCTTCCATATTACAAAACATTTGTTGATCACATGATTATTACCAATTTCAGGGTTCGAATATCTAATCTATACCACCAGTTCAGGGGTCCAGAGCCTCTAGAGTTTTATGAAAACTCTACAAAGTAAAGTTGAATCCTAACCATATATTATAAAATCAAGGGCTCATGATTAGTGGGAAAGAAAAGATATGGGCAGGATATTCGGGGAAAAATAGGGGGGATTTTTGGGAAAGAAAATACAAGCCTTTGATTTCTTAATCAACGATTGATATTTAACGAACTCTACCGTGTAGAGTTATTTTGAAACTCTAGAGGATCTCAACACCCAGTTCAGGATATAAATCTAGAAATAGAGACATCAAGCCTTCTCATTTTGGGATTTGTAGTATATTTCCCGTCCCTATTTATGTTTGAAGCAACTTGTGCTACCCAGTTATTATCATCACACACAACACCAAACTCTAAATCCTTCGAAACTGAATGGTGCTTCTCCCTCCTCAATTTTTCTAGTCCCGATTAACTCTCATCCTAAAAATGTTATACAACTATCTCCTAAATACATAAAGTAACAATGCCTCTATAAAATAAGGTATTCAATCACAAATATAAGGAATCCAATCCAGAACAATCAATTTACTGCAAATAACCAGAACTCATACAAATCATTGGAGAACACCATACCAATTGAAATCTAAGCCCTCAAAATTCGATTGCCAATTGCAGAGGAAGTCAAGTGGTGGAACGAAGTCTAGAAAAGAAGCTAAACAAGAGGAAGAAATTGATGAAGATCCACGGAAGAGATGGCTAACAAATGAGAGAGAAAATGAGAGAATTGCACATAATGAACAGCTTTGGAAAAGAGAATGGATGCTAAGTGCAAGGAAAAGGCAAAAGCAAAACTGAAGGAAAGGAAGAGCTAAAGTGCAAAACATACCTAAAATAAGTAAAAACAACACTTTGGCAGGAAGAATAAGAGGTCCAAACAATCTTAACAATATTTTCTTACTTCTTTTAATCTTTTTACTTTGCAATAAAAAGCTAACAAGTGTCATCCATCTCAGAGAGTGTATGTAGGCCAACATTGCCCAACTCATTAAGCCTCCCGCTAACTAAGATAAAAAAAAGGCGGATTGGCACATGAAAGTGGTGTACTGTGGACTATTCGACAAAATCAGGTAGCAATTACGTTCTCATATCCATTCTAATAACACAACTTATATAACACTGATTCAGGCCTTCAACTACTCATTTAATGCTAACAGAAGGTATAGTTGTATTTGATTAAGTAATTATGTTAGGAAGCAGATAAAGGTAAACAGGAAAGATAGACTGATTAGATTCTTGATCTAATTATTGTCTAGGGTCCAATTTCTATCTAATACAAGTATAACAAAATTCCAACATAATGTATCCCTATACGTTGCTCTACTTACTTGCCGACACCAAAGTATGCCATTTTGAACACTAAAGGCTACTGTAGCTCAATCTCAGCTGTAGATAGATTTCCACTTCTTTCCTGATCCTCAACTTACCATGCTGTAAATAAATATGCAAGGGAATTCACAGAAGCATCAAGCAAAGCTAGAGAACTTTGTAGTTTGTACACTCACCCAAAAATGATCCACCACCTCTCTAAGCAAAGAAGCAGGTAGACTTTAAGTGTTCAAGTGCCTTCTTTAATCCACCTAATCAGAGAGTAAATCAGCTAATAGGACAAAGAGACCAACTATGATTGGCAAACTAAATGAAAAGTAACAACGAAATAATAGAAGTTAAAAAATTAAGATAAAGAGGAAAAGAACATTATCCCATATAAAAAAGAACCCTTTAAAAATCGACATAGAGAATTTTTTGAAAAAACCAACTAAAGCAAATTCATAGAACGACACACCAACGTGAGGAAAGAATGATCTGCAATGATCAAATTAGTAGAAAGTACATATCCAGCAACCAAAAAATCGAAAGGTGACCATTAGCTAATCTCTTGAATGTAGTTCATTATTCTATTAATCATATCATAATAAACTAACTCAAAAGCCACAAAGGTCTGTGAACCAGCTTTAAATATTCTTATTCATGTAATTAAGTTCAGTAATAGACTGAACAAGAGAACTCATCAATAGTGAAGGTCACTTGTCGAGGGATATCGGTATCAGTAAGCTGAACGCATATTTTTTAGGGAAGACCCATTCTGTATATCTTTAATGACATCTTTTCTTATTATTGATACTGAAACAACCACTTAACCACAACATCATTGAGATCAGTTCCCTGCTTTCGTCCGCTTTCTAACTACGTATTATAAGACTTAAGGTGTTAGTCACAATACAATACAAGTATGATGCAGGTGCATACCTCACACAAAAGACACAATCTTCAACTTTTACCAATGCAATATATGAAAACTCAAGGAACGACACGAACCAAAGCTTCTCTTGCCCCAGCAATAACACCATAGTTAGAAAGGTCCATAATCGATGAAAACAAAAAAATAGAGAAATATTAACAACTTCTTCAATTGCAACTTGCCAGCAACAGAATTACTTAATTCCCTAGAAGATCTAACCATCAAGTAGTACCAGTGTTACCTAATTCGCTATCTAATTCGCCTTTTGAATTCGCCAATTCGCCCAAAATGGGCAAAAAATGAACCAAAACCGACCATAATTCGCTTTTCTCAATTCGCAATTCGCGGGGGAATTAGGGAATTAGGTAGCACTGAGTAGTACTAATGTACTACCACTTCTTCTTTAGTATAGTTGCTAGGTTGGATTATTTTTATGCAGGTTGTGCTCATTGGTACAAGAAAGATCTTTTCAGTGACCCCAAACAAAGAACTCCTTAAACGCTCTAATTTAAGCCACCCAACATATATACAGTTAACTATCTCGGCATTACCTTAATTAAGTGAACCCAATTACTTAGAACACTCCACTTTTAGTAGAGTATCAATACCAAATTTGAGTTCAAAGTCCAAAACCAAGATTTACATTCTAAGTACTACATTTAAATTCTATTCCACTCGAAACCCTTTTGCCTCTAAGGTTTCTCTTCAAAGTAATATTCTAGTTGTTAGAACTTCCTACCTAAGTTTACAAGCAAACCCACCACAGTTTAAAGCAGATGCATGACATAACGGATAGTATAATATTGTCCAAGAGAAGAAAGAAAAAAAGAAGAGTGAAAGATGAAAAGAGGTGAAACCTGTACGGGAATGCTGCAGTTAAGAGACCAGCGACGCCACCTCCTAAGACACGCCCATCAGGCTCAGCTAAGAAAACACTTGAACCACCAGTCCTGCTACGTGGACCACCATTATCTGAAATCATGAATGAACATGAGAGTGACAAAATTTCAAAAACGCCTGCAGTTGAGAACAGGAGGAAACAAGAGAACCAAGATGGGGAATTAATTTAGAAACTTTGATGTCGCCCAAACTTATTATTCTTGTAGTGCATGTCTAAAATACACATCATGATTATGCAACATATCCTACAATGACAGCCTCGCCAAAGACGCATATATTGCATACCACACCTAAAATGCCTCTAGAATAATCTGATCTCCGTTATTGATCACATATTACATAGCATTTCACTATAGAAAGGTCAAGACTTCATAGCATGTCAATATACACACTCCAGATCAGATATCCTAGACATATCTCGTGGTTTCTATGATAATGCAAAAAAAATCAAACCTTCAAGACCTTTAAGACAAACCACACAGCAGTAAGATATTGCATGACAAAGCACATTGTTCGTATTTCACTATGTATATCAGTTTAATGCAGAAGCTCGAGGTGGAGTAAAGACCAAATTGCAAAAATCATAACCTGGAGCAAAAATCAGGCCAAGCTAATCCAAACAAAACATATCTACTGAGTCTGGTATTTATTTTGTAGTAACCCATTTATAAAGAACAGCCTAAATCCAATTATTGACTTAGTTGATTGTATAGTTAGATTTCATTATTAAAGTGACAATAGAAATTGAGTTGAAAATTTGGGACGAGACATGAATTGATGAAAGGAAGGTGTTTTACCGATTGATGTGCGAGTGGCTGAATTATAAAGAATCATGAATTATCAGGCCTTTAAATTAATCAAATTCGAAATTGAAAGGAAACCCTTAATGAGGAAATAGCAAGCCTTTGAAAAATCAAATTTGACAAGGTTTTCTTACCGGCATAATGATATCATGGCAGAAAAAGCTGTGACTTGCTAGAAGAAGAATCCAACAGCACTTTTACACCATCTCAGGGAAGGATTAGAAAATTCTTAAAGAAATAGATGAAGAATAATCTGATTTCTCACTCAACTTTGTGTGAAAAAGACAAGCGTTCAATTTTAAAGCTTGTATGAAGAATTACTCGTAAACATACCTTCCATTTTGATCCAATCTCGTCGACAGAGTTTGATTCTCCCGTAAAATGTTTCTCTCAATATTCCTGAAATCGGGACAAGGCAATTTGATCAAACCCTGGAATCTGAATAAAGAGAGATTGAGAAACGAAGAGAAACAGGAGAGAGAAATTGTTGTTGTGTGGAGGGAAATCAGATGCAAAGACAGAGAAAGAAAGGCAGTACTCCCTGAGTTTCCTTCCTCATTGGTAGGAGCCATGTTTAGTAAACTTTTGAGAAGTTCTGTTCCCAGAAAACGTACACATATCCAAACAAAAGTTTGCTCACATGCAAAATCAGTTTAACTAATACAAGTCACTAATGATTGATGTTACTCATTTAGCTAACCACCTTTTAGGGTTTAAAAATAAGAACATAAAGACCAGAAGGGCCAGCATCATCCTCAACAACAGTTGCTAAACATACAAGGCGCTCAAAAACAAACCCTGAAGCAAACCATAACTTGCAAAACATGTCAATATGAATCCTGCCTTCTCTATTCATCAAATCATTGCTATACATGAAATTTTGCATTGAGCAAAGAGCTACACACATAGAATAAACATTAATCAACATCTCTCTTTTATGTCAAACCAAAAAAGAGAATATCTATGAACTCAAAGGTACTACCTACACATATATAATCAGCAAATTGATATGCGATCATTGATCAACAAGGAAAAATAAATTAGAGAAACTCACAAATCCACATCAACTAACCTACTCCGATCACCCCCCCGAGAAACAAACTTTTAACTCCCCATTAGTCTGAGCTCCTGCAACGACAGCTTAATTTGATCTTCAACCAACTCCAAACGCTTCGGATACACCTCAAGCCCCAAAATCTGTTGTTTTCTCCACTTCTCATCCATTACATCCCCACCATTATTCCCCACCAAATTCGGCCCTGAAAAATTCAAAGGAACGACATTTAATGCCAAAGCCCCGACTCCCTTTGATCCCACCACCACTCCACTGCATTATTAACTGCCATTACCGTCCCATTCACTGCATTAATGGCAAAGCACCCAAAATCTAACAAGCAAACAATGTACAGCAAATGTTGAGACATAAAAAGTCAAGCATTAAACACTAACCTGTCTCTAATGTTGCTGTTGTTGTTGAAATGCTGTTGTTGTTATTGCTGCTATTGCGAAGCCGTAGTGGAGGATGACGACAACGCCGGCGATGCAGCAGCAGATCCGGATTTCGGCCATTCTGACCGGCGTCAGTGTACTTGAATGAAGTGAAAATCAAACAATCAAAACAAATAATGAATTCAGAAAACTTAAAAAGAAGAACCTGAAGTAATTTGCACTTCAATCAATTTCATAAATACGAGGAACCCAAAATCAAATCAAAAAGTAAACACAAATTAATTGCAAAACCCACATCAAGTTGTGACCCATTCAACAAATTAAAGGTGTAAAAATAGAAACTTTAAAGAGAGAAAAATAGGCAAACCTAAAACAAACCAAAACGTGAAGAAGGTAGATAAGAGATCCATTCTTAGGTTTTGGTCCATTAAGAACGAAAATCTGAAAAGAAAAAATCAAGAACTCATACCTCCTAACGGTGCTTTGAAGCTTGACGACAAAAGGCGCTGGTATCATCGATGATGTTTGCTGGTGAAATTAGGGTTTCATATGGGGAAGATTTCATCGCAATCGCAAAAGAGGAGAGACGAAGGAGGAGATAGACGTGAAGAAGAGGAGAGAGAATAAGAGAACTTGTGGCTCAAATGGAATTGGCAACAGCTGTAGCCTGTAAGGCGCCTAGTGGCACGTGAAGGGCGCGTGGGGGTTTGAAGTTTGCTTCATTACGCGAGGAACACGTGCTGCGCTTGTGAACAGTAAAATGCAAGCATTTGTGACTCAGATCACTGTTCAAATGAACAGTGCTGCTTCTTCCAACTTTTAAAAGGTCTAAGATAAGAAGGCATGTGATAGCTTTGTTAAATGCAAACCGATAGTCTAAAGAGAAAGAGAGCAATTCATTCATGAACTGAAATAAGAATGTATTTGATAAAAATGAGTACTCTTTATTCAAATTTAGCAAAACACATTCGATATGAATGGAGTCAATACCAGTTCCATGTGTTACTAGTATTCGCCTTACAGTTGTGTATGCCCCATCATCCTGAAAATTAGCAATTCTTGTTGCTATCCTGAAAATCACAACAAAAAACTTAGAGCGATGAGTCTTTTTAGACTGTAATCTTATATCGAATGAAAAATAAATGTACAGAAAAATAAATGCACAATGCCAGACAAAAAGCACAAAATCGTTCATGCAACAATATCATGAACAGACGGTTGACTAATGGTGCAGCCAACTCTATTCCATAAATTTCACAGTAGGTTTTCTTTCATGCAATCAAACATACTTGACTAATTTAGCAACAATATCAACATTATGTTTGATAAATCCAATTTATATTTCATGTTATTGGTCTTTCATGCAATACTTGCAAATTCTATTATTGGTAGATCGATGCTAGAAGTGTACAAGCAGCAAAAACATCAGCTCAATACTAGAATCAGACTCAGTCCCTTTTATTTATGAGAAGGGGAAAGATTTATATGGACAGTCTCAGAGGTAGAACAAAAGGTAATATTTACCGGCTTATCATGACATATCATTGATCGGAATATAACAACACAAAGAACACTGTCATTTGAAAGCAACTGTGCTGAATTTTCACATACTTACAGTAAAAACATGGTGTTAACTGTTGACAGCCAGCCGATACAATCACATTTAGAGCATTTCAATCGTACTAGAGAATTTCCATAAGCTTTTACCAAATGACTTCTACCATAATATATGACATATAAAATGAAAAACTTTATAATAAAAAAGAAAATGCTTAAGTTTACAAGAATTACCTTTGTTTTGCTAAATCTATGAGATTCAATTCCAAATCCTGCTTTTCAGACACAAGTGTAGAAACTCGGAGTTGCTCTTGATGCCTCAATTTTGACTCTCTTTACAATAAGACTCAACATGTAAAAACTCCCAAAATATCGAATGACAACAAATCCTTAACTCGTTCTGCCAAATAAGCAAGCACTCACTTCTAATTCAGATTTCAGGTTAGCTAATTCCAATGAAAAGTGATCTTGTGAGCTTCCCATAGCAGCCCTGCTACCAGCAGAATCATTGAATTCTTGTTGCTGAATCGAATTGGGTTCTGCTTTTAGAGAAGCTGCATCTTCTTCAGCCTTATAAGAACACGATAATTAAAGAAAGGATATCAAATCTTTTTCTTGATACTCCCCTAAGCAAATTAAGCACCTGTTCATGCATAAAATATGGTTTTTAGAGACTTCTCTTGTGCTATTTCAGGAATATTTCCCTGACGACATGAATATTTAGTGCTTTGGCGACAATGATACTTACTGAGAATCTTCAGCGGAGCTAAATGCACCCCGATGAAACTTCATCGTGGGTATCGCAGCAACCACAAAGGGTTCAAGACTATCAGTCCTTTGCTCTGGCTATCACAAAAAAGGACGGACGAGAAGCATTATACACCATCTATTTCAACATTAAAGTTTATACAATATGTCCGACAATAAAAGAAAATCCAATATAACCAAATAACTGCAAAACCAGAAATACCCAACATTCATATACAAGACTCTCCATTCAAACCCACAAGTCATAAACATTAAAAGAACACCATCAATTAAACCAAACTGAATTTAAACAAGAATATTCTATTCATTAGTAAGAATCATTACCCTCACAATAGCAGTGATATCCCTAAAATTTGGCCCACATTTTTTCATGAATCAAACTCCGAGAACAATGCAGTGATTAAGTAATTGGTAAATCATCGAATTGATGGATTATTATAGGAAAATTGAGCAAAACAACTGAATAACTCGAATATAATTCATAGTCCAAAACATCAGAAAGCATAGAGACATTGATTACGAACCATCAACCAAAACAATATACATGGGAACTCATGTGATTCTAACTTACTACATTAGCCAAAAAAAAAAAAAACTTTACCTGTTACTTCAACCACTGAGAAAACTACATTCCTATCAATATATAAATAGCTAAAACCTGGAAAATTCACAATTAGGATATAAAAAAAATCTCAGAAGTACAATACACGCAAATTAACAGCTAAAAAACTGAGGAGCACCTAAAATTCACAAATCCAATACTTAAAGAAAAAAGATTAAGTATTTCCCAGCCACACTAATGCAAAAACATGGATTTACGAAGGAAATATTTTAATTAACAATGTAAATTAAATCATTATTCCCAATACACTCTATCAAAAGCATTACAAACATTTTGCCATCAATCTAAACCAAAAAAAAAAATCAACATTTCTTACTACCCATTAACCTCAAATCCCCATAAAATAACTTGTCAACATGATAAAACTTTAAAGTTCGGATCTTTAGATGAAAACCCAGATAAATAAAGCAATTTCAAAAACAAAAGGCAAGAAGAGTAATTGAATTAATGAGAAAAATGAGTGAAGGTGAAAGATGATACCCCATGATTGACGAGAATGGAGATTGTTCGAGCTATTGGCAAAAAAAAAAAAAGCAGAAGAGTTACCTTGGGGCAAGCAGAGACATCGAAAGAGAGGAGGAAGAGAGCAGCAGGACAGTAGAGAAGAATGAAGAAAAAGAAAAAGAAGAACAATATAATACTCTTACTCTCCCTCTCTGCACAAAATCTCTTGGATAAGCTTTCTCAACCTACAAAAAATAAAAAATAAAAAACATGCATCAACCAGCAAAATCTGACGAAATCAACAAAAGTAGCAGCAAAATCAAGGACAGGGAAGAACAATTATTATACAAGCAGACCTCTTTATGGTAGGGAAGATTGAGAAATTTACGGCAATCTCCGATTTCATCGCAAGTAGGATTTTCGCAAGCTTTGCTAGCGCTAATTCGACGACCTTCAGCAATCGTTTTTCTTCGAATTGATGTAAATTGGGTAGAACACCACCCATTTCTTGACATTGGGCAATTCGTCATTCCTCTTTTCTTCTGACGAAACCCTAATTCGATCAAATTTCTGGAAAGAAGTAGATTCGATTGCAGATATGAGTAAATTGGTTTCTTTGATCAGTAATCAAAGAAATGAGAGAGGATGGGTCTGGTAAGTGTTGGCGAAGAGAGGAGGAGATGAAAGCCACTGGAGTGTTGAGGAGAGAGAGTGGGAGGAGAAGGGTCTGGTAGGGTGAAATGAGATATGTTATTTTGGGCCGTTCAGTTTGGGCCATAACTGATCCGGTTTTGATGAACCGAATCAGTTAATGAAAACAGATCCGGTTTTCCTCCCAACGGCATCAGTTAATCGTCAAAACTTATGTAGGCCTAGTCCACACTAAATGCTAATTCATGTGATTTATGAAAAAAGGTCACTATATAAAAAAACAGATATAAAAAATGAGTAGATATAAATTGTAAAGTTTGACTATTTGAAAAAAAAGAAGGTTACTATGTCACAAAGTGAAAATTTCATTATGATAAACTAATATAAGAAAGAGTGACTATATTAAACAAAACGGTCACTATGGTAGATAGTAACTATATAGTATATTAACTTTAGATTTTAAAAGGTTACTATATGAAAAAAAGGGTTACTATGTTAAACAAGTGGCTTTGGTCCACAATAATATTAGCGTGGACCAGGTCCACGCAAGACTAACTCTCAGGTAATTGACCCAAAATTTAGCGCCCGTAATTTGGTGGATTTACTGATCCGGTTTTGAGAGAACCGGATCAGTTTTGTTGTGTCATATAAGGTTTTTTCCACCAGTGGGTTAAATGAATAAACTAGGATGGTGGTAGAATCTATGTCTAATAAAGGATTTCTATTCCAATCTCTTGATTACTATTGGGATTTAATTGAGTGGTTGGCTAGGGATACTTATGAGTGGGAGATGTCTTTATCTTCTAGAGTAATTCCTTCACCCCAAACTTACATTACACCACCTTTGTTCTAATTGTCACTATACTTCTCATGATATTTTATCTTGTGATGTGATTTTAGTGAATGATTTCACCCCCTCACCCCACTTTGAATTTGATTATTATACTCAAAATTTTCATCCACAACCGTATATTTATGATGATGATGATGTGGGTTGGATAGAAAATGAGTGTTATGGAATTGATGTTCAAAGTATAGGAAAAATCAATGTGATTGATATTTTAAAGGAGGAAGAACCCTTGGTTAAAAAACCTTTCTTGGAGAAGTCTATAGATGAGAGTGATGTGATTCCTGTGTTTTTGTCAGTTCCACCTAGTGTTTTTGAGTCTCATGTTCCTTTCTCTCTAAAACTTGACCTCATTCCCTCTTTCCCTATATTATATCCTCCATCATTCTTTATTTCTCCCTCTTTGAATGATTTTTGTGATCATGAAATTTATGTACATTCGGTTTCTTCCCCACCTGTTGGGCCATGTAAAAAGACTAATAATTTTTCTTTTTCTTCCATCTCTTGTGGATATAACTTTTTATTTGATTTTCTTTTTTGCAGGTCTTGTAGAGAATTAGAACTAATTTATTTTACATTTTCTTTTGTATGTTATTTGCTTTTTTGTAAGATGCATGCAGATGCATTTGACAAACTATTAAAGGCTTTGATGAGCTATTCCTGGGAGGCAACCCAAGTTTTCTAACCATATTTTTTTCTTTTTAATTTTAGATTTAGGAAATTTTAATTTTTTATTTGATTACTAACTTGTAAAATTTGTGCAAATTGTGATCAAGGGGTTGAGTTCCTATTATTCATTGAGGTTAATTTCTAGGTACTTGATCTTATGCTCTGTGAGGAGGTTCAACTAAGGGTTTTCACCCACAACACTTTTGGTATACTCTTTCCTTTCCCCCTCTTCAAGTTTTTGAGAGTCATATCTCTTTTTGCCATTTATTTTGGTTTAACTTGATTGTGTGATTGAGGAAGGTGATCCTGTTATGTGGTTGTGGATGTTTCCCTTTTCCTTCCCCTCCCTATATTTCTTTGTCACATTGAGGACAATGTGTTATTTAGCTTGGGGGAGGATTTACTTTTTGGGTCATAACTTTGCACATATTTTCGTTTAAGTATCTTTTTTTATTTCTTCTGCATATTTGCATATTTTGGCTTTGTGGGTATGCCTTCTGAAAACATTCACGAGACCTTACTCGCCCACTAAGGCAGCCTAGGGGTTTAAAGGGCTTGTTGCACATGCTAAGTGCAACCATGATTCCTACGAAAGTGAGTTAGGATTTATTGTTTTCTTAGTGTTAGGAGCATATTAGTTTAATTTTTGCATTCATGCATGGCATATAATTTAAGAAATTCTTCATGATTACAGGAAATATATGTTTTGATTCATGAGATTGATAATTCATAAGATTTGGGCATATCTTCGATATTATAGTTAAATTTTACAAGATTGAGTTAGAATTCATTGACCGCTTCATGGTACGATTGTTTTGCAACTTGAATGGTTTGTGGTAAAGTTGGTTGGCATTCCCCAAGAAAGACGGGATTTTACTCAGTAAGCATAAGCCTAGTGAGGGTTTTTCAAGCCTTATAGACTGACACATCTACATCAGTTTTTTATTTTTTGTTGTGTGATAGTTCCTCATGAAGTGTGATTCTTGAACTTGACTTGGCACTCTTTGAGACTTATGAGGCATATGCATGTGTTGATATGATTGATGCGTTTTTTTTTCCATTGTTTTGAGCCTTAAGACATTTTTCTTTTCATATAAATTATTCCCTTTAATTAACCCATGTTGAACTTTTGATATCCCATTCTCTTGATCAACCTACATTACAAGCCTTTAGCCTTTTACGATTTCTCTTCCAAAGCCTTGCTAAGTGGAGTAGCATTAAAGTTCATGTTTTGAGCTTGTGTTTGTGGTTTTTCGGTAATTATTGGAAGAAATTATGTTGAAAGAAAAAATGCTTAAAATTATAGTGTGAAAGTGCAAAATGAAAAGAATGATGAAGAAGTTGTGAAGAATAATTCTGAAAAATTGAAGGAAAAAAAATGAAATGAAAAAAGACTGAATAAAAGGTGAAATAATGTTTGTTGAAGTTGATAAGGATGGTATTATCTTGATTTATTGGCAGTGTGTTGTTGAACTTCTAGTAGAAGTTTTTGTGGCATTTGCATCTAATGGCAATATATGTTAAAGTGTTATTTCCTCCACTAGTTGGCTTTTAGCACCACATTTCCAAATATTTTCCTACCCTTGCCTTAGCCACACTACAACCCTTTGTAAGTCCTCATGATCTATATGCATGTTTTCACTAGTTTTAAGTGGAGAATGAGACAATAGTCAAGTTTACAGAAAAATATTTCATTCGAGTCAACTTGGTATATGTTTGAGTGGAAATTTCATAACCTATAAACACATGAGAGAAAGTGTGCTCGACTAAAGTGAGGTTTATCGAGTTTAATTGAGTCTAGCTTGGGGGAAGGTTTGTCGTTTGCCATGGTGAGTCAAGTTGCGATTATTTATATGAGGTGTGATTTGTGGTCTATCTTGGTCTAATCTTATAACTATAATATCTTTCATATGCCCAAATTTCATGTCTTGGAGATTGAACGTATAAGTCATGTACAAAAGTTCATCTTACTCTTCCCTTGTGAATTGGTTTGGTTTGCTTAATGTTAGCTTGAGGGAGTTTGATAAGTGCATATTCTAACATCATTTAGTTGCATATTAGGGTGCATTTTCATGTAGTATTAGAGCATTTACATTGCATTTGTGCATATTTAGGTCCCTTTTTACAAGCTACGGTGCTTTCACGGGTTGTTTGGTTTTTTAATGTAATATCAGGTACTTTGGACTAGGGGTGTAAGTGGATTGGACTGGATTGGACTTTGCCAAATCCAAATCCAGTATAAAGTTTTTTGGACTCGAGTAATTGAGTCCAAGTCCGATCCAAATACCTTTTTAGTCCATTCCAGTCCAGTCCGATAATTTTTTCTTGAGTCCGAATCGAGTCCAGTCCAGTCCGATTATTATGGCCTTGTTCTTTTGAACTTATTTTGGCTGAACTGAACTGAACTTATTTTATTTTTGCTGAACTGAACTTATTTTTACTTATTTTTGCTGAACTGAACTTATTTTTACTTATTTTTGCTGAACTAGACTTATTTTGGCTGAACTGAACTTATTTTTGCTGAAATGAACTGAACTAAACTGTATTAACATAATATTATCAATACTTATTCTTATAATAATCAATAAACATTAACATAATATTATCAATACTTATTTTTATTATTTTCTAATTTAAAATAATAAATAATAAATAATAAATAATAAATAATAAATAATAAATAATAAATAATAAATAATAAATAATAAATAATAAATAATAAATAATAAATAATAAATAATAAATAATAAATAATAAATAATAATAATAAATAATAAATAATAAATAATAAATAATAAATAATAAAAATAATAAATAATAAATAATAATAATAATAAATAATAAATAATAAATAATAAATAATAAATAATAAATAATAAATAATAAATAATAAATAATAAATAATAAATAATAAATAATAAATAATAAATAATAAATAATAATAATAATAATAAATAAATAATAAATAATAAATAATAAAAAAAATAAAAATAAAAATAAAAATAAATAATAAATAATAAATAATAAATAATAAATAATAAATAATAAATAATAAATAATAAATAATAAATAATAAATAATAAATAATAAATAATAAATAATAAATAATAAATAATAAATAATAAATAATAAATAATGAATAATAAATAATAAATAATAAATAATAAATAATAAATAATTAATAATAAATAATAAATAATAAATAATTAATAATAAATAATAATAAATAATAAATAAAAATAAAAAATAAAAAAATAAAAAAATAAAAAAGTCATCGTTATAATAATAATTATAATATTAATAAAAATAACAATATTAATAGTAATATTGAAAGCAAAAATAATAATTACAACATTAGACAAGACTGAACTTATTTTTGCTGAACTGAACTTATTTTTGCTGAACTGAACTTATTTTTGCTAAACTGAACTTAACTTATTTGTACTTATTTTTGCTGAACTGAACTTATTTTTACTTATTTTTGCTGAACTGTTATTTTTACTTATTTTTGCTGAAAAATAAGTCCAAAAGGGCAGGGCCTATATTATTTTTTTTCACCAATTTAGATTCAATGATTCACAACGTTTTCTCATAATCGAATTTGAAAAATTAAGCTCATTATATTCATTCCATAAAATAAGTCACATACATCTTTTGTATTATATATATAAATATTAAATATATATACATTATATATATAAATTAAATATATATTATATATAAAAATATCTTTGGACTGGACTGGACTTATTGGACTCCAAAAGGGTGAGTCCAAATACAGTCCGAAAATATTTGGACTCGAAAATTTGAGTCCGAGTCCAGTCCAAAAAAAATCCAGTCCAGTCCGACAAGTTTGGACTGGACTGGATTGGACTCTGGACTTTTCGCAGTCCGCTTACACCCCTACTTTGGACTCCTTTTAAAGGACATGATGATTAAGGCACTTGTATGACCTTCAAAACGATATATCATGTGCCCAAAACGGATTGTAATGGAAGAAGATACAAAGGACTTTGTGTACTTGTGCGAAATATGACACCTCTATACCATTTTACTCATAACTTTTGACAGAAAAATGATAATGAGGTGATTCTAACTGGGTTGGAAACTAGACTTGAAGAGCTTCCCAACGATATATTACATGCATTAAATAAAGCTCTGGATCAAAAGCTATATCTGTTCGAAGTTGAGCTGGAGAATCTGACGATTATAGGGCAACACGTCTGTGTCAGTTTTGACACGCCTGTGTCACTCTGATTTCTTCGAAGCAGTAGCTTATATGCGTATAACATTTTATATGGTAGCAGGTCAACACGCCTGTGTCATTATTGACACATCCGTGTTGGTCTGCTCCGTAGCGCGTTCTATTTTGTCGTTTTTGTTATTTTAGGAAGTTATAAATATCTTTTTTTCGTTTAATGACGAAGAGGGGGATAGTTTCATGTTATACACTTTTTAGGTTTTCTAGAGAGAAGTTAGAGAGAGAAACTTGTAGATCTTCATTAATCTCCAAGACTCTACCTTTCTTCCATTAATACAAGTAATTATTTTCTTCTTCTTTTCTCTTTATTTCCTATTATGAAGTTTAGCTATTGTTCTCTAGTTTGTTTAATGATTTTAATTATGCTTGAGTAGTTCTTTTATCTATTGTTAAGTTGAACCCTAGTATGAATTAATTCATGATTATTTCTTTAAATTCCCAAATTAATTGTTTAATTGTTCTTGCTTAATTGATAGTGCTATTTCAATACTAGATCATGGATAACTAGTATTGTTATGATTCTATTGTCTTGATCACAACGGGAGTTGGATTTTGACGGATTTGGGTATTTCAATTAAGGACATGAAATTATCCACGGGAGTAGGTAGAATGGATTGTTAGGAAGTTAGAGTACCGCGTTTAATGTCTTTAATTTGCATGATTTCACGGGAGTAGGCTTGAGTGCATATTAAGGAAGCCATATATACTCGGGAGAGGTTTATGGTATTTTATAGAGTGTACTTTTCCTTGTCAGCATTTAATTGATTAGTTTGGGGTAGGAATTATTATTGTACTAATTCATACTAGTGGGGATACTTAACTATAGAGTCTTTTATTTATAGATTGATTGATGTAGTTGATTCGACCATCTTCGATATTAACCACCTTTAGTCTTACCATTCAGGGCTAATCATAGAACAACTTTCTCTCTTTGGGATCGACTCTGACTTACCCTACTATTTAGTTAGGAGGATTAGTTAGGTTATTTATTTTTGTTAGGTGCGCGACACGCCTACCAGTTGCCCTTGTTTTGAGTGCTCTTAGGGTAGATTTTAGTGTTTTTTACCTTTCTATGTTTAGTCTTAGGTCCCTAGATGGAGAAACCAGCTGTTTTTGAGTTGTGGTAGTTTAATATGACTGATTTGATAGTCTAGTTACTCATATGTCGTCCTAAGATGGGCGGCTTTGTTTTTTCGGGATGATTTGGTGACAAATTAAAGGTTTGATTGGAGCATTTCTTATTGGAGTACTTTGAAAGAGGGGATACCGATGTAACTTTTTTGTTGCAAATATACTCCTTTTTCTGTCTTGAGGAGATTGTTTATATAGCAACTAGCCTTATATGCACACGATGCGTGCGTTAATTTTAAAACTTGTTATTCTGTTATACACTCTATCCGTACTATAGTTATGATTATACTTATATTGTGAAAGATTAATAATTAGATGAATTTAGATATATTAATTCGCTAATATAGAAAACTAACAAAGGTTATGAGTAATTTTGAATATTAATTTTTTGTGAGTGAATTTTGAACATAAAGAATATACATAATGAGTTGGTTTGACTGAATTATGGAATATCAAAGATAGTGAGTGTTCCATATTTTTCAGGGGGACGTCATGTTTACCATTTTCTCTTATAAAAAAAAAGGTCAAGATATTTTATCCATTTAATTTTTTGATTGAAATATTTGATGCATATACCATTTTTAACTTGTTTAGAATGACAAGTTGAAATGAGAAAGAGTCTAATTGTTTTCTTTTGTAATTTTTAATTTAGTATTTTTAGAGGGGGACTGTAATATCCTGAAAATTTAAACATGCTTAATTAGCTAACTAATTATTGGTTTACTAATTATGTTATCAATGAAGTTCTAATTAAACTATTATAAGCTATTAAGGTATGATTTTTCTAAAATAAATAAAAGAGAAGAATGTAATTTTTATTAAGTAGTTATGAATTATAATTAGCTTAACAATCACCATGAAATTTACACAACTTCTCCTTTAATACAAAGTATGAATTATCCAAAGTATAATTATGTTTTTTTAAAAGTAATAATAATAATAGTAATAATAGTAATAATAGAAGAAAAGGAAAAGAAGAAATACAAAGAAAATTTGAATTGGTTTTCTTCCCTCCATTCTCCTTCCTCCTTCCTTCTTCAACTTTTCTTCCTCCTCTTACATGGCAGCCCAATAAGCATATCTTTTCTCTTCCAACCAATCAAGAGCTGCCACCATCAAACCCAAGAGAAGAATTCTCATCAAAATTCTCTTCCATCCATTGTTATCTTCAAAGTACTCTAGAAACTCCATTGCTATAAATAGCCATTGTCACCCACCTTCAAACATCACCCCTCCTTCTCCTCTGTTTCGGGCTTCAAACACCACCACCACCGGCTCGCGCGACACCTGCGCCGCGCTCAGGCTGCCTCGGCCGTCACTCGCCGGAGCTCCGCCGCCACCAGCTGTCGCGTCGAACCACTGCAGTGCTGCTCTCTCTCCCTTTCGTGCGCTGTTGTTGCTGTTGCGTGTTGTGCTGACGTTGTTGGGCCGTCAAGCCGACTGCCACCGCCCCGCGTCTGCCGCCAGTCTCGCCGGTGATCTCCGCCACTGTTGGAGCTCAGGCCCTCTACCTGTCGTGGTCTTCCCTGCTCTTAGTAGCAGAGGTAAAGACCAACTCTTTTAAAATAAAATTCTGATTTCCTTAAGTTTATAATTCAAGCCCAAGTTTAATTCTTTTGTTAGCTATTCTAGTTTTGGGCCTAGGAGAACCCAAGTTGAACTAAAGTATTTATAAACTGAATTTTATTAAGTTGGGCTAAAAAGATGTTTAAACTTATGGACTGATTTGGTTAGTTTAATTAAACCACTTAATTTGACTCCTAAAAACTATTATTGGGTTATATTTCATGATTACTAAACTAATTGAGTTGTTTAAAACTAATTAAAAATCCAATAAAGCTTGTTATTTATAATATGAGTTTAATTTATTATTACTCCCACTAATACTTAATATAACAAGATAACTTGACTTACGAGTTTTATGAGATTAAATAATGTTATAATAATATTAATAGTTCTATTATAGCTATAAATTTAATTAGTTTAATGATAGACGATTAATGGATAATTAACTATGAACTCGTATAATATGTGTAATTGTAAGTATAGTGTTTCGATAATTCTAAAAGTATAACTAAAGGAGTTATTCCACCTAATTAGTTGTTTAAGTGTCACCTTAAGAAGTTTATAACGACTAAGATAATAACGACCTTTAATGAGACCTTTACGACGTTATAAGGAACGTTATGACCTTAATAAGCGCTAACTAATATTTAGGCTTAAAAGCTAAATAACGAAACGTTCATTAATAAAATTATTCTTGAATAGATTAAAGAAGATAAAGGATATTACAAGCCTCCCCTGGCTATCAAAGTTGGTAAGCAGGATTTCAGGTAACGTCTACTGCTAGCACTCGCACTCCCTTCCAAACTATGTTTTATGATGCTTTATACGATGTTTATGCTATGTTATTTATGGTTGCGGGATATGAAATGTTTGCTATGTAAATGATGTTTATTAAATGATTTAATGCTACGAGGTATGATGATTTTGATGTTATGAAAATATGGTTATGATTACGTTTAATGATTATAATTACGTTCCATGATTATGATTACGATGAGGTAATGTAATTATGGTTACGTTACGATTAAGATTACGTTTTATGATTACGATTACGATGATGTAATGTAATTATGATACGTAAAAGAAACGAAACATGATAAATTCAAGTGAAAGACGGTTCTTGGCAGTATTCTGTTATCCCGGGTCGTGCACGTACCTTCCGTTTATAAGGGCTAATGTCCTCGGGTGGCACCGCATTACTATACTTTGGGCACTAACGCCACCTTCCGTTTTGAGGGCTTTCGTCCTCGGGTGGCTGCCTTCCGTTTACAATGATGTTATGTTCTGGGGAGACGTCCCTTCCGTTGTACTAGCCAAGTTACCAAAGTAAAAGATATATGATGATGAACATGACAAAGAGTGATGATAATGTTTTATGATTATGATTTAATGGCTATGTTTACGAAATGGTTTTACTATTTCTCTTCTCCCTGTTTGCAACTAAAATAAGTTGAAATGCTTTTACGATGTTAGGGTAGTATGTTACTGAGCCTCGGCTCATGACGTTTTGTTTTATGTTTTAGGTATTGAAGAACAGTTACAGTATGGCTATTATAAAGAGATGTGTTGAGGAGACTATGTATGATTCTAAGAGGTTTAGAATATATTGTATGATAGATGAACAAGTATTGTTTTATGATGAGCAAATGTATAGATGAATTATCATTTTAGACTATTATATTATAAGTGGGCCCATAACCCACAGGCTTAAGCTATGATTCCGCTGACGATTAAGGTTATGTATTTTCGGGGCGTTACAGGGACACCATCTTCCTCCCCCCTTACCTTATATAATAGAGATTGTTAGTTGTATTAAAAATGTGTCACTGTTTATTGAGCATGGTTGCTTGATTAAGGTACCATTTTCTTTCCTTTTCTTCTTTATGACAAGTGAAGAAATTTTTGCGGGAAGTTTGGGGTGATACCCATTTTTAATATGTTGCTATAATGTAATCACATAGAGATGTTTACACTTTCAAGTTTTGTTTGTGTATTTTCTCCCACAGGAGCGTCATTCGCTTATATGCCATTGTAAGATCGAATCAGGTTTCGTGTTGTTCAGACTTCAGAAGATGGAGGAAAGTGCGGCTTCAAGTGTTCCTGACGGCGAGTTAATTGCAATTAAGTTCGGCTTGGCAAGCCATCATGAAATTGTGAGTAGGCAACTCTCTTCTTCAGGCACATGCTTTATTTGGAGGGATGATAAACATCTAACGGGTAGATGTGTTAGATACAAGTTTTCGTATAACAAATATTATTTATGTATATACCAAATATTGTTTGTGTATGTAACAATATTGTTTGTGTTGTTTTCCCCTAATTTGTTATACGAAACACAAATAATATTTTTACATACACAAACAATATTTGTTACACGAAAACTTGTGTTAAACACATCTAACTGTTAGAGATTTATCAAACCTCCTTTATATGTGTCATTTTTTTTACAAGGCTGCTAGTTAGATAATTGAGGTTGTAAATGTTTCAAGTCAATTGCTTCCTGGTGGATTTATAGTGTACTATTGGCTATTGCTTCTTGATTTTGTCATCTTCCATTGTTTAGCTCATTTAGTTGGGTAATTGGGTTATGTTAAATGGAGATAGTTCTTATTCATGTAATGCTGGGAAATTTAATAATAGCAAAGTGTAGAAAGAATTACCTCGGAGAGTATTTCTTTGGAAACAGAGTGTGTGTACACAAGTTTGACCATGTAGCCTGAAGTGAACATATTTTCGCTTGTATAACGTGGCTGAAAATTATGTCTTGAAGATGTTAGGTGCGCAAACACTGTTTCTTGCTTTTTCCATTTGCATCTGGCACACCGCACACATAATATATAAGTTTTCCTAGAAAAAGTCTTGCTATATCAGCTTTGTATGTGGCATACTGAAAATGATACTGTTATAAGCTGATGAAATTAAATTAGGCTTATTTAGGCGGTGATGAGATGTATGACATTAGATCCACGATACATGCCAATGCTGTCTAGGGGTCAAGATTCATAAGTAGATATAATAATGTCTGCAAATTGGATATTTCTTTTTACCCTTGTAGTGCAACATACTTCGCTTTTCCAATTTGCAATTCGACCAAAACGGGCCAAAAATAGCCCAAAGCCAACCATAATTCGCTTTTCTCTGTTCGCAATTTGCAGGGAGATTAGGGAATTATGTCACGCAACGTTCTACATCTATATGAAAGTAATCCTTTTAATCTATTGTATCAGATGCAAATATCTACATAACCATAGTGGTTAAATCTCTGGTTTGTACTGATCACAGACTCACAGTTGACTTAATTGAACATTTCGATGTTTGAGAGAAGTGGGACGTCTCACCATTTCGACTATAACTTTTGATTGGCTGATCATTTGGCCACGAAACCAATTGAAGGTTCTTCTAGACATGAAGAGCTTTCCAACAAGTGGTGACACGATACCATTGTACAAGCAGTAGTATGCTTATGGCTTGCATCTACTTGTCCACATTGTATCTTCATATGTGCTATATTCCTGTGTATGTGTATTGGTACAGGTGCTTGTGGTGCATAAAAATGCACGTGCTTAGAAATGAGTTGTATTACAGAGCTTGAGATAAGAGCTTATGCTCTAGACTGGTTGAAGGCCTTGAGGCAGAGGCCCAGTGACTTTCTTGTCCCAGTGATCGGCACAGTGCAATGAACAGGCCAAATAGGAGATAGTATAAGTAGGGCACAATTTAATTTGTGTGAGGAGCTCTTTGAGAGGCCTAAGAGCTGTGAAGGGTGAGTGGATTTAGATTGTCTCAGTCTGAGAACACTGGTGGATGAATACAGGACTTTTGTTTAAGTAGGGTGTTATCCACTGGATAATTGGATACAAGGCATACCAAACGAGTTGTAATTTCCGTGTCATGGGTCAATAGCTTAAAACTTCATTCTACAGGTGTGTTTAATAATTGGCCTTTTGTATGGCTGAATCTTCTTTGTGAAGCATCAAGTATTATAACCCAATAAATTTTTTACAATAGCCTTCTTTGAAAAAGGCCACAGAAAGCGTGCAATGAGAACCACTCATTTGTCCACATCAGCATTACACGAAATGTTGACTTTGCCACGTCATTTAGGTAGTTCCTTAATTTATGCAGTTTTAATTTAGGCAGTTAACTGTTTAATTCCAAAATTATATTTAATAAATTCTTTTCTTTATTTACTGCATTTACCGTATTTGGTATATAAGTATGATTTACGAACTTATACTAAAATTAAATACATGACATTATACCTTTTAATACTACTATATGATTACTTATACAGTTATACTAGAATAAAAAACATGACATTATACGTTTTACTATATGATTACTTATACAGTTATACTAAATAAAAAACATGCCGTCAAGAAAAAAAAACATGATATTATACCTTTTACTATATGATTACTTATACAGTTATATTCAAATAAAATACATGACATTATGCTTTTTAATATATGATTGTTTTCTGAAGGTATGAATAACAGAATTAAACCTTTATACGAAATTGTGCTTCACAAATGATAATATATGAACTTTGACCTTATGGCATACGAAATATTAATTCATTAAAAAAATTTGGCACATATTTATCACTCTTAAATTTTATTAAGTTCAACATGTAAACGCATGTATTTATATAATTTATATTTAATCATACCCCATACCTCAATTAACGGCGAGCATGGTAATTTGTGGACAATTAGGGTCCTCATTTCGATTTTATTTGAAAGAAATTAGGGTTCATGAAATTAAAATTCGCTCAGTATTTGTGTAGCGTAACCACAAAAGAATTTGAAATTACTGGTGCCTAGGTCGAGCTTGTTGTTCAGTTGGCCAGCTATAACGGTGTTTTTCGACTTGCCTTAGGTAGAAGATAACAACCATTTATCCGTAAAAATTCGCTTAGTAGTTGTGGTTAGTGTTATAATTTGGACATCACTTTACCATGGGTTGGCCATATCATAGTAATACGTACATCAAATGAGTTTACCATGTGGGCAGCCACATTTTGACAATGCCCAAACAAAACTGTGTAGTTGACCAAAAATAAGTTTTAAGGCCCATTATCACTCTGTCAATATACAAGTTAAGTACAATATGTATAAGTTACATATTTGGAAAATGTAGTTGAACCTTAGTTAACAACGGTATTATTAAATTCCCATCTGAAAAAAAATAACACAGTAATATTAAATCTGAACCCCTACATTTTATAGTTTAGAATGATATTGTAAGGGGCCACCAGACTAATGCTATGTCCACATAACATTATGGAAACAACACAATAAACCATCATGGCCCATTATTACCCTTTAGAAAAACAGTCCAACTTCTTTTTACTTCCCATTCGCACAAATTCGAGGAACTGTATCATAGTAATTGTACCTTTTGGCGCTTTGTATCCCCCTTTTTTGTCTTTTGGTGTATTTAACACCCTTCCAGGAACTTCTGTTAACTTGTATTTATTCTTCCCAAGTATTTATCTTTTTTCTCCACTTTATCGCTTTTCTTCTTGTGTCATCTTTCTCAAAAAGGTTATTTTTAACACAATCCTCTCATCTTCTATTCCTTTATGATGGCTCAAAACGACGACAATCCATGGTCCCATCTTGTTAGGAAAGTTCCAGACCTCTCTCCTCCAAATGGTAAGTAGTCTGTATTTTTTAAAATTTTGAAATCCATTGTTTATTGGCATTTTTGCTGAAATGTGTGAAACAATGATTGTTTATTTGTTTGTGGTTGTAGTAATTTAATCCTTTAAAGAGTTTTTTTATATGTGAGATGGTGTTTGTGGTTGAGCTAATTAAAACTGAACTTAAATATTTTGAAGTTGATGTCTGTAATTTTATAATACTTGTATTGTAGTTGATTTGGTTAGTTTAGTAGTCGTGGTTAGTGTTATAATTTGGACAGCACCTTACAATGTATTGGTCATATCATATTAATACGTACATTAAATGAGTTTACCATGTGGTAGCCACATTTTGACAATGCCCAAACAAAAATGTGTAGATGACCAAAAATCAATTTTAAGTCCCATTATCACTCTTAAATTTTATTAAGTTCAACATGTATACGTTAGATATATGGAAATTGTAGCTGAACCTTAGTGTTTGTGAACCCCTACATTTTATAGTTTAGAATGAAATTGTAAGGGGCAACAAGACAAATGCTATGTACACTTGACAATATGGAAACAACAAAATAAACCATCATGGCCCATTATTACCTTTTAGAAATGATGTTAGTTTAGGATGATGCTGAACTCTCTTTTTTTAATGATGAACTAGGTTTGACAGCCCTGGAGAATGCACATGAAATCTGCATGGATATGGATATTCTGCTCTTCCATATCTTTAACAAGCTGCACTGGCGGGATAGAAAGAATGTTGAATCTACTTGCAAAAAATGACGCATATGGTCAACGTATGGATATCTTGGTTTCCCACAAGGGCGTACTGGGGGTGGTTTTAAGTTTTTTGAGGGGTTTAATACCTGGGCACTTGATGATATCATCTACAACGATGCCAAGGACCTCATTGCTTTCTTAGAAAAAGATATTACAGTGTATTTTGATGCGTTTCCTTTGCTATTCAAGGAGGATTAGAGAATTACAGTTAGTCTTGTTGGTTGAATTTTTTTTTGTTGATGTAAATGGTGGGTAGGCATAGCATTTTTTTGAAATTAAGTTGCCTACATTGTTATGTTGATTGTTGGATTTAGGTTTGTGTCGTAGCTTGTCTTAAGTGAATGTGACAAACAATTATTTCCTTTTGTGTTTGTCACTTCTATGACACAGTACTTGTTTATGGAAAGCGTGGCTAAACACTATTTGGTTGTTAATGTAAAGTGTTTAAGCCATTAAGTAATATGTAATGTGAGATGATTTATGGAATGAAATGAAATGACTGTTTTTGTTACACACTCCACTTCGTTTACATGTTACTTATTAGTTAAGAATGTACATTATGCAGAAAAATTTGAGTTGAGTCATTGTATAGTTGTGCACTATGGGGGATCATGGAGCATGGATTGTGTTGTGGTTTACCATGGAGGACATGTCAAAGTGTTTAAGTAGTTACTTGCCTCTTTTAGTGTGTCACATATTAAGGATATAATTAATAGCCTTGGTCATATTGTAATTTTAAAAGCACGTATGGAAAATCATTCAAATACTCAGGCTTCTTATTGTGAAAGACCGCATAAGTAGCTCAATAAAACTTAATATACTAAAGTTAGGCAGTAGCCAACCAATTCATAAGCTGTAGTGCAAGTTCCGATGCAGGATGTTTGGTAATAACTAACCCAAAAACTAAAAAAATTCATGATACATCATAGCAACTACACTTACTAAACCAACATAACCTTGGTAAATCAAGATAATAACAAGTTAACAACTCCAATGCAAACTAAAATAAAAAGGCATAACATAATTCTTAATCATCTTCGGGGTCGAAACGAACATCATCCTCATCATGTTCGGTATCATCATCACCAGAAACATCATCCTCATCATCAAAATCATCCCTATCAGTACGATGCGTGCATGCACCATCATCTCCCTCTTCAGCATCCAAGTTATTGCCATTGTCGTCGCCTGTGAATCACACAATGATTTTATTGCTTTAAAAAAATGCAGCTATTGAGGTGTGGACTAAAGATAATACACGTGATAAAAAAATCCATTTATAACGCCATATGATAGTAGCATTCCATTCTAACAATAGCAATATGACCACAGACGAAAAAATACACACAAATTGGAATCTACAAGTTCCCACAATGTTTGGTCCTGTCCATGACCACAGTTTGGGCATTTCCCAGTACGAGTAAATGAAATATGTGGGTATGTCCATAAGCGCCATAAACAACTACCAAATACTCACGCGAAAATACGAGTAAATGAAAGTGGTCATGCTGGTGTAATTTAAACAGTAATACTAGTATGAATTAAGGTTTACTAGTATGAATTAAGGTTAACAATACCTAAAGCTGTATTTCCAGAAATGTTGTCGCCCGTTTCGAAACGCTTGGCCATCTCTTTCGTTGCTACTACACGAATGTCATTCATAAGTGAAGTAGTGAAGACCTCCGGATGTAGTCGCCTAAGCATCTTCTGCACCACAAGGCTTTCCAGCACAACATTCTGAACCAGCTCCTCAGTCACACCTAATCTACCATCTTCTTCGGGATCCTTAGCTGGTGCCTTCACATATGGAGTTGCCCTTTTCGGCGCACGCCTAACACCACGCTTCTTCCATACACACAGCGTTGGATCGAACGTATATCCCAGAGCAAGAGTGATTGTGTTGCTATTGAACGGCGTTGTGTATTTGTAGTCTGCAATCACCTCATTTGAAAGGTCCACTTTGAAGTGCCTAAACACCTTAGTCAACCACATCCCGTAAGGAAGGAATCCCTTTTTTTTGTTATGAGCAGCAACCATGTAGTTGATCATCATCATCGGCATGTTCATCTTCTTCTTCGCAGGGACGCAGTACATCACCAACATGTCTAGATAGGTTAGGGAAGATTTCCTACCCAAACGACAAATGAAAGTCTGCATCAGAATCAAGTGAAGAAGGCGAGAGGGCATTGTCAGTTCATCGATGGAAGGCTTATTTGTTCCTTCGGCATCTGGATCACTCAACACAAGCCTGATTGCCTCCGTGGGATCAAAACCATTAACTGTACTCCACTTGTTTCCTGGTAAATTGTGTAGCCCCGTCGTCGGAATGTTCAGAATTTTCCCCAACTCGGTATCATCTAGAACTATTGATTTCCCCTTCACCTAAGTATGTATGACCCCCTGTTCTAGGTTCGTGTGGTCGAAGTGAGTGTAGAATTGTCGCACTAGCTCGGGGTACACATCATATGATTCTTCTAGAAGCTTATCCCACCTCTGATATTGGAACCACAACCTCACAAAACCCACACTTACGTCGTCCAAGGAATTAAAATCCACAGCCCTCCCAGATGCAATTTTCCTTGCCCCAAATACTTTGTTGTACAACCTTTTGTAGTTCACTGTCTTGAACATTTGATCTGTTTGTGTAGGTCCTGTAGTTGCAACCTTGGCGACTTTGGCAGATCTTGTATTATTACAAGGACTTGAGATTGCACCAACCCCTTCCCACTTTCTTTTATTGGGGGTAATTACTTGTTCCATTGGTTCTGGGTTCTCTTCCTCAGCTACTCTACTTTGTTCTTGCTTTTTCTTCGCAGCCTTTGCAGCCTTTGCACTTGCTAGTTTGTCCTTTGTCGCAACTGTCTTAATCCTCATTATGCTTCAAAATGGCAAAGGGTCATAGAAAAGATGAAAAATTGTTATGAGAAGATTACATATACATTTGGACATGACCTGAAATGTAGTTGGTAATTGCCATGCCTAATCAAAATGTAAAACATTTCATGCAACTACATCAACAAGTGGCAATGACCAACAAAAAGGAATGTCATTGCCAACAAAAAAAGCACGTTTTCCATGTACTTAGCAAATCATGCACGTTTTCCAGGCTTAATGACTTATAAGAGACAAGTTGTAGGTAATCAAGATAACTCCTATACAACATACGAAGTAGTATAGTATAACAGAAATAATACGAATTTATGTGAGCATAGGGCAGTTTGTTTGGAAAACAAAACAACTTAAAGCCTGCTTACCAATACAATCACTCGTATATGCACAATGTTAAACTCCATATCACCATAAACACAATTCTTACCACATTTGCAAAACAATTGGAAACAATTGTAGAAGTATGGACACAGGAATGGAGTTTACAGAACATAAATAATCGGCCATATACGATTAATTTCATTCTAAATGTATCCACGCAAGGATCACCCAACAAATGTTCAGCCATTGAAAATCAAATAGAATGTACCAATTACAAGTAGTTACAGTGCGAGAATACGATACCAAATTAACAATAGTTACAAATTCGCAATATGATTCCACTCCTAACATAACAAAAATATAATTTTGCATGAAACATAAAAACAACATGAGGTACAGTAAAAAAAAATAGCTGTAATCAAGCGAATTGAAGATGATAATTATGGCGACTGTAAAGAAATTAGGTAACCTAACCTTCGATAGAAAGTTGCACAAAATTTACAGTTGTCAGTTGGTAGTTTTATGGAGCTTATTTTCAGAGAATTGAGAGAGATTTAGATAGAAGGAGGCGGTTTCAGAGAAAAGGGTTTGAACACAAGGGAGATGATGAAGGCGCAACCCGTAAGTCGTAAAAAGGGCGGGTCAATATGGTCATGTGTCATGTCAGCTTTTTGGTTATAATATATTTAATTAATTTATAGATCTGCTGGAGATTTTGTTTCTGAGGGAAGTAAACTTGCACATTTAATAAGAAAAACATAATTTTATACCATAAATTCGTTACAATTATACACTCATTTTAATAGTAGTTTTTCACACATATTAGACGCCCTAAACCACAAATGAGAAAATTTGGAAAAATATCCCATAGTTAAGGAAATATCCTATAAAAAAGGAAATAGGAATGTTCTCAACATTTTACAGTTAATAATATCCCATAAATAAGCAAATTAATAAACTTAGACGTTATGTATTTTGGTGGGATTCGTTTATTTAATTAAATTTTTGTGTTATTGGTTGCTAAATTTAAGGAGGCTTTGATTGATTGCACGTAACCCAAATTCCGGCGGTTATTGGTTATAATCCCGAAACATCATTTAATTTAAGTTTTTAGGAGACGACTTTTTTTTATAATACTAGTCTTATATAAAATTCTTCATATATAATAGAAATAGACATATGATTTTCCTATTTTTATTTGTTTAATTAAAGCAGGTACTTAACCTCCTCTTTTTTTTTTTTTCCTTTTTCTATTTGTTGGTGTCCCCCATTTGTTACCTTATATAATAGAGATATAGTGAATATGCATTTGACAAATATATAGCAAATAAATACACTTTAGATGGAAAATGTTCTTCAAATATATAGCAAATATAAATATACTTAAACAGAATTTGGACGGAAAATGTTCTTCAATTGATATTGATGATTTCTATGACTTTTTGTTTTTTTGCTTGTTTCTCCGAGGTGCAATGTGAGACTATTTCACCATTTAAGTCATACTCGACACTGTCCTCTACGTTAATTGGCCAGGCAGCAATCCTGAATCTTTTTTTATCCATGGATCCATACGTGTACACGCGCTTTGTTCGATGAGTATGTTCTTCTTCAAGTTGAAAGTATTCATTGATTAATTTTGACTGCTTTAATTGCACCAACACACGTACGTTTTCAAGTCCACGGGATGCAATTAGGTATCTCATGAAGACTCTGAATTCGTTCAAATCTTTAGTATGTGTTGCTTTGTCCCCAATCTCACCAGGAGGATCTGAAAACAAATAAATATACATAGTACAAATGTACAATTATAAGTCAGTTACGGTAATTCATTTAGTGCAACTGATTACAATTAAAACACACAGTGTATCTAATTCGAAGATGTATACAATATATAAATTAATCACCTTTGGCGTCCCCATCATAATACCAAAGCCCCATTGTATGATGAATAAAGGTCAATTCTGATTGGTAAATCGATTTCATGAATGGTACAGGGCCTTCTTCTTTTTCGATTCTAACCAATGTATCATAAACAGGTTTTACCCCAATTTCATCCATCAATGTAGACACAAACAAGCTTATGGAAGCTGTGTCGCACAAATGAGCTAGTTTCTTATCGACAGACATTGCAAAAAGCTTAGATTTGGAGGGATCACTAGTACAGAAATGAGGATTTGCACATATTATGTCATATATTTATAGTAAAAGAATTACCGCCAAATTAATGGGATTTCCCACCAAAATGAGTCGAATTTCCCACCAAAAACAAGCCCTACAAATATTTTATTTTTATGAATAAGATAATATTTACTTCAAAATGTTTATTGACCACCCTACACTTTCCTACTTCATCTTATTTTTTTAAAATTTAAGCCTGATTGACCAATGAATAATTCTCTTTGCTTTAAGGGAAAAAAACTCTATTAATATTAAGACTAAAATAAGAAAAAAAAGCTCTTAATATTAAGAGTTGAGAATACATATGAAAAGTACTATTCAGCTGCTCCTTTACTACATTTAGTTATATATTGCAGAAGTTTACAGTTTAAGCATTGCTAACAATTAGTGTTCCAAACATGTTAATATGTATTTCAAAAGTAACCATCAAACAAAGTATTAAAACATAAGTAAGACCCTGATTTTCCTTTAATTTAAAATAGTCAGTAATTCGTTGTTGGTAATGTCCTAAAGTGTGTCTGGACAGTCTATTAACGCTTCATAGTGTCATTTCTGTAACCCCCCGGCTACTAACCGGCTACACTTTTTCTGTGTAGTTGTTGCTGGTGGTCGAGAGAGACAATTGTCAAATAACAGGAAAGGTTCCAACTACACATGCACAAAATGTAGAAAAAGCGTTTACTCAAATACTGGACAAGGTGGATCGTTGGGGTAATGCTGTAAATGCAATGTTTAAATTGGTATCTGACTTCGTGGATAGAACATATCCTCAAGCAGTAGATGACGAAGAAGAAGAAATTAGAGCAGAATCTGGGGATGAACAAGAGGTTGACAGAAGGAAGAAGAGGAAAAAGGAAATTGTAAAAGGAAGCAAACGGAAGAGTTGTACGAAAAATGTTAAGGAGTGTAAGGATGATTCTGATTATAAACGGGAGGATGAAGGACAACCTGAGGATGTCAAGGAGCGGAGATGCCGAGGGAGAAAGAGAAAACCAAGAAGCCGACAAATAGTATTAAAAAGCATTGAGGAGAAGCAGGATAATGCCGCGGCGAATGAATCATCTGATGTAGGGGTAATTGGGGGCGCGGTCCCTAATGAAAATGTCGATGAGAGAGGTGCAACTGCTGAAGTAGAGGAAAAAGAGGATGATAATGACAAGAAGGTTGATGATGATGATAGGAATGATGATGACAATAAGGCTGATGATGATGATAAGAATGATGATGACGCGAAGGTCGATGATGATGATAGGAATGATGATGATGATAAGAAGGTTGATGATGCCGAACACGAAAAAGCCAATACGACCTCCCCAGCAGATCAGGAGCATTACGCCTCAACGATAGAGGAGGATCCTCCAGAGTAGAAGCAAAAAACAAAGAATACGAGGAACAAACAAAGGTACAACTCCTGCGAAAAAGATTGAAACAACTCAAGGAAAATATGAAGAGGTTAGTTAGTTGACTAAGTAAGAATTTGTGAATTTCAGAATTTATATTATTTACTGTACTTGTTCATGTATGCAATCTGGATAAAGTAGTTAGGACATTACCAGACCAAAAAAAGCGTAATTATATAGAATTTCTACATTACTTTGAGCATCATTGTTTATTGTTGCTCACATATGTTGTGAACTGACTGTAATGTCAATGAGTTCAGGTTGATGAAGAGGAGACGTTCCATATAAAACATGTTCCGATAGCTACCGCGATGAGAAAATGCAAGCTTGAGACAAAAGCAATGCTGGACTTTGTTCTATCCGATAAGGAAGACCCTGGGTGAGTCGGTGAAGTTAATTCAATTTTATTTATCTGTTGGCCGATTTCATTTCGAAACTTCTGTGATCTTGAACCTTTAATTTTGTGTTTTTACTTTTGTAATAGCCATGTGTTGTTCAAGTCACAGTGGACCTCGGCAGATAGGACACACCTACGGACCTTGGGTCCGGGGTGTGAATTGACGGAACAAGTAAGTAATTCATTACTAAATTAAATATATAAGAATGTTTATAAATGATTGAAAACCCATTGCTGCTTATATTGAATGTGGGATTTATTTAAGATCATTAATTTGGTGGGGATTCGAGAGACAATAAATAGGCAAACAAGTTTTTTCATACCAACGGCACTCCGGGTTAGTTGCGATGTCTTTGAGCTGCTGTTTATAATGGTTGAAATTTGTCATGAAATTAAAATCTATTTAATATTATTAAATTCTTTCAATACTGAAGATAATGGATGTGAAAAGGACGAGGAAGGGATCAAAATATTTGCCGGATTCACCTATGATGCAAACATCATACTTGCCAGATGATCCAGACCAATGCAAAGAGGTAATTGTAATTTGCCTATATTGTTCCGCTAATAGCTGTTTTTGGTTTGAGGAATAGTCTAATAATATAGTATATATATTGTAGATCATGGTTCCGTTGTGGATACCGAAGCCAGATTATTTTTACATGTGTGTTGTTTGTTTCGAGGACTCCAAAATTTACATGCTTGATTCGAACCCTGATGAAAACACGCAAAAGAGGATCGATAATGCCAAATGTCAGGTATTCATCTTCTATTGTCTGGTTGGTTGGACGTTTTCATGTGTATGTAAAATAATGGCCGCATTTCTGACACAGATTAGGAAACTGTCCACACTTATGTCTTCAAACAAGTCGGACGCGAGGCTGAAAAGGTTCAAGGCATTTTCCGGTTGGGAAATCAAGCAGGTTAATACCCCAAGACAGTCAAGCGCGTACGTCATTCACAATTCAACTTTTCTATTACAATTTGTTTTGGAGACGGCTATGCGTTTTTCTAAAGTCTCCCACTTTTGTTTTAGATATGACTGTGGGATGCATGTAATCAAATACATGGAAGCACATAACAGGAGAAAGTGGACGAACAAGAATTACTTTGAGGTAATGGATGTCTATGGTTAATCCTATCCAACCTTGCATAGTTTTCATGCATTGTTGCTCCATTGAAAGCAACTAATTGTGTGCAAATGTTTTCCAACAACTTAGGATCTTGCAACACATCGCAAAAAAACTCTAACATCGTTGAAAGATTGGGATGTAAAACAGTTGAAAGATATTGTCTACAAGTTAGCATTGGCGGGTTGAGAGAACGAAATTCGATCTTGGTGTATTTTCCTTGCTATTTCTTAGACATATTTGTACTGTACAACTAAGAGTTGTGTTAAAAACTTTGAACATGTGTTACTTGTGCACTGTCGAATATTTGTCGTTATTCCTGATTTGGTAATGTCTCGTGACACAACTATACTCTAGACTTGTTTGTCATAGTTGCAACTTGCAATTATCATTTCTTTAGTTCAATTTACACATGACTCCCTCAATGAAATCATTTCTGACATTGTTTGATAATGACCAATATCATGGTTGGAGATTGCCATAAACTTTGCCGCATGTACCTGAAAGACAGTTAGACTACTTGAACAATCGAATTACACATAATATTGGTATGGTAAAACGAAGTGTTGTGTTGAAAACTTGGACCTTGTGTTACTCAAATATTTATTTGTATTATGATTTTTTTAATGTCCACGATCATTATAGGGCACAACACAAAAAGGTACTCTAAGAATCAACAAATAGAATGAACCAAACCGTTGTTTCATGAGTAAAAGTTGATTTACTTGTATATATGTAATTGTTTTTTGTATTCATGAGTCATGACACATGGATTACAACGTATTTTACTTCATTACTCGTGACATTGTTCAGTAATGACCTAGTCCGTGTTTAGACATAGCCATAAACATTGCTACAAACATTGCTACACATTAATGAAATAAAGTTTAGTTCTCCAACAATCGTACACATAATTTTGAGGGAATATAAAATTTTAAAAGATTGTTGTATAAAGTAATTGGGAATGCTGACGATACTATACATAACGAAGACTTTGTCTCGACGCATAGTTATATACTATGAAGCACATCTCGAATCAACACCGCTGAATTTTATGATATTTGCCAAGTTGTTATTTTTGCTTGTAACTAGTTTAGCCAAACACTTCAATCGTTCGGCACGCATCTCGTCAGTCTGGTGAATTAGAAAACAAAGTTAATTGCATTTTATAAACATTTTAGCCCCAACACAGTTACTGAAGGTTCTTACTGAATATGTAATGTCTTGCATGGCTTTGATATCGGGACATTCGATGTACTTGAGGACATACATTCCACAATCATGACTGAAAAAGGTGAATTTGTAATTTTGATTAGTTTATTTGGATAGTAAATATAACTAAACTAAATGTGTATATTTGGAGTTACCAATTTGGCTGTAACGGAACATCTACGACGTCATATAAAAAGTCTTTGTACTCCTTGAAAAGTCCGCCTAAGCGATTTCTTCGAAGAACTGTCGCAGCTTTGCTCATCTGATCGAATTGAAGTTATTATGGACGTTATAGTCACTACATTTGAAAAGTACAGTGCGTTAGATTGAAATAGTTACCATTTCCTCAGCGAGATTGAAGCGGTTGTTCGAGGCTCCTAGTGAATCTATGATGTACACCATTTTTTTGAAGACATGGAAAACCAACAGGAACCAATGTCTCGCCTCGTTATCTAACACAGGAATGAAAACCTACAAAAAAACGAAGATATTGAGAGCTGATTAACTAATAAGACGAATTAAATCTCAAATAAATTGCAACACTTGCAAATATGTAAAACCTGTTTAATTGTTTCGACGTGTTCCGGGATAAAGGTGTCATTCACGGCTGAACACCTATTCATTATGGCTTGACTTCCTCTATATGGATTCCGTTCATCGGACTTAAGTATAACACCCTGAAACATTTTTATGGTCTTGGATCAAATAAATAACCGCAAGGTACGAAAGTCATTTTAGTGTAACCCAGAATCGATAATGTACCTGAAAAGAGGGGGACAATACCATCTTCGTGGAGTTGGTCTCCATTAACCCCAGTTGCATGTCATATAAGTAGACATTGATAAACTGTAAAAAAAAAAATACAACTTTGTAAGCATATTACTTGAATTAAAATTAGGTAGTACTGATAGTCAAGACTTGAGTAGACAGCTTACATGATTAGACAACCATCCATCTGGAAATACACACATAGAGTCACCAACTGTCAATCTGTGCATACCTTCACTTGGACAATACACTTCGTCATATTTGTCAAACTTGTGAAGATTTAAGCATATTTGCTTGTCCCGATCTACTAGCTGAGGTAGATACTTATGGAATACTGGCTTTGCCAATTTGTTTGAACTTCGTCTTTTGGAAACTGGAGGACTACCATTACCAGGTACAACCTCTTCATCCTTGCCAAATTAATTAAACAGGAAATGCATCAAGCAAATGTCAGTCCTTAATAGCAAAAATTGATATGCGTGTGGTAATGTCTGGAAATGTTAAATGTGATGACCACAATGCACCTGCAATACAATAAGCTCTTTTGCGTTGCACTTCTTCTGCCTCTTTGCTTTCGAAGATGTGGGCTGCGAAGATTCTGATTTTGATGTTTTTTTTTACTTCTTCCCCTACCTGGTATATACAGTGTAATATGGTAATGGCCAGACAAATTTATTTGTATGGCCAAAAGGAAGCATTAACAATTTGGCTACTAAATTATTGCCAAATCAAATGTTAAGGTGTACCTGTTCGTTTTGTGCATTTGAATTGCGCTTTTTGTTTCCCTTGGGCTTTGCTGTCTATAAATTGGGGACATAAGTATCACCTTTGAAATAACAAGTGCTGATAAAACAATACACTTTTAAAACTTACGGTTTCATTAGATTTTGGATGCTCCTGTTTTATTCGCCGAGGAGTCCGCTTCTCCATTGTTTTATCTACAGTGTTCGCTCCACCAGATAGGTCAACGCTGCCCTTTGATGTTGAGATAGTGTTTGGAGTCTTCGATACATCAATAGACTTTTCGGCTTTTTTTACTTCTTTTTTTGCCTCGTCCTTGACGTCTCTCAGTGTTTCCAACCCTGGAGGAAATTGAGGCGCATTGAAACGAACATTTCGGATACTAAATGAATCAATTTCTAAGGGTTCTTCTGCACTTTCCTCCTCTTGTCCTCCCAAATCAACGTCCAGCTTACGCTTAGTTTTTGATTTTTGTATGCAATCGACCAAGCCACCATCAGGACTTAGGAAAGGGGAATTCGATCTATTATTAGTAGCGCAACTAGCACTTGGAGTTCTTGTTGATTTTTGTACTCCCGGTGTGAAATCACCTTCTTCATTGCCCTTTGGTGACTTTCCACCATTGGCTTCACCATGACAATCATGTTGCTTTGAATGTAGTTGAGCCAACGACAACTCGATGTTGGTAACTTTTGAGCGTATTTCATTGATGGCTTCTAGAATCACACCCAAGTTCTACACAAACAAAATGAAGGCAAAAAGGCAAAACCAGGTTTTGGATTCATAACAGTATAAGATATATTTTCCAACTGCATATCTATATAATTTATATTGAATATGTAATTACAATATTAATCGTTGGAGCTGCTTATTATTAATTAATTGGCTACATAAATGAAGGAAAATAAAGAAAACCACTATGTAATACCTTCACATGAGGAGTTGTTTTTCTCTTCCGCCATTTTCGGTTACTCCACTGCTTCTGTAACGAGAGTGAGGGGGATGTACAGTGGGTTTTGGTGTGATGACACAAGGCAAAAACCCTAGACAAATAATTATTTTGAGATCTTCCTTCCTAAAATCCTAACCACCCGCTAACCCACGTAAAAAAGATTGCGCAGAATATAATTTTGAGATCTTCGTTTAAATTTATGAAGATAAATAATATTATATTATCTCCTTTCCAAATATGCTAAACAAATAATTATTTTCCTTTCAGATCATTAATTATCTCATTATGATAAAAAGAATTTTGTGGAGAATCCAAATAACTAATAGAATATATCAGATTATTAATTATTATATACGTTATTATCATCTAATTCTTTTTTACAAACAAAAAATGAAATAAAAAATCATATTCTTCCTTTTCAGTTATTGCGTAAAACCAATAGTATTATCAAATATAACTGTCATTTTGTAAATTCCTCTGCGCTTTTTTTTGTTCAAATGAGGCACAAAAAAAAACTGCTATTTTGTAAATAAAAATGAGGCACAAAAAAAACTGCTATTTTGTAAATAAAAAACCCTTTTCCTATGTATTAAGTATATCCTACTGTTGTTGAATATCGATGTAATGTTTGATCAATATTTGGACATGTCCATCACGTGAAATACCAGTGACCAAACAATTAAGTACACAAATAATAGCAGTTGATATAATTTTCGAAGCTGAGTACAAATATAATAGGATTTAAGCGTATGGCAAAGCAAGGATAACAGGATGGTCATAGCCATAAAAAATATCACTATCCGATTAGCGGCTATGACCAAAACAAGTGCCATATTTGGACATGTCCACAACCCGAAATACCATTGACCAAACAATTAAGGTTCACAAACGAACAACGATACATATTTTTCGAACCTCAGTACAAATATAATAGGAGTCAAGCATCTGGCAATGCCTGTATAACAAGATGGTCATAGCCATAAAAATTATCACTATCCAATTTGCGACTATGGCCAAAATAAGTTATGGACTGTCACTATCCAATATTTGGACATCTCAATATGTTCACATAAGGTTCATTCGACATATTTTTCCAAGCTGAGTTAAAACCTAATAGGAGTTAATCGATTGGCAATGCCTGGAGAACACTATGGTCATAACCATAAAAAGTATCACTATCCAATTAGCGGCTATGACCAAAACAAGTTATGGGACTGTCCAACGCACCAAAACCAAAGGCAATTTGTCTTCCACCATTCATATTCAGAAAATACCACCAACGCCGGCCAACTGAACTAAAAACTCGACCACGGCACCAGAAATTTCAGAATTATTCGTCTGAATGGCATGCTGCATATAACTAACGCCGGCCAACTGAACTAAAAACTTGACCACGGCACCGGAAATTTCAGAATTATTCGTCCGAATGGCATGCTGCATATAACTTTGCAAGTCAACTTTATGAACCATAAATGTCTTCAAATTAATCAGAAACCCTAATCGTCTTCAAATTAGGTTCCTCCCCGTTAATAAAGGAGGTTCTGGTTCATTGAAGAAGACATTAATGGAGTTTAAATAATATGTGTCAATGTTTTATAAAATAATATTTCGTATGTCATGATTTTCATGTTGTATAATTTATATGATAAGATTTAATTATGTATACCTTGAAAAAACAATATAATCGTCTTCAAATTAGGTTGCTCGCCGTTAATAATGGAGGTTTTGGACTACTGAAGAAGACGTTAATGGAGTTTAAATAATATGTGCCAATGTTTCTTACAGTAATATTTCGTATGTCATGATTTTCATATATTATAATTCTTATAATATAAGATTTAATTCTGTTATTTACTTATTTTATACCTTGAAAAAAAAAATGTATAGTGAAACGTATAATGTCGTGTATTCTTTATTATAGTATTAGTAACCGTATAAGTTAGTAAATCATATAATAAATACAATGTATGGAGAAAAGATTTTAATACATTTAATTTTGGAATTAATTCTTAAACTGCCTAAATTACATGGTCAAACTATCTCCAACTTCCTTAAATCACGCGGTACAGTTAGCATTATCGTGTGTATGATGTGGCGAAATGAGTGGCTCACATTCATTTCTTACGGTGGCCTTTTTTATGAGAAATCCATCATAAGAACATCCTATAACCCAAGTAGGATGGTGCGTGCCCACACAATAAGAAGTTTCAGATCTTTGTACGCTTAGCAACAAGATCTGATAACAATCACGTGTAACTAATAAATTCAGGGAGTCTGGTTACTTGGACTGATTGTGTTGTGAATATCTAATCGAAAGGACAAAGGTGTGATTTATAAAGCAAATATTGTATCTTGAGTTTGTTAGAGTTTACATAATAGGGGCTTGTCCAATTGGAAAGAAATATTTTTGTTTATACCTTATAGGATGTGAGTGGTTTGCGATAAATTTTGATGGAAGTTTCTCAATATGTCAGCGAGGTGTCAATCTAGGTTATCGGGTGGGTCTGGGTTGGCTCGAGCCGTTTCGGATGTGTTTGGGTCAGGTCGTACTGGATCAAACCTTTTCTCGGATCGAGTGTGGGTTGGGTCGGAGCCACTTAGGTCGGAGCGAGCCCGAGCAACGTATACCCGAGTGCATGTTGGGTTTGGGTCGGACCATTTCGGCTCGGCTCAAATCGGTTTTGGGTAGAAATAAGTCGGTATCTAAATGGGTTTGTACGGATCAAGTTGGATTCGGATGGACTTGAGTTGCTCAGGTCGTGTTCGGATGGACTTGGGTTAGCTCAAGTCGGATTCGGTGCAGTTGAAACAGTCCATTATATGTTTGAGTTCGTTCGTTTCCACTCATTATCGATATCGATCGAAGTTCGGGTCGACACACGCATATCTGTGTGCGTGACAACGCGAGAAATACATAAATGAACAAGTTAATAAACTTGACCAATTTTAACTATAATCATATTATCAAATATGTCCAAAGATTTTATTTATATAGAAGTATTTATAAGAACATGAACTAAAGTTATGAGCAAAACATATTTGATTGATAATGTCTGGTCGGTAATGGGTTGGGTTGACATGGGTCGGGTTACAATCGGTTGGGTCTAAATGGGTTTTCTCAGGTCTACTTGGGTTCGAGTTGACTTTTGGTCGGATGCAAATTGAGTTCAAATTTTGGTATTCGGATCTAACTGGGTTCGGATTAAGTTTGGGTCGGTAACATATTGGACTGGGTTCTGATATGCTCGGGTATAATTGGGTTGGATTGATTTCGGATCGAAATGGTTTAGTTGAAAAACCTGATTATGTCGGATCGGAACAGATCGGATGCTGATCGGATGTGAGTGGACCCATGGGTTGGATCTGTTTTTAACACCCTAAGTCTCATAGTATGTTTGGATTTGGTCAAGAAAGGTTATGATATGGTAAGAGTACTATTAATTTACTTTTTAACCTAGGTTGGCTTTTTTTTTTGCTGCCAAATTGGTGACTAGGTTTAGGTGAACTTAAATGAAAGTATCATTACTTATGCAGAACTCCATTAGGTTCAGGTTCGGCTCGTTAAGGTCTCGAGTTGGTCTCGAACTCGAATTGAGCCCCTTCTCCCCGAGCTGAGCTTTGACTGAGCCGAATCCGAATAGTTTGCAAGCCGTCCTGGCTCGTTAGCACCCATAGGTGGAAGTAAGCTTACACACACGTACACGCACGCACGCACGGTGAAAAAGAGATTTAGTTGAGAAATGAGAAAGAATAAGGACGGTGTGATTTTATGGTCAATTGTGATTTTAGCTGGTCAACGACTCAGATAGCGAGATTTAAGAACTTGACAGATAACCCTAAGCCACAAGCCCACAACTAATGAACTTTATTTCTCTCTCCTCAAAAACGTTAATTTCACAAATTTTTGGATGCAAAAATTTCACAAGTTATACTCTATTGTTCGTTGAATTCAGCTATGAGTTATCAACTAATTGAAGGTGAAATGCAACCTCAATATAAATTTCAACATGTTCATGGAGTAAGTAGATTGAGGTTTGAAGTTTACTGATATTTTCTTATGTATATTGAATTCTATAAAGCTATAATTACATAATCTGAGATTTTCTTTCTTGTCTGAATTTTTTCATTGAAGTATGGTTGATCGTTTTTCACTTATATCTAGTTTTTGTTTTATGATTTTTAAAAATATTTTAGTTGTAAAGGTTGATATATTTCTGCTCTACATGAACTACCTTGACTTAATTGCTTGAGTATTAGTGAATTAGAGTTGGAATGGGTGGAATCATGTGATGGAAGTTACATAAGCTACTATTCAAAGTCTAGGGAACATGTTGTTGGAGTTATATAAGGTAGTAACTAGAATCACGGCTCACCACTTTATTTAGAGTTACAGAGAGTAATTAGAGTTATAATAACATTTAGTTAGAGTTATAGAAAGTACTAATTAAAATTATACCAATACTTGTTTACAGTTATAAGAAGTAGTAATTAGAGGTAGCATTTTAGCAATGTTTGTTTAGAGTTATGCCAACTCTTTATTAGTGTTATAGGAACTAGTCATTAGAGTTATACCAATACTTCCTTAGAGTTGTAAGAAGTAGTACTTTGAGTTATAACATTTGCTTAGAGTTATAGGAAATAGTAATTAGAGTTATGTTTACACTTTATTAGAGTTATAGGAAAATTATAATTAGCAACTCATCTAACTATTGGAAAATAGTGATTGCATACACTTTGATGAAGAAATTTGCAATATCTTGCTATCGCTCGAGATATAAAATTAATCATTGCAGGTTGGACTTTGGTTTATGCATATGAGCATATTTGATTTTGCGGCTTGATTCATCAACGCATAACTAGTTTAACTACAAATGACAAATGTAGGATCATGCCAATAATGGTTACTTTAAGGAGTAATGAAACTTGTTTAGAGTCCTAGGAAGTTTTAGTTATAGTTGAAAAAAGTATCAAAGAGAGTTATGGCAATATTTCATTAGAGTTGTGTTAGCTATGAGTTAGAGTTATTAAAGTTGGTGTGGATATCAATTAGAGTTATGACAATGTTTTACTAGAGTTGTAGAAGGTGTGAGTTAGAGTTATGAAAACATGTCATTAGAGTTCTAGGAGGTGTACTAATTAGAGTTATACCAATAAATATCACTAGAATTATGGCAACATGTCATTACTTTATAGTTTATGAGTTATGGGAATTGGCTTGACTTAAGGGTATTTGCTCGGTATAAGATTATGGTTGCAATTTGATAGTCTGTTAGCTCAATTGGTAGAGTATTGTATATGCAAATACACAAAATGTGGGTTCGAATCCCACACAGGCTCTCTTATTATTTATTATGCTTCGAGCACTTCTTATATACATGGTCTTGTTCGGCTTTTAGGATGTAATTTTTCTCTTAACCCTGACCTAATTATGTGGTAAACAAAGAAAAAATAAAAGGACACTAGTTTGAGTTAATATAGTTACTATTTTCAATTTTAGTTTGTGTACGAGTGTTATCGTACTTAATTCTTCTACGTTATGTTTAGGGTTCTAAATAATATGTCATTTCATAACCTATGTGGGAATCAAACCCACATCTTGTGCATGACACAATGCTCTTCCATTTGAGCTAATAGGTTTCAAGGTATATATTCGAACATGATATAAAGTTTATGTTTATAAGAATAAAGTACACTATTTAGTGCTTTTTATTATTCAAACTAGTGAGTGTCCCGGGCAATGCCCCGAGTTGTTACTTTTCGTAACTTTTTGTCAAGTGAGGAAAAATCGACGTAATGACATGATAAGTAATTGCATGATTTTTGAAAAATAAACCCTTAAAAGTTTGGGGATTAAAGCAATAGGTTAACTTTCTACAAGAAATTGAAGTAAGAGTTTATGTCTATAATAGTCTCTTGTTGTTATCATAAAAATTTTAGGTATCTAACTATTTGTGCAAATCTTTTAATGAGATATAATTATAAGACCTTATGATATTTTATTTTGAAATACTAAACAATAATGTTATGTTGGATTAATGGTTAAGTTCTCACTTTTCATTTCAAAGGTCACGTGTTCGATACCTTGTAACTACACAACACATTATTTTTTAAATTGAGGGTTTGACTTGAAGCATTTGCATTAGAGCCTTAGAGGAGAGTACCACGTGACACACAAACTTTCTTAGGAGCGCCTTTTAATATACTTCCTCTGTTTCTTTTTAAATGCAACAATTGGACTTTCATGCGCAACGAGGCATTACTTTGACCATAAATATCGATAATTACGTATAGGTAAAAATTATAAAAATTACATATTATGAAAGTAGGTCACGAGACAAATCTAACAAGATCCCACTTGACTATATTTTTCATTATGTACAAATCACAAATCTTAGTCAAAGTGATAGGTGTGAATAGTGGAAAAGTCAAATTGTTGCATTTAAAAAGAAACGGAGGAAGTATTAGTATAGATTCTAATAAGTATTGACTACTCCATTTGTCTAGATCAATTATCAGAATGTCTTATATATATTCAATGATTTTGTAAGTGCGTGCTTCATGTCCATTGATAGGAGCAGAAGTTATCTTCCTTAGACGCTTATGATCTTCGAAAAGAAATGGAGACAAAGGGTTTTCGTCCTATCAACTCTGCCGTTGAAAGCGGCCAGACAGGCTTAAAATGTTCATCAGCATTTAACACTTTTTTGCATGTTCCAGCTGTTTAACATTTATACTAGGACTGCAGAACATGAAAGCCTTGTACATCCATGTTTTACCATGTCTTCCCAACCATAACCTATCAGCTTTCACAATCAATAAGCTACTAAAATCCGCAAATTCGAAGGTGCGCACGGAAGTACCTTTCTCTAGGTGCGCACGGTCCCAATGAACATCTGCAGTTTTCCAATGAACATTTGTGGGACCCACCTTAATTTCTCTTTCCTCAAATTTTTCACCCCATGTGCGTTGTAAACCAATAAACATCAAGATTATTCCAATGGACATTGTAGCTAGTATAATGAACACACGCTAATTTTCATTAAACATTTGCAATTTTGGAATGAACATTTGTGGGACCCACCTCAATTTCTCTTTCCTCAACTTTTTCACCCCATGTGTGTTGTAAACCAATAAACATCCGGTTTATTCCAATAGACATTGTAGTATTATGAACACACGCTATTTTTTATTGAACATTTGAAATTTTAGAATGAACATTTATAAAAAATTTAGTGTGATAAACACATTCTTTCTGTTGAATGAACAATTGCAATTTTGGATTGAACATTTTCGCTTAATTTCAAAATTCAGTATGTTTTCGAATTTTAAAAATTCAAAATTGCCGCTGATTTTCAAAATTCAAATTTCAAAATATTTTTCAAATTTACTATTGTTCATTTCTCACTTCATTAACATATTGTTGATTTAAATGTTAGTTTGTTCATCCAAGTTCTTCAAATGTTCTTTTAAATTACTTATATGTTCATTGTGATAAATATTTATGTTGTCATTATTATTCTTTGTAATGTACAAATATGATTTTGCAATGAATAACATACTACTATAATGAATAACCCAACTGAATAGTTATATAATTATCAAAAAATTAAGTAATTACTCACTCCGTCCCTAAATAGAGTGCCCATTTTTCCATTTATGTTTGTCCCAAATAGATTTTCCATTTCCTTATTTGGTATGGGTCCACTAATTAAAATATTATGTTACTTTCAATTTTTATAATATCACCCACTTTCCCATATGCCCCACATTCTCTCTCCTTAATAATCAATTCATAAAAAGTGTACCAACTTCTATATTTATTTATGATTTAATACAACTAAGGTCCTATACATGATTTTTTCTTAAAACTTGTGCCCAAAAGAAACGGGCACTCTATTTAGGGACGGAGGGAGTACAAAAGATGGTTAATTCAAAATGTAGTATGTACCCAAATGTAGAAATATAACCAAAATAATACAATATATCTCATATGAACACCAAGGTCTTACAAAAGAACATGTATTGCTAATTAAACACTATTGAGTTCATTAAGAAGATATTCTTGCTTCTGAGCTTCCTTTCCATTTCCGATTGATTTGATTTATGAGATCTCGACACCATTATGTATCTGAACTAGTCGAATTGAACTGATACAAGAAAGGAAAGAGTAGTAGTTAAAACAAAATTTTCAAGTTTATAATACAATGAACATAAGCTTTCAAACATACAATTAACACATTGTAATAATACAACGAACATGCTCCCACACTCAATAAATATATGACCAAATATAACAAACATGTGACTAAAATGAATATGTTAGTAATAAATTGGATAATGAATACACGCTATTTTTTATTGAACATTTGGAATTTTGGAATGAACATTTATAAAAAATTTAGTGTAATAAACACATTTTTTCTGTTGAATGAATAATTGCAATTTTGGATTGAACATTTTCGACTAATTTCAAAATTCAGTATGTTTTCGAATTTTAAAAATTCAAAATTGCCAAACAAAATTATTCAAGTTTATAATAGAGATATTATCTCAGATAACCCTGACATATAGGCCTTTTTCCCAAATAACTCCGACATATATTTTTTTTTCTCAGATGACCCTGAACTTGTATTTTGTCATTAAACATAACAGAATGACTAACGGCGTTAACTTTTTTAAATCAGAAAATAATTAGTGCTTTTTTAAAATTAAAAAAACCCAAATCATCTATCCTCTTTATCCTACACCCCACCCAGCCTCAAACTACTGAACCCAACCCAAGCCCCCATAACCAGCAATGACGCCAACAACACCAGCAACCATGACCAAGACTCGGTGGTTTTTACGGCGGAACAACCTCTCGACGAAACCCTAGGACACTCGTTCTGTTACTCCGCTCGCGTTCTCCCTCCTACTTCCTCCGATCAAGTTCTCTCTCCTTCTCACTCTCTTCGTTCGACGACAACAGTAAGAAGAGGATACGGTTTTTGCCTCTTCGTTCCGATTGAGCGCAGGGCACTCTCTAGCTTGCTTGATTCAGGTTTGGTGGGTGTCGTTCTTAACGTTGGTTGCTGGGGCAAGGATTTTTGAAAATTTGTGGCCCGTAGTTGGGAGGAAAGATGGCAGTGGGTAAGGTAGAGATAAGAAGAAGAATAACAAACCCAATTCTAGCCCTTCCTACCCACCCGACTGGTCGTTTTCTCTTCCTATGAAACGACGACGGCTAACAGCGACCAGTCTGGAACTGATGTGTGTCAATAATGGCGTTGTTGATGTTGATTGTGGGGAAATGGGGGGGGTAGTTATGGTTGTGATGCTAGAATTAACAAAGGCAGGGTTGAGGAATTGGAGGAGAGAGATGGGGGGTTGGCTGGAGGAGAGAGAAAGTGGTGGGCACCATTAATGGGTGCTTGACAAGGGTGAGGAGGAAAGAACATTAGAGAAGAAAGATATGATTTTGGGTTTTTTTTCTAAATTAAAAAAAGCAGTAATTATGTTTGTTTTAAAATAGAATTAACGCCGTTACTAATTTCGTTATGTTTAATGACAAAATACAAGTTTAGGGTCATCTGAGAAAAAAAAAATATGTCGGGGTTATTTGGGAAAAAAGGCCTATATGTCGGGGTTATCTGAGATAATATCCCTTTATAATACAATGAACATAAGCTTTCAAACATACAATTAACACATTCTAATAATACAATGAACATGCTCCCACACACAATAAATATATGACCAAATATAACGAGATGTGGCTAAAATGAACATGCTAGTAATACAATGAACATCAGCCTAAAAATGTGCACCTTGTATTTGTAAATAGTACAATAAACATCACATAATCATACAACAAACACACAATGAACATATGACTGAAATGCAATAAACATCTGACCAACATGTGTTTCAATGAACATATGCTTACATGACAATGAACATATGCCATAATTCTTGTTATTAATGTAATTAATTTGTGTCAAACACACAATGAACATATAAACAACTGTATCCAACATCTGAACAAACATATAATAAACATATGGCTAAATATGATAAACATATGACCAACACGAATTCAATCAATACATTGTAATTATACAACAAACATATATTTATAGTACAATGAACATTACCTGGTTTTTTTCTAGATGTTGAACTCGTTCATCTCCTTTGTTCATTGGGCTCTCTCCTTTGTTCATTTGGATATCAATTGCAAGGTTGTTTTCATATTTTCACAAACCACTATCAAGATTTTCACTAGACAAGAGGGAAAAAAATATGAAATGAAAGTGCAAAATGTAAAAAAATGTTCTATTTTCTTATCAAATGCATAGATCTAATACCTTATGTTGTCAATTTCACTTTGCAACTTGTTGTGTTCATCTTTATGTACGAAAATTGTGCAAAAAAATGAAGAATTTGAAGAGTTTGATGAGAGAGGTTAGAGAGAAGTTAGAGAGATGTTGGAGGATTTTGGGAGAAGAGAGAGAAAGTCTCTGAAAATTTGTGTGGGAAAATGAAAGAAATGAATTCAAAAAATGGGTTTTATGATTTTCGGTGTTCATTGGAGATGAACATATGTTCTTTCCGTGCATTTTTGGTTTAATGAACCCGCATTTTATGTGTTTTGTGCTGCGTTTTGGATGGTGCGCACCATCCTCTACCTACACTCGTGCGCACCATCGACGAACTGACTAAAATCATGTATGATTAGGAAAGAATCAATATTTTCTCATGCCAACTCTCATATAACTCTAACTACTCTTCTTTTCTTCTCTTCTTTCTCTCTCTTTCTTAAACATTTCTATTTGGGGCTTCATTCAATGAAACTTAGCAAACCGTGGTTCACAAATGTGATCTCAAAATTTGTATCAAAATCAGGTCACAGTTTCACCATAAACTCATCATTTTATTATGCAAAAAGATCAATACTTTACATATTTTTTTATCAATAGTTTTATATGCTCAAAATTAAATTTCCTTTCTAGAAAAATTGTCTCAACTTTCTCAGGGAAAATTAGAAAGTTGATAAAAAAAAAGAAAAAAAAAGAACCAGGTACTTGATGAGATCTAGTGCAATTGAAGACAGAAGCATGAATTAAGTGCTCTTTCTACTGTCATTCCTAACATATTCTAAGAATGTAAGGCACAAATCAAACATGGATATAACACCATTTGTTTTATAGTGATATCAAGCACTAACTAGAGTTGTAGTCCATACTAATTAGAGTTCTAGCAAAATTTGATTAGAGTTATACAAAACACCAATTAGAGTTATATCAAGCACTAATTAGAGATGTAGTCGGTACTAATTAGAACTTGAATGAAGAGGATAAAGAAGAATAAGAAAGAGAAATCAGTAAGAAACAATCAAGAACATTCAGATTATGAATAGGCAACAACAAAAAAATCTAGAATCTATAAAAATGAACATTAATGAAGAGGAGAATGACGAATTGTCCTCAAATTCAACCACAAAATCAATAATTAATCAACAAAAGCTCCAATTACCAATCTAAAATTGCAAATTTAAGATCAATCACGAATAACAACTAAAGAAAATTCAATTCCAGATTTCACCTCAAACAATTCCAAATTTCAAACTCAAACAAAACTTAATTAAAGAAAAAACTGCAATTCAAGAACTATATCTCAATTTTCCAAACAAATCGATCAAAAGATGAAGCAGAATTTCCTGAAAACAGAAATCCAATGAAAACCAAAACCTAACCAGAATTTCGATATGAAAAATTACGTATCATGGAAGCAAAGAAACCGAAATAAGAGAGAGAGGAGAGATAAGAGAGGAGAGAGGAGAGAGGAGAGAGAAAGTAGGTTATGTGAGAGGCGTAAATAATTTGAGATTTTAGTTTTTTTAAGTTTTTAATCTTGGCCATTAAATGAAACATGATCTAAGGGTTAGAATTTCTTCTCACTTCTCATATAAAACTCCCTTCTCACCTTAATAAATTTATTTTCCTACTATGGGCCGTTTGGAAAGAATGAAATGATATACTGTTTAATTCTAACATTTTCAATAGATTCTGTATTCTCCATAAAGCTAAATTTCTTTACAACGAATGAACCCTCCAAAATAAGCTTGATTCTTGCCAACTCGGAGGTACTCCTTTCACCCAACATCATCATCTCTCCAACCCAAGCCCCTCTTCTTCCACTATTCTTGGTCCCCTCCGTCTCCAACGTACTTCAAATTAAATTTTGATGGCTCCGTTGTCAACAACTCAGCTGCTGCTAGGGGTGAAAGTTATTCGGATAAAAATCCAATCCAATCCAAATTAGTAATTCGGATCGGATTCGAACTGTGTTCGGATTGGATTTGGATTGAGCTTTTTTGAAAATTTGGATTTTCGGATCGGATTGGATTGATGGTAATTGGATCCAAAAACCCAATATAACCGAATAGTAATATGCCTTGTATTATGTATCTGGATTGGGCTTAAGTGCTCAACTAATTTTTTTTTAAAAAAGCCTAGTCTATAGCCCAATAGGCATAGCACTTTGATAAGTTTTAAAGTAGTACCGCAAGTGCACGGTGTCTGTTGTTAGCAGATACTTAGCAAATATGGGTCGATCCACAGGGAGAGGGATTCTACAGATTAATGTTTAATTACTTAACTATTCAGATAGAAAAGTTGTTGATTGACCAATAACTAAGGTGAAATAAACAAAATCACAAGAGAAGGAAATTTATCAATTAATTAAAGATCTAGGGCATTCGATCGGCCCACCATGCTTATACCAATCAGGAGGGTTCAGAAAACTAAAAATACTTAGGTATAGGGTCGAGCAATTAGAGTAGGCGTTAATCCTATGGTCGGGTCATAACACTCTCAAGGCAACATATGCAGTACGGTCACATCACATAATCAGACTCACTAGTGTGTTCTAGGCCTCTAAAAGTAGGATCTTGATCAATACAAACAATTATTAGCCAGAAACGATTCATGAAATTGTACACTAACATAAATCACAGATAAAAAATGAATCACACTAGAATCGCTCTAACCACAACCTAAATATCAAAGGAATCAAGAACAATAAATCATGGCATAAACATGGCTTCCCTCTCTAAACCCTAGAGATGAATCTACTCGCTCATGGCAAAGAAAATACAAACAATAACCATTGAAAAACTCATACTTGAAGCAATTAAAAATAATAAGAGACAATACTTGAAAGTAAATAAGAACTATGAAAGAGACAATTACCGATTGAAACGAAAAATGAAGAACTTGAATTGAACTTGAATAATCTCCAATGTGCAATCCATTGTGGCATCAAGAATAGCAGAAAATAGGGAAGTAATTCCCTAAAACCTGAAAACTATCATAAAACTCAAAGCCACAACTAGATGGAAGATGTTAGTATAAAATAGCTCCTAAGAGCACTATTAGCACGCATTTCGACAAAGAAGCGGGGGAAAAAAGTAGATATAAAACTATAACATCAAATTCCCCCAAGCTAAACCTTTGCTTGTCCTCAAGCAAAGCATGACATGAACATGAATATAATTGCTTCACCCCTTTAGAAATGAAAATAGAGATCAAAACTTTTCAGAGCTCGAGACCATTCAAGCAGGCAAAATTCAAGCTCAACTGTTCAGATCACTCTAACAACTAATCGCCCAAGCAAGCAATCAAATGCGGTTGCCTTACGTGACATGCAAATCTCGAAAAGGCGCTCACCAAGGTGTCACTCCTCTCAATTTTTGTAGCAGGCAAAAAATGTGCCCGAACACTCACCAACCCAACCAAAATAATCCCTTCCCACTCACACTCTCATGTGTTTAGAAAGGTATCATGTCACTCATCGTATTCAGGTCGACTCAAGTAGCGAATGCACATCTTTAACTTTGGCAATTTGACTCCATATCAAATCAACAAACAAAGAACACATGCTCAAGAGGTTTTTTATGGGTTGTAATGGGGCTTGGGTTAAGGTAGGGAAAACATTTAGGGAATGTGATGGTAAAGCCAAGAAAGGGGAGCAATTAACACTAATAGTCAAGACCAACTGAGGTCTAAAATAACTCCCAAAACACTAACACACATCCAAAACATAAACCCACTATGGAAGATCACAAAACACACAACAAACTTTTGTTTTCAGCTCATTTTCTCATGGTGTATATTTTTTTTCTCTTTTCAGAACAATGTGAATGAAAGAATAAGGAACAAATACACTTTTCCAACTTTTCACACTTTTATGCTTTCCTTTGAACTAACAAATACAATTCTTTTCTTTCTTTTTTCTTTCTCTTCAAACCTTTGAACTTGCAATTAATATTTTTCCAACGAACCACCAACATCAACTTATCATCACAATGTCATCCTAAGCTAATGCTCCCCTAAGCTAGGCTTGGGATAGTAATCAAACATAGGGTTCAAGGCTTGTAATATGGTTTAGTAACCAGAAAAGTCATTAGGCTCCGCGGGGCTAGAGTGGAAAAAGAATCATGAAAATCAAATTCAAGGTGTAAGAAACAATTCAAAGGAACACCTCTATCATAGCATATGAAAAATGATGCCAAATGTCAACAAGTACCTTGCCAAAGTCAAGATCGGAACACTAGAGAGGAGCTAACACACAAGAATAGACTGAAAATAAATCCATGGGCAAGAAAGAAACCTCACAGGCTAACCAGTTCAAGTATGTAGTCAAAGTAAGTGTGTTATCATCAAGACCCACTCAAGGTCAAAGCAGCTAAAGATCACATTCCAGCATCACAATCTCAAGTGCCCAGCTATTCAAATAAAGAGCTAAATTATATTTTCAAAGAACATCATGGGGCACATGGAAGCAATCAATCCGATCCAGTCAAATCGTATTTTTGGTGAATATATATATATATATGTATATGTATATATATATATATATATATATATATATATATATATATATATATATATATATATATATATATATATATATATATATATATATATATATATATATATGTATATATGTATATATGTATATATATATATGTATATGTATATATATATGTATATGTATATATATATGTATATGTATATATATATGTATATGTATATATATATGTATATGTATATATATATGTATATATGTATATATATATGTATATATGTATATATATATGTATATATGTATATATATATGTATATATGTATATATATATGTATATATTATATATATATGTATATATATATATATATATGTATATATATGTATATATATATATATATATATATAGAGCAAAGAAACTAAACTAACTACACTAGAAAGCAATTAAAGAGAGGAGAGTACTTACAAAGATCCTCCCCCAAGTTGAACTTGGCAATGGCCTCATTGCAGCAAGGGAAAGGAGAAAGAACAGGGCTGTCAACCGGCACCCAAGGAAGCATCAATATCATCATCCTCCATATCCTGGGCACCACTGGTACCTGGAAAGCTGTAGCTGGGGTTCCAAGTATACCAAGTTGGGTGGGGGCCTTCCTCCGAAATCCGATGAGTCCTAGAACTCATCGTACATGGGGTACAAGGCCAAGTGCTGATCAGTCTGTAAGGTAGTAACCTGCTGGCTAAGAGCAGTCATGCCAAGCTCCAACCGCTATAGGGTGCTCATCATGCCCTGAAAATCAAAATCACCAGCATATGGGGAGGGGGAACAGAAGAGGAAGGACCAGCGTCATTAGCAGTGTACGGTAGCCTACTGTATGTGCACTGGGGTACCTCAGGAGTGGGGGTGGGGAAATCCTGGCCCTGGATGGGAAGATGGTAATGCGCCTGCCCAGGACGCAGGCGAGCCAGAAGATCAGGAAGAATGATGGAACGATGGGTGCCTATAAACCACTGATAGCGACCCGACCCAGCTCGCTATATCTAATGAAAAGAGTCAAGATAAGTAGCATCTATAAGGGTGGGGCCGGGTACTGGGGTATAGCGAGATTCATCAAACCCCGTTATCTGCCGCGCAAAGAGGGTGATAAGCCCACCATTGACAATGGGGCGGGAAGAGAAAGTGCCATCAGCGCGGTGTTTGGGGAAGGTGGTGGCAATCCGCTCAAACTGAAGAGCAACCTGATGGGGGATATTATATTGAAATACTTTTCCTTTTCCCCTAGACAAGTAGCTACCTATTAGATAAAGCTCGTCCCCCCGCAAGTTGTTTCCCTCAACCCGCCCAAACAAAGTCCAGGACATAAATTGTTGCCAAATTTTGAAGATAGGGTGGTGAATGTAAGTGGCCTTACAATGTTGCAGGTTGACGGGGACCTCACTACCTGTAATACCTAAAATAACATGAACCATGATTATACCCGTTAGGATGACCAATGTTCCCCCTATTGGCGATTCTTAAAATGTTAGCAAATTGGGGTAGGGAAAGACAAAAGTCCTGGTTGAGCAATCGGTAAGAAACATAAGAAATAGGACCAGACCTAGACTTAGTAACTTCAAAGCTACTATAGAATTCAAGCACTAGACTCCTATAGGTATTCACATGAACATTATAGAGGGCTTCCATGCCAATTATCTTCATAAAACTTTTAAAATCATTGGCAATTCCCAAACTATTCAAAAATAGGGAGTACCTCACGACCTTTCAGTCGTTGGAAATTCTCCTTATGCTGTCCAGACTTGAAAACCACCTCGGGAAAATCTTCATCTGGTGTAATTTGTGGCGGTGGTGGTGGTGCCCTATCCCTTGAAGATGGTCCACGTGATCTTCTTGTTTCTGCCATGGATGCCCTTTGAAGCTTTTGGTAAAACTCACAAAAGAAGGGAAGTGGAGAGATGAAGGTTGAGATGGCCAGAGAAGAAAGGTGGGGAAAGTAGTGAGAGAAAAAGTAAAGGGTGAAGGAAGGAGGTGATTTCTTGAAGGTGGGAGGTATTTTAATGGAGGTTAGAGGTGAAGGATGAGAGGATGGAGGAAGACGATGAAATGGGAGGTTAAGGTTAGGGCTTTGAGAGGACTTTGAGAGGAGAGAGAGTGAGATGTGGGGAATTGAAAGAGGAATGAGAATGAAAAAGAAAGGGAGCCCGATATAGTCTCGCGGAAATCGCCCAGCCGCCCAATCAGGTAGTATCACCTGGTCAGATCGGGCGAAGTGAATTTTTTTCTTATTTTGTGGCTTTCTGGATTTGGTTGCAGGCCCGATCGGGCGGGGTTCGCCCGACTTGATCGGGCGAAGGCACTTCCTTGGCAGTTTTTCCGGAAAATTTTAACGGTAGGACGCCCGATCGGGCGAAGGTCAATTTTCAGCTTTTTGAGCTCTCAGTTAGTTTTGCCTCGGGCCCGACCGGGCGGACATCACCCGACCATGTCGGGCGGTCTGTGAACTTGCACTTCGACGCTTGCCTTGGTCTCGTTAGTGCTTGGGGAAACTCATGGCTCATGGAAACTAACCACCCTGCACAAAATAGGCTTCGAATGGAAATTAGTACCCTCTCACTCACTCACTAAAAAGAAACAAAACTAAAAGGAAAAGAAAGAAATCTAAGTAAAATGCAGAAAAGATACGGGTTGCCTCCCGCAAAGCGCTGGTTTATGAAGCTCCAGCACGACCATGTTACCTCATCACTTATGTCTCACAAAGAGTAGATTCAAAGCGAATCTCCTCTACAAGGCCTATGAAAGCACCCTCATGGTACAACTTCAAGCGTTGCCCATTCACCTTGAACTTCTCACCTCCATTCTTAGAAATTTCAACTGCTCCATGTGGCTTGACATCAGTCACCACGAATGGTCCCGACCATCGAGACTTGAGTTTTCCACGAAAAAGTCTCAACCTCGAATTGAATAGTAATACCTTGTCACCCACATGAAATTCCCTTTTTTCTATCATCTTGTCATGAAACTTCTTCGTTTGCTCCTTATAGAGCTTGTGATTCTCATAAGCTTCCAGTCTGAGCTCATCTAGTTCATTCAATTGAAGAAGTCGTGCCTCACCTACAGCTTGGAGGTTCAAGTTAATTTCTTTAGTAGCCCATGCAAATAGATACTCCATTTCAACTGGTAGATGACAAGCTTTGGCGTACACCATCCGATATGAAGTTGTTCCCAAAGGGGTCTTAAATGCAGTGCGCAGAGCCCAAAGAGTATCATCAAGCTTCAAGGACCAATCTTTCCTGGCTTTGGTGACTACTTTCTCCAAAATCCTCTTAATCTGTCTGTTGGACGACACCTCTACTTGGCCACTGGCCTGTGGGTGGTAAGCCAAGCCAATTTTGTGAGTGACCCCATGTTTTTTCAACAATGCCTTAAAAGTGCTCTTATAGAAGTGGGAGCCTCCATCACTAATGACAACTCTAGGCACACGAAAAAGGGGGAAATTTATTTTCATGAACATCTTCATCACTACTTGAGAGTCATTGGTTGGTGATGCAATGACTTCAACCCATTTTGTTACATAATCAACACCTACCAAAATGTACCTGTTTCCACAAGAAGTAGGGAATGGTTCCCTGAAATCGGTGCCCCAGACATCAAAAGGTTCAACCTCCAAAATACCTGTCTGTGGCATTTCCTGCCTCTGGGAAATATTACCGGTCCTTTTGCAAGCATCACAAGACACACAAAAAGCACGAGCATCCTTAAAAATTGTAGGCCAATAAAATCCACTCTGGATGACTCTATGAGCTGTGGCTTGGGAGCCTAGATGACCACTAGAGGGCATGCTATGACAATGTTGTAGCACTCCCTCAATCTCCCAATCTGCAACACATCTACGAAACATCTCGTCAGCACATTTTTCTATATAAAAAAGGATCCTCCCGGAAATACCTTTTAGCATCATGATAGAACTTTTTGCGCTACTGGTATGTAAGATTAGGGGGATGAGATCCGCCAACACAGTACTCCCTCCGTCCCATAATACTCTTTACACTTTCCTTTTTCATCTGTCCCAGAATACTCTTTACACTTCTATTTTTGGATATGACCCACTATTATTTTAATTTTTCTACTTTTTAAACATTGGCCCACACACTCTCTCCTCCAAATAAAATAATACCACTCCTATTACATAACAACTCTAACCATGGCCCACATTCTCTCTCCTTAAAATAAAATAATACTACTTTTACTAACTACTAACTCCTATCACATCTACTTTTCAATAAAATAACAATTGATAACCAAACAACAACTTATCATCTAAAACTACGTGCCTTGATAAGTGTCAAGAGTATTTTGGGACGGAGGGAGTAATTAGCAAAATCAGCATACCAAGGTGATTGGGTAGACACAGCAAGGAGATGATCATCAGGAAAATAATCATCTATAGGGCCATCTGAGCTCGACTCAAACCTCAAACGAGAGAGATGATTTGCAACAACGTTCTCAATACCCTTCTTATCCCGTATCTCCAGTCAAACTCTTGAAGAAGAAGAATCCATCGAATGAGCCTCGGCTTCGCCTCCTTCTTGGCCAACAAATACTTGAGGGCGGCATGATCAGTGTCAATAATGACTTTCGAACCAATGAGATAGGTTCGAAACTTATCAAGGGCATATACAATTGCAAGGAGCTCCTTTTTAGTAGTTGCATAATTCATTTGAGCTCCATCCAAGGTTTTACTTGCATAGTAGATGGCATGCAACACCTTATTCTTCCTTTGACCAAGCACTGCTCCCACAGCATAATCACTAGCATCACACATAATCTCGAACGGTAAATCCCAGTTCGGAGGTTGTATGATTGGAGCAGTTATCAATGCCTTCTTAAGCCTGTTAAAGGACTCTAAACAAGCATCAGTGAAATCAAAAGTGGCATCCTTAAGCAATAATTGAGTTAGGGGTTTCGCGACTTTTGAAAAATCTTTTATAAAACGACGATAAAAACCCGCATGACCAAGAAAACTCCTCACTCCCTTGACATTCACGGGAGGAGGAAGTTTCTCAATCACGTCAATTTTTGTTCGGTCAACTTGGATGCCACGTTCAGAAACAAGATGACCAAGTACCACTCCTTCATTGACCATGAAGTGGCACTTTTCCCAATTCAAGACCAAATTAACATCACAATAACGCTTAAGGACCTTCGAAAGATTATGCAAACACATGTCAAAGTCAGAACCATAAACACTAAAGTCATCCATGAATACCTCCATGATATTCTCAATGAAATCAGAAAATATGGCCATCATACATCTTTGAAATGTGGCAGGGGCGTTACACAAACCAAATGGCATTCGGCGGTAGGCAAAAGTTCCATAAGGACATGTGATCATCGTCTTCTCCTGGTCTTCGGGATGAATAGGAATCTGAAAGAAACCAGAATAGCCATCCAAATAACAGAAAAAGTTATGATTTGCTAATCTCTCAAGCATTTGATCAATAAAAGGGAGAGGGAAGTGATCCTTCAGGGTGGCCGTATTCAACCTGCGATAATCAATACACATACGCCACCCCATGACAACATGAGTAGGAATAAGCTCATCCTTATCGTTCTTAACAACTGTTGTCCCCCCTTTCTTAGGAACGACTTGTACCGGGCTCACCCATTTAGAATCAGGAATGGGATAGATGATGCCCGCATCAAGTAGTTTCATTACCTCCTTTTTCACCACCTCCTGCATATTAGGATTCAAACGACGCTGTGGTTGTATACAAGGACGGTGATTTTCTTCCAGATTTATTCTATGCATACAAAAGTCAAGGCTAATGCTCTTGAGATCGTCAATGTTATACCCAATAGCTTTCTTATGCATGCGAAGCACAGTGAGGAGCTTTAAAAGTTGGTTATCATCGAGTTTAACACTCACGATCACAGGACAATTCTCATTATCAACAAGAAATGCATATCTAAGGTGAGAGGGTAATGGTTTTAATTCTACCTTCTTTACATGTGGCTCAGAAGTGGAACAAGTGGTTTGCATTGCCTCAAAACCTTTGGCCTCATCAGTGTCAAAGCCATCCAAAGTAGTTACTGACAGGCGTGTCGCGCACCTAACAAAGATAAATCCTAACTAAACCTCCTAACTATGTAGCAAGGTAAGTCAAGGTCGAATCCACAGAGACAAACGATACCAAACACTAGGTATCTTGACTTAATTTAACTAAACACGTGACAAACAACGATGAAAAGGGTGTTGACTAATTCTAACACTAAACATAACAACTAGCAATAGCACACGAGGTAAAATCAATTAATAAAGGCATCTAGAATTAAGTATCCCCACTAGCACGAGTAATACATGAATAGTTCTCATCCCAAATAACACAATAAATAGTCCAAAAGGAGTAATGCACCATAAAAATACCAAAGACCTCTCCCGAGTACCAATGGCTACTCTAATCAAGCAATCAAACCTATTCCCATGGAATCATGCAAGAAAAGAGACATTACGTAAGGCATCACAATATGAATTCCTAGTAATCCTATCTACTTATTCCCATAGAGATATTCATACCCTTGATTGAATCAACCAATCCATCTAGATTCAATTCCCATTGAAAACAAGACATAAGGACTCAATTCAATATCACCTATCCCTAGTATGATAAGGAAAATAAATACAATTCAATCAAGCAAGGACAAGTAATCACATTAGATTGGGATTTGGGGAGAATTCATCCATTAAACATTGCTAGGGTTCAACTTAACCCTAGATTATGGAACTACTCACTCATAATTACAATAACAAAACAATTCAATAATAAATAAGCAAACATGATAATAAATAAAGAGAGAAATAGAAAACTTAGTCTTTTACTTCAATGAAAATAATCCAAGGTAACAAAATTGTAGTTCTCAAGGTTAACAATGGAGTTTTTTCCCTCAAAAGCTCTCTAAAACTCAATAATAAAACCTAAGTGCCGAAATAATATTACTAAGAAGGTATTTATTGTTTCCTAAAATAATAAAATAACTTAAATAAAATCAACGAAAAAACAGGTCGACACGGACGTGTCAAATACGACACGGACGTGTCGACCTGATATTACAATATCAGTCGTAACATAAAATGCTCCTGATCTGGGAAAAAGGAGCAACACGGACGTGTCACATATGACACGGATGTGTTGCCCTGGGAAACTAATATCAGTTTCAAACTGATTTGCTGAGAAGAGGGTGACACGGACGTGTCAAAATTAACACGGTCGTGTCGCCCTAAAAATCTGAGATCAGTGGCGCTTCTTCGTGATCCAAGGAAATGACACGGACGTGTCAAATATGACACGCCCGTGTTGACCTGCTTCAGCCTATCATCATGCTCATGCATCCCCAACTCGTCACAAGATATCCAATATGCTTGATTAACCTGAAAATTAACTCAAACACCACAAAATACCTCGTGAAATGCCATAGAACTAAAAGAAGCCGAAATGATGCAAGAGTTAGTCCTCAATGCTCTAAACTAGGCTAAATGAGACTTAGAAATGCACCTAAAATAACAACTATTATTGACTTATCGGTTACCTCATCATATCCTTCTCCTTTTGAGGCTCCAAAAGTAAGAATAGCCTCCAACGGATCATCTAACTAGGCTCGAGGGGGCATTATATCCAGCAACCTCCTCTATGACATCAATTCTACAACAAGTGTTCTCAAGCATAGGAGACTTTAGAGCATTAGAAAGCTTAAAAGTCACAGTATCATCACCAACACTCAAAGTAAGAGAACCAAACTTGACATCAATAACAGCACCAGCAGTACATAAGAAAGGTCTACCCAAGATGATGGGGATTTGACTATCCTCTTCCATATCTAGTACTACAAAATCTACAGGTATAAAGAATTTTCCAACCCGAACAGGAACATCCTCTAAAATACCCAAAGGATATTTCACAGAACGATCTGCCATCTGCAAAGTAATATGCGTGCACTTTAAGACTCCCATGTTCAGTTTATTATAGATAGATAAAGGCATAACATATACACCAGCTCCTAGATCACATAAAGCCTTATCAATAAATAAAGCACCTACATGAGAAGGGATGGAAAAGCTACCAGGATCCTTGAGTTTTGGTGGGATTTTATTATGCAATACAACACTACACTCTTCAGTTAGAGCAACTCTATCTAGCCCACCAAAATCCTTCTTCTTAGTGATCATATCTTTCAAAAACTTAGCATACACAGGGTACTTGAGAAATTAAATCAGTAAAAGGAACTGTTACCTCAAGGTTCTTGACCATGGCCAAGAACTTACCAAGTTGTTGATCGACCTTTGATTTTTGCATCCTGTGGGGAAAAGGTAGAGGTGGTGTAGGAGAATCAGTAACCTTCTCCTTTTGCTTCCTTGCTTCATCGACCTTCCCTTGCTCAATCTCAGTTTTTGAGCTATCTTCACCTTTATTTTCATCCACTACATCATTCTGGACTGGAGCTGGTGAATCATCAGTAGGCATAGGTGGGGCAACCGCTTCGAAGAGTGACGACATTAGCAATTTCTTTGGGAATTGCTTGCCTCGGTAGATGACTTGGTTGCCTCTGCACATTATTTCCGGCCACCTGAGCAAGTTGAGTCTCCAAATGTTTGATAGTGTTTTTCAACTCCTTGATGCTCTCTTCATGACTCTTCTGCATAGAAACCATCATCTTCATCAGATCAGACATAGTGGGCTCTTGAGAGCTGGCATTCTGAGAAACTGGTTGCTGATAGCCTTGGTGTGAAGGCCTATTGAAACCAGGAGGGGAATTCTGAGGAGCCCCTTGGTACTATTGTTGTCTAGCAGCATGTTGTGGTGGGTTTTGATGAGGTGGTTGGTAGGATGTTTTTGCCATAGGTTGAGAGTTCCGAACATTATTGCTTTTGTAGGAAAAGTTAGGATGATCCCTCCAACCTGGGTTGAATGTGTTGGAGTATGGGTTGTGTGGAGGTCTCTGCTGAAAAGCATTTGCATGCTCTATCTGATTCGGGTCGGGTTGACTATAGGCACAATCATAACCAAAGTGACCTTGAACACCACACACCTCACAATAAGAAGAGGTAATAGGAGCCATGGAAGACATCACATTAATACTCATAGGAGGAGTATTAGATTGTGAAGATTTCAGCGCATCCATTTTCATGCTCAGCTGGGCTACTTGTGAAGACAATAGAGCATATGCATCAGCATCCAACTTTTTCTTAGTATTAGTCCTAGAAGAACTATGATCATTTGCTGCTAAGTTGGCCAGAAAAATGTACCCTTCATCCACCTCCTTGTCTAGAAAAACAACCCCTGCAGATGAGTCAATTATACTCCTGATATAGGGTTGTAGACCATTGTAGAATGCTTGGGTGATGAACCACTTGTCAAGATTGTGGTGTGGGCATTCTCTCTGCGGGTCCTTGAACCTATTTCATGATTCCTTCAATGTTTCATCAGGCTCTTGTTGGAAGGTAGCAAGCTTGTGTCGGATTTCTACAGTCTTAGTAGGAGGGTAGTATTCTTTCAGGTTTGCTTCAGATTTAGCACTCCATTCAGTTGCTGTGACATCATTGAGCCATTTTTGAGCTTTATCTTTCAAAGAGAACTCAAATACCATGACCTTCAACTGATCAGGAGTGACCCCTTGATGCTTAACGGTACGACACATTTATTGAAACCGTTGTAAATGATTTGCAGGGTCTTCAGATGGATGCCCTCCAAACTGGTTCTGTTGGATTATACAAATGAGGGCAGGCTTGATTTCAAAGTTGGCCGCTTGGCATAGTAGGGCCTGTGGGAACATTGCCAGGAGAAGGTACCCCATAAGACTTCAATGACTTAGGAGGCATGATTGATTGATGTTTCTTCCGTGGATTTTCCCTGATTAGCAGACTGCTTCTTCTTCTTTTGTTTCTTCTTGAGTTGCCGAAGGGTTTTCTCAAGATCAGGATCAGTTGGAACTGGAGTACCTGTTCTTTTAGACCTGAGCATAAAAGAAACAAAGAAAAATATGCAGTGAGATTGCCTCAATTGGAACTTAAAGTTCCAATGAGACAATAGGAATAGTTTAAATAATTAATCAAAAAGCTATAGAACTAGCTGTGTTCCCGGCAACGGCGCCAAAAACTTGATGAGTTTTAAAATAGTACCGCAAGTGCACGGTGTCTGTTCTTAGCAGATACTTAGCAAATAAGGGTCGATCCACAAGGAGAGGAATTCTACAGATTAATGTTCAATTACTTAACTATTCAGACAGAAAAGTTGTTGATTGACTAATAACTAAGGTGAAATAAACAAAATCACAAGAGAAGGAAATTTATCAATTAATTAAAGATCTAGGGCATTCGATCGGCCCACCATGCTTATACCAATCAGGAGGGTTCAGAAAACTAATAATACTTAGGTATAGGGTCGAGCAATTAGAGTAGGCATTAATCCTATGGTCGGGTCTTAACACTCTCAAGGCAACATATGTAGTACGGTCACATCACATAATCAGACTCACTAGTGTGTTCTAGGCCTCTAAAAGTAGGATCTTGATCAATACAAACAATTATTAGCCAGAAACGATTCATGAAATTGTACACTAACATAAATCACAGATAAAAAATGAATCACACTAGAATAGCTCTAACCACAACCTAAATATCAAAGAAATCAAGAACAATAAATCATGGCATAAACATGGCTTCTCTCTCTAAACCCTAGAGATGAATCTACTCACTCATGGCAAAGAAAACACAAACAATAACCATTGAAAAACTCATACTTGAAGCAATTAAAAATAATAAGAGACAATACTTGAAAGTAAATAAGAACTATGAAAGAGACAATTACCGATTGAAACGAAAAATGAAGAACTTGAATTGAACTTGAATAATCTCCAATTTTTGCAATAATTAGTGCTAGAGTGTTAGGGAAACTAAGGAACGTAAAATGAAAATCAGAAAAAAGGTCCTTGCCAAATATTTTACAAGGCTATTTATACTAACTCCTAAAAAAGAACAAAAAAGGAAATAAAAAAGTCCGGATTTCAGCTTCTAGGTCAACCGCCCGATCGGGCGGGCTTCCAGCATTGTGGTTCTTCAGTAGGCGTGGGCGAGCAGGGTGCCCCATCAGACCGGGCGGATACGCCCGATCGGGTGTCAACATCGAATTACGAGCGGGCAATATACGCCCGATCGTGCCCGAGAGAAATGAATTTTGGGAAAAGTGGCCGCCCAATCGGGCGGTTGTCGCCCGACCAGAAAGGTACTCCCTTGGCATTTGACGCCAAGTCTTCAAAACTCTTCACACCCAAAGGCTTTGGGTAGCAGCTTCGGGCCTCGGGAACTTATACACGTGCCTCCTAACTCTCTCCAATCCATTGTGGCATCAAGAATAGCAAAAAGTAGGGAAGTAATTTCCTAAACCTGAAAACTATCATAAAACACAAAACCACAACTAGATGGAGGATGTTAGTATAAAAGAGCTCCTAAGAGCACTATTAGCACGCATTTCGATAAAGAAATGGGGGGGGAAAGTAGATATAAAACTATAACATCACACTTCAACCCCTCCCCTGGCCTTTAACCCTAACAACACTTAATTGCTCATTTAGGTACTAGGCTGTTGTCTTAAATTATTTCACCAAAAAATTAGAGTTTTAAAAAATTGGATTTTCGGATCGGATCCAATCTAGAGTATGAAAATTCGGATTGGATTAGATCGAATTTAAACTCTAATTGATTTGGATTCGAATTGGAAAATTACAATCCAAATTTTGTTCGGATTGGATTGGATTAGGCCCCAATCCAAACTGTACACCGAACTTTCACCCCTAGCTGCTGCAGGGATCATCATTCGCAATCATTTGGGACAATTGATCCACGCATGTACTTACAATCTCGATAATTCCCCCGTGTTCGTAGCCGAAGCAACTGCACTCCAAAAAAGGTATTCTCCTAGCTCTACAGCATGAAGTTCAAGATATCTATATTGAAGGAGACAACTTGTTGATTATCCAAGTAGTTCAAGGCCTCTCCTCAGCTCCATGGCAAATTCACAATATTATAGCAGACATCAAGTCTCTCGTGCACAATTTCAGATCTTATCACTTACAACATGTCTACCGCGAAGCCAACCGAGTAGCTGATTGGATAACTAATGTTGGTCATTTAGTTCAATCTACTTTTGAAATTCAACAATATAATTCTTCAGCTTTAAACTCCATCCTTGTATCAGACTTTTTAGGTGTTCCCCTCCTGAGGAGAGTCTCCTAAAACTCTTTCTATATATATATATATATATATATATATATATATATATATATATATATATATATATATATATATATATATATATATATATATATATATATATAAGGGAAGGGGGGAGCTATGGTGTCCTCTTTTGAAGAGACGGTTTTATCCCATTCCCTTTCTAAATTACAAAACCGATTTCAACCAAAGCGGGGCTTCAAAAAAACTACTGCCGGAAATACAATTATAACAATCAATCACAAGTCAACTGAAATCAATAGAATTGCATAATTCACGTTATACAAATCACTCAGATGAGGAAACTTTACAAAAACTAAAAATTCAATTACAAACTATAACCCATTAGCAATTACATACTCCATTCCCAAGAATCATTTACAATTACATCCTCAGAAAAATTACCAATACACTACAACGTCGATACAAATTACAAACTAAGAAAAACATACGATTTCGAGGGGGAGATCATATATTTGTCCATTGGCGATTTGCGAACTTCTAAAAAAAGGTACATAATTATCTTGCAAGTTATTTCAAATTAGTTGAAAAAAATCTAGCAACTCTTATGTTTGAATGCATGTTCAATTGTAGTATCGATAATTACATGTTTTAGAAAATAAAATACAATAAAAATGATACATGAATAATTTAAGTTTGTATTGTATGGTATAAATTTCAAAATAATTATTAAAAAATCAGCATATGTTTGTAACAAAAAAAAAGCAATATAAAATACAAATCAATTTCGAATACAATAACAATGACACGAAAATCAAACTAAAAAAGAAATTACATTAATTTGTCAAAAGAAATAGTGAAATTGAAAACCGATGAAAACGATTGTACTTTCTTTTAGTAGTTCGTGGAATGAAATATAAAAAACCGGATCTGAATTTTGAAAAAAAATAATATTTCATAATTAAAAAAAGTGTATAAAAATAACTTTTCGAAAGTAATTTTTCGAAAAATAAATGTAATCTTATAAACCATTAGTACAAAACTGACATTTCATATGAATAATTAAAAACCCAGAAACAAAAGGTCTTTTACCCAATAAATTATGCTTAAATTTAATTACTTTGCACACAAAATTTGCCAAAGCAGTAGAAGAAGTCTTGAAAACTGGATGATTCAAGAACCGACTAGGATTGTAACTAGATTTTTGCAAATTCCAAATTCTGAACTTCAACCATGAATTTTTTAGAAACCCATCTTCACAAATAAAAGTTCAAACATAATGTAACCGGGTCTTTGAGAATTATAGTTGATAATTAAATTTTTTGGGAAAAAATCAGGAACATAAAATGTAAAGAATTACCTTCAAATTTGAGGCCCCCCATTTAATTCGTGAACCAAATAAACCCCAATTTTAACCCCATTCCGACGAACGTTCTTCAACATTACCACCCACATCGAAATGAAAACACAAAAAGACCCACAAGAACAGAGACCAAAATTACCCTAAAAAATTAATGGAGCGTTGATGGGGTTAATTTTGACACCTGGATTAGCTTATTAATGTGTGTTTACTGTGAAAATAACCATTAGATCTGATTAAATCTCAATCTTTTTAAGTGAATATGAAAGATAGTGAAGATAAGGAGATGAGTCGTTCTTATATTTTGAGGGAAGGGAAAATGTAAGGTTGTAGGTGGGAAAATGAAAATGTGGAGGATTACATGAAAAAATACGAGAAATTCATCATTCATATGAGTATGTGGGGTGGATAGTTATATGGGCCGGTAGGTGGGATTGATAGTCATATGGATAGGTGGGAAAAATCATGTGGGTTTGTTACTTGCATACAGGTGGCTTTGTGGCTTTGGGCTACATAATTTTTTTGACTATTAACAAACAACTAATATTAGTCAGTCACTCAATTATAAGTGAAACAACAATATTACATAAAATCATGAAGTGTTTTTAAATATTATTTGTAAGTATTTCAATCTTTCTTATTCACAAAATGAAGGTAAACTTAAATACGAACTTTTATTTTTGGTTTGTCTGAGTAACAATCATGCCCAAATTGTCGTCGCACGCATCGCGTGCATAAAAAACTAGTATATATAAGGAGAAGTGCCCTACTGGATTGCAACCTTGCACATATTAATCCGACCCAACTGCACATGCATGTTGAATCAATCTTTTCAAAATGATTACAATTTCAATAAAAATGATTATAATGTGATATCTTACTAAAAAAATGACTACATTCTCCCTATATAAATTGCAACATAACCGTATACGGATAGAGGTTTAGGAAGTAGATAAAGTAAGACTTGTAGTTTATTTGATTAGTGTAAAAATTGATTCGATACGAGGTAGTGGTTATTTTTTAACATGTACCCTCCGTTTAGAAATAATTGCACCATTTTATGTTTTCATGCTTGTCGATGCATGATTTAAACATTAAAATTTTAAATTATCAATAAGTAAAAATTATAAACAAATAATATTAAAAATAATATACATTAAGACGAATCTAACAAGATCCTTTATGACTTATTTTTCCTAAAATATAAATCACCAAAGACAATCAAAGTGCAAGATGTAAATAGTAAACACTATTAAATGGTGCAACTATTTTTAAACGGAAGAAGTATAAATTAATTGCACCCCGACAAAAGATAGGACTAATTTTGTTTAATTTATGCTATATTTTAAGTGATTTAATATCTCAAAAGGAGTTAAGCATAAAAGAGGGTACTAAACTTTGCATAAAATTACAGTTTACTCACCGAAGTTGTAAAAGTTGCACTTTGCTCACTTAAAGTATACCTCTGTTAACTTTTCTGTTAACTTAGAATTTAATATACAAAAAAAGCTGTTTGGCACAAAAAACGAGAATGACAGTTATATTTTACAGGACAAAAATTTATTTCCCAACGGTAACTTCATCTGGCTAGTTATGGCTCCAAAAAAATGTGATTTTTCTCCAAAATTCTCCAATTAACACCCCACTTCTCCTTCTTGTTGTGCTCTGAAGCTCCCAAAAAAAATTCAGTAGTTCCAGGTACCAACTGCAGTGATAAATTTTCAAACTTGTTAATGTTTATTATCCAGTAAAACTTTTTTTTTTGCAGAAAAATGTCAAGGAACAAGAGTCTCCCAACCCCAAAGCATTGTTACTGTGGATTTATCATGTTCAAGACTAAGTCATGGACTACTGACAATCCTGGCATAAGATTTCTAGCATGCACTGATTATGATCCTAAAGCCAACACTAGGAGTTGCAAGTTTTATAGATGGGTTGATGTTGAAGACCATACAGAGTGGCAGATGGATGTAATTTTGAATTTAATGGAGGAGAACACATAACTGAAGAATGAGGTGAGGAATTTAAGGAAAATTCATGGTGGCAGACTTCAAATTGCAAGAAAGATGGCTGCAGAGAAGGTGATGTTGAAAATGCAACAAAATGGAGTGTCCAAATATATTCTTAGAAGGTTTTTTCTAGCACTCTTCATTTGAATTGTTGTTGCTTATGTCCTTATGTAGTTATGACATGGAATGTGTTGTAATGAATTAAACTATATGCAAATTTATAAATAGTACTTGAGTTGCAATGAACTTAGTTAGTTTAAGTTGTTCTGCCTTCTTTTAGCCCTAGCTAGATCTTGTAGTGCTTGGCTTGTGATTATTTGTGGGTTATTAGACCCAACATCATTTTGTGACCAATTGTAATCTTGATTGAAGGAGTAAACAGTCTGATCTCCTTCAAATCTGAGTAGAAAGTTTTTGTCTTTGGTTGCCTGAATGCAGGTTGTGACCTTTCACTCACTTCAGTTTGAGAAATAAACTACAAAACTTAACATCAATTAGTATTCTGATAACATGACAAAAATGTTGCTTAATACATGATAAAATTAAATTCACTTACATTTGCTATTCTCTGATGTCCATTAGGGTAAGTATATACACCTACTCCCCTATTATGCATTGGTGTTGTTGCTTGTTCAGTGGTGGTTGTTGCTTGTTCAATGCTAGTTGAAGGACCATAGTTATCAGACCTCACATTTTTACACCTTCTCTTGTTGTGTCCTTGTATGCCACAAGAACTACAAGTCATTGCTGTCCCAACCTTCTTCAACTTACCTGATTTGGTTACTTCTCCAGCTTGGAGTCTCCTTTTAGTTTTAGGTCTATTCTGCACCTTTTGAAGTTTGGGTGGAAGCACTAAGGAGTCAGATTGTGGCCAGTCTTGAGGACCATTCAATGGCTCCAACAAAAACTCATATGCTTTCATGTATGTTTCTTTTCTGAAAAAATGACTAACATATTGTTTAGGTTGATCAACTTTGTTCCATATGGCTACCACTGCATGCTTGCAAGGTATTCCACTAACTTGCCATGCATTGCAGCTACAAGTTCTCTCTGTCAAATTAACAACATATTTAATTTGAGTTGCTCCTTCTCTTACTCCATAACAGAAGCCACCATCCCAGAAAGCATTCCACCCTCTAGCCCAAATCTTGTGCTTCTCTACAAGTTGATGAATTCTAGGGCATAACAACAATTCTTTCTTCCCAATTTCATCGCTTTCTTTATGCAATCTTTCCATCAAACCCTCTCTAATGGCTTCAAACATTGTTATGATTGGCTTATGTCTACTGTTCAGGATGTAAGCATTGAAAACTTCTGACATGTTGTTGTCAACACTATCACAACATGACATGGAACTATAGAAAGCTCTACACCACTTCCTATAATTTATGTTTAGTAGATCTTCTGCTGCAGCAGCAGAAATTTACCTCATCACTTCAATTTGAGCATTGAACTCATTCTCAGTTGTGGATGTAGCAAGAATCCAAAATTGCTTCCTATACTCCATGCCACCACCAAAAACAGTTCTAAAGTTTGTCTACACATGTCTGGCACAAACTCTTGTTTCAGCTTCTGGAAAGACTTCTTTCACAACAGCTAATAACCCTTTTTGCTGATCAGACATGAATGTGTAACCTGCACCTTCATTGCTCCCTAAATCTATTGCCAACAAATTCAAAAACCAACTCTAACTGTTAGTGCTTTCCACCTCCACCACTGCCCAAGCTATGGGGAAAAATTGGTTATTCACATCTCTACCTACTGCTACTAGTAGCTGCCCTCCAAATAAATCCTTAAGAAAACAACCATCATGTGAAATAAATGGCCTACAACTTGCCATAAATCCTCTCCTCAATGCCTCAAAGCAGAAGTAAGCCCTCTCAAACACATTCACATTCATCTAAAGCTTAACAGTGTTGTTTCTATTACTCCTAAGGATCCCAACTGCATATATACCTTGGGACTAGTGCATATTGCTCCTTGTATTCACCAACTATTAAAGCTTGACCCTTTTTCCTTGCTCTCCAGGCCATGAATTTACTAACCTTGACACCCCACTCAAGCCAAATTGTCTCTATTATGTCTTGTAGGTTAATGTAAGGGTTCACCTTAAACTTAGGTTGGTAGTTTACTGCTATCCAACTTGCTCTCATCTTCTTCAGTTTTGGAGTTCTCCCCAAGTGTGTTCAGAAATATGTGTTTTGACCATGAAATTCCTCCTCCCTCTTTCCCAAGATGCCCAAATTCTCCATGGGCATCCTTTGTCCTTATTAATGCAGTGTGCACCAACCCTCTGACTGTCATTTCTATTCATAGGAATGTCCTTACCAATTGAAATGGAGTAGTCAATAAGGGCTTTCCTAAAGGTTTTAGCATTCTCAAATGACTGTCCAATGTAGAACTTGGACTTGGTACCCTCTCCTTCCTCCAATAGCCCGTTCTTTATTTTCTTAGTTGGTTCTGGTGCAACTAGATACCCACAATCCTCCTCATCTAATTCACTAGGGCTTTCTAAATCACTCCCATCTTCATCAAACCCATCTTCAATGTTAATACTCTTGCCCTTGGTCTGAGCTAGCTTTGTCAACATCTTCAACTCCTCCTCATATGATAGCTGCTTCTTTTTATCCTCCCTCACTCTATCCCTAGCATGCACTAAATCAACATCATCTTCATCAGTACCTTCTGTGTCATAGTCTATGTCTGTTTGGTTCACATTTATTGAAGGAATAGGGTTCTGTACTGAAGTCAGTAGGTCAAAAAAGGACTCAGTTTGCATTGGCTATTGAGGTCAACATGAACTTGAGTCTGGTTGCCTACATAAATAGGGTCCTCTACCTCATAGTCATGGTCAGTGTAGATATGAATCACTTTTTAGGTCATAAAAAATGATAGGAATGGGTCAAATGTACTTTTATCATAACCAAGAAACCTAATACCATTGTTAAAGTCCTTCCTAGGGTCTAAATAATGAAGTTTCATTATGTTCTTATGACCTAAGCTGCTAATCAAGTCTTTCAAGTAAGACATACTCACACAATCATGTATGTCCTCAAACACACTCACATGCCCCCCATTGTACACCATGCCACAGTCAGATGTCCATTTTCCACCATGGTGCACAATCAAACATGGATTAAGTGCAAGTTATGCAACAATAAAAGAGCAAACAAAATGCATGAACTAAATGAGAATATGTGTACCAAAATCAGCCATTTTCATTAATTTGATCATCAATTTACATCAATGAAGTTGGCTCATCATGTAACACCATCAACCAACCAAGTAGATCCAACTTTGTATAATCAAAACAAGGATGTCATAGCAGTAACAAATGCCAAAAACAAAACCTAACTTATGTCACATTCAACTTCTACATATGGCTATGACAACCATCCTAATACAATTCATAAAAAGCTTAACAATAGGCAGCTACCAACCCAAAAAACTACATCTGCCTACTCACCACATCCCCCATACACAACCTACAACACATCAGTCCTCCTTGAAGAGCCAAGGGAAGCAATCAAAATACACAGTCATGTCTTTGGAGACCCAAGCCATCATGTCCACTTCATTATTGTAAATTATATCATTGAGGGGCCAAACCTTAAAATCACTATCAGTTCCAAAGTAAGGCTGTCCAAAGGAAAGCTGCCTCAACCTGCTACACCAAATTCTCCATTTCTTGCAGGTCAGCTCCACATTCACCTGAGCTTCCCAATTCAGCTTTGGGAATATGTGGAAGCACAGGATGTTTTGCTCACGGCACAGGGAGTGTGCAGCATCTAGGGCAGTTAGTCCTATGCACAATTTAAAAAACCAAATGGTATAAGCAAATCCTACTTTCCATTTAAACAAGCTTTAAATTAATTAGGGCTTATTTTAATGGAGAAAATAAAGCAGTTAACATAATTAAAAAAATTGAAACCCTAATCCCTAACAGCTTCAAATGATATTTTACTCACATAAATACCAAAAATTGAAGTACAATTACACAATACTCACATGTTTCAAACATAATCAGATAGAAAAAAAGTTGCTTACTCATCCTTTTGATGATATCATACAAAAAAGAACAACAAAACAAACCACACTTTACAACAACAACACTTTTCGAAAAAAGAAAGGAATCTAAGGAGTGCATAAAAGTAGTTAAAAATATACCTTGGGGAGGAGAAAGATTTGAAATTTTTCTGCTTGCTGAGCTTTCCCACGCCATTTTTGTCTTCAACCAAATAAAGAGAAATAAATGAAAGCTTTGAGGAAGAAGGTTCTATTCCACTTACAGAGAAAGCTTGGTTTTATATAGTACAACCAATAGGAAGTACTTTGGGCGCCAAAAATACCACCCCTTCATTACTTCTCCTAGATTCTTGTGTCAGTTTTATTACTTCACCCGTTCTGTTTTAAATGAAACATTGGGTGAAATGACACTATTCATTGATCAATTTTGACTCCAATTTATCGCCATTATATAAAGAAAAACATAGTCAAGTGGGATCTTGTTAGATTCGTCTCGATGCATACTATAAAATTATAACTTTTTTATATTTTTTACATGTGCACAACTAAAGATATTAACGATTAAAGAAGCGCGTTGGGTTGCGTGAAAAAACAAACGTTTCATTTAAAATAGAACGGATGAAGTATTTTAATTAAATAACAAAAAGTTAGTGGGTCATATTAACAAAGTTGTACTTTGAATGAGTAAACTGCAAGATTTACAACTTGGGTGAGTAAACTGCAATTTTTGGCAAAGTCTAGTACCCTCTTTTATGCTTAACTCATCTCAAAAGTCATATTATGGACCAACTAGCACTCTACTAGCTAGATTGAAATATGAGCCTAGTCATCGTATACTTGCCAAGAAAAGCCAAATATCAGCAATTATTTCCATAGACTACAAATACAATAACCCAAAACTATATGTGTTTCCTAGAATTTTCCTGGAAATAAACTTGATTATTGGGGATTGTGAGTTGGTAGATAAGATACATTAAAAGGTTGACTATTGACTATCCCAAACCATGGGTTGTTGACATTTCTACTAAAATAATGTAACACCTACTTCCAGTATATTTTCTTTCAAAAAGGAAATTCTGGAATTCATTGAATTAATCTACTACAATTGAAAATTAAAGTGAGTCAGTAATATGGGTCTAATAGGAGAAACAATTCTATCAGCATTTCTACAAGTGCTCTTTGAGAAGCTCTTTTCCCGAGGAGTAAATTTGTTTATGAGGTTAGTGAAAGGAGGAATCCAACAAAAAACCATCAAACAATGGGAGAAACAACTAAGAATTATAGAGGCAGTTTTAAGTGATGCTGAGAAAAAGCAAGTCCAAAGCAATGCTGTGAAGTCATGGATGCAGGACCTCCAAGATTTGGCGTATGACTTAGAGGATGTGTTGGATGCATTTGCAACTCAAGCTCAAATTTACGAATTGTCGATCATGAATGATAGTCACAGCTCCGACTTTAAGGATAATGACACCAAGTTTATGGTATGTTACACTCTTCTATAAGTACTTCGTAAAATGTTCTTTTAGCTTTCTTGGATGTAGTACAACTACAAGGCAAAACTTGATCGACCTAGTGGGTAAATTACCACTACTAATATAATTTAATATGTGGTGGAATCCAACTTAACATTAACAATTATATTTTAATGATATATTAAAGTGGATAATCTACCCATTGGGTAGATGTAGTTATGTACGAGTCCACTCAACATAATTAATTATTTTTTAGTTGTCTATCTCTAGTGGATAGTCTACCAAGCGGGAAGATGTATCAATATCCTGTTTGTTGATTCTCAGTCGTTCACTGATAAGTATGATAACTCAAACTCTAAAGTTAAATTTCTCTTATCATAAACATACTATATCTATTTAATACTTTAAACATTGTAAAACTCTAGTGTTTTTAATATGGTTTTTTGTCAGAAAATACAACATTTTACTATGGTCTTGTTTGACAATTAACGAATAGCTGTTGGTTGTTAGCTAATTGTATTAGCTGATAGTGATAGCTGATTGTATTAGATGCTTGTATAAAGGTGTTTGATAAGTAGCTGATAGCTGATTGATATTTGATTGTGTAAAATAACCAATAAGGATATTGACATAATTCTTACTCTTGTACTTTTTGTTGTTTATAAAATAAATATGTTTGGTGAATACATATTGGGGATAAGACATACTAATAAATAATAATTTTAACCACATTTATAAGATTCAATATTAATCAGTATTTAAATTTTTAATATTTAAATTTATGAGTTGATAATTTGCAAATATATTAATAAGGACATGGACATAATCCATTATTGTACCTTTTATTGTTTATGAAATAAATATGTTTGGTGAATATATATTGGGGATAAAACATACAAGAAATAATAGAGATTGAACGACAAGACTAATGCAAGATTTAAAAAATTACAAGAATAAGAAAAATTAGAGAAAGAAAAAAAAAACATAGACTCATGATAGATTTAGGGATACCTTGGTAAGGGTAGTAATTTTTAAAAAACTTTAGGACATAAATGTAATTTCCTCACTCATTTCCGAACCTAATATCAAAAGACTCCTTTAACTTTTTCAAAAAGAGCTTTTGACCCAAAAAAGCTATTTTCATACCTCTATTTACCAAACACGTATATTAGAGGATTGACTAATCAAATCCTCTAATATGAGCTCAAACCTGTAACCCCAAATCTCTCTTTACCAAACAGGGCCTATGTGAAAATAGCTTGCTTATGTTGTACTCCTTTCATGTTTTTGAAATCTTCTAATTTTTTTTCATGGTTGCTAAACACAACCTTATTTGGTGAAAATTTATTCATTTTCCACATTATCTTATTTCTTGAACCCACATAATTTAATGCTCTATCATAAGCATATTATATCTCCTATCGACATAAATAAAAAGGCTCACTTTCATACTCTCTCTTCCATTATACGTTGCTACAATTAATAGAAAGATCATTTGCCGATGGAGGGAGTATCGAAGTACTCTTTGAACTCCTCAAAATTTCATCTTTTACATAATTAGTTAGGATTTAAGATACTCTAAGCTAAAAGGAAAAAAAATACTCTTTGATCCTGTTATTTAAATTTCTAAAAATTATTTTTTTTTCTTTAATAACATAACATATTTTTGTGGGTCTTTTGTTACTTTTTGATAAATCCTAGTTTATATAAGTATGCAGATAAGAATATATTCAAGAGAATCAAACAGACATAATCTTATTAAATTTTGCAGTTCAAAAATGAAATTCTCCATGGTAACATTGTGAGTTACGGTTTTTCTCTTTGGTAGCCAAGATTAATTTTAATTCTCAACGGTAACCCCGTGTTTATAGTTATACTTGAGAAAGTGGTATTATTAACGATTGTCGTTATATTTTTTTTTTTTTAAGGGGAAAAGTAGCTAAATTACTACAAGGACAAATTGTCCATCAACACATAGGGAGCCACTTCCGGAGGAAAATGGTTCTCCCATATTTGTTCCACCCCAAAAGGGATGAGCTTTGCCAAATGATGAGCTACATAATTCCCGTCACGTTTAACATGTGACCACACAATAGATGAAAAACAAACACAAGAAGCTAAAATATTAAAGAGAACTATATCTAGATCTGAAAGAAAGATGGCGTTCTTAGACAAGCGGTTGATCACAACTTGGCAATCTGACTCCAAAACGACTTCATGCAACCCATATCTGCGGCCCAACTTCACCGCCAATTCCACGGCCTTAGCTTCTGCAATCTTCGGAGCCCATAAAGCTTTAACTCTTCAGACAACAACAAAAAGAACTCCTCCATCAGACTGCTGGGCTATCACACTCAAACCAACCCAACCTTCGACCGCCAAACACACATCTACATTCAATTTTATAGTGCCAGCAGGGGGGGCAATCCAGTGCTTTGGACTACTTATGTGACGGTTCAAGGGAGGGTGATAGATCTTACCAGCATACTTGCCATTTTCTTCCACAAGGCGAGCGACACGCTGAACAAGAACATGGTGCTGAGTAATTTTATTGCTGAAAACCTTGGCATTCCGCTCACCCCAAATACACCAAGCTAAGTAAGCTCCTTTAATCCTCAGCTTGCTGTCCAAGCCACGCCAACTGACTAGCAGATCACTCATGGGCATTGAAGCGTCCCTACTGCGTAGTACACTGCAGCCACAGTCAGCCCAGATAGCAGCAAATCGCGGGCAATTGAATATAGCATGGCCTTGAGTCTCTATCTCACCACAGCCCCAAGGGCATAAATCATCGTCAGTCATGTGACTATGCTTGAGGAGGCTTCAAACAGGGAGGGAAGTAGTACATAGGCGCCATAGAAAATGTCGCACCTTGGGGCTCACATCCAATCTCCAAATGTCCACCCAAGCTTGGTGGAAGTTGTCAAGGTTACCCCCTTTACCAATCATATAAGCGGTCTTCACCAAATAGCTAGCATCTTTCGTAAAGGCCCAAGTTAGTTCATCTTTCACCGGCATCACACTAAGAGGCGTTGCAAGAATACACCTTATATCCCGCTCATTCAAGAAAGTTTCAAGAACATCAATCTTCTATTCCATACATTCAAAATATATCAATTCACTCACCAAATTGAAATTTGCATTTGGCGTACTAGTGAGGAAACGCCCACTCTCATCAATCACCCAAGGATCGTGCCACATATGAATTTGAGTACCATTCCCAACCCTCCACACCACTCCTTCTTTAAGGAGAGCTTTCGAACTCCAAATGCTACTCCATGAATAGCTACTTGAATGCCCAAGGGGAGCATTCAAGAAATCACTATTAGGAAAATATTTGGCCTTCATCACTCACCCAAAAAGAGAGTTCGGCTCACGGGTAAGTCTCCATGCATGGCGCCCTAACAAAGCATCATTGAAGATTTTTAGATCTTTGAAACCCATACCACCTAAGCACTTCAAATTGCACATTGAATCCCAACTCTTCCAGTGAACTTTCCTTTGAGAATCAGAGCTACCCCACCAAAATCTCGCCATTGCCGATTGAATTTTCTGAATGATCGAGGCAGGAATCTTATATACTTCCATAAGATAAGTTGGAATTGCCTGGATAACAGACTTCAATAAGATTTCCTTTCCCGCTCTAGATAATAGTTTCTCCTTCCACCCTTGGAGTTTCTTCCAAATTCTATCAATCAAGGAATCAAAAATAGCTTTCTTTGACCTTCCAGAGATAGAGGGGATACTAAGGTACTTCTCATGCCTGTCAACCTGCCGCATGTTCAGAATGTTTGTCAACTCTTCTTTCTGTGAGATGCTGACTCCTCTGCTAAAAGAGACTTCCGACTTTTCATAGTTAATTTTCTGCCAGGATGCTAGTTCATACTGGTTGAGAATATCAACAATAATAGTGCATTCCTGTCGGGTAGCTCTAGTGAAGAGTAAACTGTCATCTGCAAAGAAAAGATGAGAGATTTCTGGACCATTACGGCTGGCTTTAGCTCCATGGATCTGCTTTTCTTGTACTTTCCTCTGAATCATTTTAGAGAAAGCATCAGCAATCATAATAAAAAGATAAGGAGAAAGGGGATCTCCCTGACGAAGCCAACGTGCAGGAGTAATAGAGCCACAGACACCTCCATTAATAATGAAGGAATAAGAGACAGAAGAAACACACTTCATGATCAAATTCACCCATCTCCCATCAAAACCCATAGTGAGCAGCAACTTTTTGAGGAAACCCCATTCCACCCTGTCATATGCCTTGCTCATGTCATGTTTCACAGCAATGGTACCTTTCCGACTTCAATTCCGGTTCTTCATAGTATGAAACACCTCCACAACTATGAGTGCATTATCTGTAATAAATCTACCAGGCACAAATGCACTTTGATTCACAGTAATGATGTCAGGAAGAAAATCTTTCAATCGCATCACAATAGCCTTGGACACCAGTTTATAAAGGACATTACAGAGAGCAATAGGGCGAAACTCAGCAGCTTTAGTAGGGTGTTTAACTTTTGGAATCAAAGCAATGTTAGTATTATTTACACAGCTAGGGGAGGAGGAGCCATGTAAAATATTACTAACTAAACTAGTTACATCATCACCAATAATATGCCAAAAACGCTGATAAAAAATAGCGTGCATACCATCATGCCCAGGTGCTTTGTAGGGGTGCATTTGTTGGAGGGCTGCATAGATTTCATCCTTGGTGAAAGGCTGTAGAAGCTTCTGGTTGTGTTCCGCAGTTATAACAGGATCAATGAAGGTCAAAACATCTTGCAAGTTCAACTCGGAAGGATTCGAAGAAGTGAAAATCGAACTGAAGTAGTCTGTGAAAATACTTTCAATCTTTTCAACATCATCACACCAAGTACCGATGTCATCGAACAAACCTTTCACATAATTTCTTTTCTTCCTCAGAGACGCCTTATGATGAAAGTATTTTGTATTCCTGTCACCATCTCTCACCTCCGCAACCCTTGATCTCAAATACCAATATGCTTCTTGTTTTGCGTGCAAATCATCGAGTTTTTTCTCCAGTAACACGTACTCATTGCAAGTAGAATCTGAGATGGGCTGATTTTGGGCCGTGCTTAAATCCCTCTCCACTGCTTCAATTTGTTTGCCAAGATTGTTGAACTTGTTGGCACTCCATCGCAACAAACTTTGGGCCACACCTGCTACTCGGCCCGTGAAGATTTCTCCTGCAGTACCAGCCCAACTCTCACGGACAATAGCTTCACATTCTTCATCTAAGAGCCAGCTCGTCTCAAAATGAATTCTCCGAGTTTTACCCTTAGGCCTGCTGAATATTTGTGGGCGGATTATGATGGCTGAATGATCCGATTTATACCGGGTAGTATGTTCAGCTACAGTGTTTGGGTAGTAATCTAACCAAGAAGTGGAACTCACAAAACGGTCTAATCTCTCGCGGATGCATGTCGAGGGAGACTTGCCACGTTCCCAAGTGTACCATGACCCCGCATAGCCCAAATCACGAAGAGCAAGAGTATCCAGTGTATCACGAAAATTTGTCATCTCCCTGCGAACTCTATCAGCTCCTCCCTCCTTCTCAGCGTAACAAAGGATCTCATTAAAATCTCCACCCAAAAGAATAGGTAGAGTAGTGTCCTCACATAAGTGACGAAGAAGCGCCCATGTATGATGTTTTTCTTCCTCCTTAGCCCACCCATAAACACCCACGCACACAAATCTCCACTTCTTATCACCATCTTCCACATCGCCACAAATATGATGTTGAGAGTATGAAACAAGAGAAAACAGAACTTCCTCTCTCCAGTAGAAACACAAACGTTTGTCGTTATATACTAATGCTAAAAGGGTGGTTTCTCGCATTTATGTTGAAAGATTTTTTTTATTTAAACTAAGTATTTTAGTATAGATAGACATAACTTCTTTCTAAAAATAACATATTCTCATTCATTTGTTTCTAAATATGGGAATGAAATAGGTTTTCGATGTATGATAGACAAAGGAAAATTAGTTTTTTTTAAGGGAACTTATGTCATTATAGTTTAAAAAACCTTAATTTTTATAAACAACTCTTTTACCAACTCTTTAAAACAAGTGGCTATTCATACCATTTTCTCAGGTACAATCATAAACATAGGCTTACCATTGAGAATTAAAATTAAGTTTAACTAACAAAGAGAAAAAGTCAAAACTAAGGGTTACCATTGATAATTTCCTAAAATAAATTCACATGCAATTTTTTGCATACACAAGGTATACAAAATTAGCTGCATCTAATGATGCTAGCTAACTAAAGTTAGTGAAACATTAAAATCTAGGGGGTGATCCTTAAAACATGATATTAGATCTCGTGAATATTTTCCCATGCATAAAAATAAAATATAAATCAGGATTCAAGTTCAAGTGGTACAATGGGTACGTAAAAGAAAACAACCTACAATGATATAAGCGCATCAGATTTACATGTATGCGTTTCGTTTGTAAATCTTTTTTTTTTTAAGGGGCGTTTGTTAATCTTTTAGTTAGCTTTTCTTTTTTAAGGGAAGATGAAGGGGACTCACTTGAGGGGATAAGGGGAAATCCTCAAATGAGCCATGAAAGACTAAATATTGTCCTAAATTTTACTTAGTATCCGCGTAATATGTATTTTTGTACAAGCCTATACCCACCCTTCATTCCTTTTCCTTCTCTTACTTGTACATCATCTTCTCTCTTTACTCTCCTTCAACCCATCTCCTCTCATTGCAGAAAGGTGAATTTCATTCCTTGAATAATACATGTACATGAATTCAATCTATACAAAGTGGTTTTATGTAGGGATGACCCAACTCGAACCCGACCCGAAATAAGTGGGTTTGGATTGAGATTTTCGACCTGTTTATCTAAATGGGTCAAACCCGAACCAGACTTGAAATAAAATGGGTTAGGTTAAGGTTGACATTTTCAACCCGAAAATAACCCAACTAACCTGTTTAATTAACTAAATGACTCACATTTAATTTGGACGATGAGGAAATCACTAAACTTGAAAAGGCTCTTTTTTTAACAATTAAATTTCTGGGCCAAGCCCATACCCTTCTAAAATGCATAAGTTGAGAACCCTAGCTTCTTTGAGCAGTATTCTCTGACTTCTCTATCACATTCTTGCGGTCTTGCCTTTCTTTTCTCCTCTGCATAATGCCAACCCTCCTCTCTCTTGAATCCATGGAGTTAGTCAATCTCCCCTAATTTACTAGACGAGTAATCTTCAATTCACATACTATATATTTCCTCCATTCTATAATCTTGGATTGATTTTTCGATTTTTTCACATGGTAACCCTGTCGAATTTTAAAATTCATGGGATACCCCTATAGTTTCAGAAATGCACCAGGTATTCCTACTGTTTTAATAAATTGCATGAAATTCCCTTAATGGCTAACGGCGTCAAGTTTCGGTTAGGTTTAGAGCCAAATCAACCTAATTATTTCAAATACTCCCTAATAAACCTAATAAATGCATGAAATAAAATTAGAATAATTACTAAAAAAAAAAAAAAACTTCCTTCCAACCCCACCCCCACCCCATCAGAACCGCCAAACTGCCTACAGAGAACCACCCCCACAAAAAAATGTCCGAAATCCCTCTCCCCCACCCCCTAAAAACCACTCCCACCCTCATAAAAACCACCCACACCCCTCGAAATCCGCCCGCCTTCCCCTTCCGAAACCCTACTATCTCCAATTTCTTCAACCTTTATTCTCTCTCCTATTTTGCTTGTTCGTTCCATCCACGATAACTCTAATTTGCCGAAAGGTCCACCGACGGAGATCCCCGATGAGGATTCGTCGCTGCGGATGTAGCAGAGCTTTGCCGCACTTTATTTAGGACATGTTGGTTTTCGATAGTTGTGAGCGAGGTTTTCATATCGAGTGCACTGGACTTTTGCCGGCTTCATCGATTTTGCGTGAGGACTGGATGTGCAGGTGTTGAACTGCGGGTGGGGTTGCGAGTAAGTGGTGGAGGCTTGGGAGGAAGGTTGACAGAGTTGTTAAGCTTCTTGATATGAATGCTTTACCACCGAATGAGGGTTTTAGAAGGATGAGGCCATGGGTTGGAGTGGTTGGGGTGATGGATGGGTGAGGGTTTTGAAGGTTGGGGACATGGGTGATGGGGAGGTTTTCGAGGGTGGAGAGAGGAATTCCGGCCATTTTCGGGGTAGGGGTGGTTCTCTGTAAGCAGGCGGTAGTGATGGAGTGGGGTGGGGGTGGCTGGGGTAGAAGGAAGGGTTTTGATTTTTTTTTTTTTAGTAATTATTCTAATTTTATTTGGTGCATTAATTAGGTTAATTAGGGATTATTTGAAATATAGTTAGGTTGATTTGGCTCTAAACCTAACAGAAACTTGACACTGTTAGTTATTAAGGGCATTTCATGCTTTTTATTTAAACAATAAGGGTACCTGGTGCATTTTTGAAACTGTAAGGGTATCCCATGAATTTTAAAATTACATAGGGGTACCATGTGAAAAAACCGTTGTTTTTTCTTTCAAAGTTTCATAGTTTTCCTTATATCTTTTGTATTTCATTGCACCAGATTAGAAATTGATTTCCTACAGAATTATGCTCTATGGCCTTAATGAAACGCTTCAAGGATCTATTGAATTTAATAGCCAAAATTGGATTTTTAGTTCGTTTTGTTATTAGATAAAAGAGTTACTGGTGTGCCTTTTCCCTGTATTTTACTTGGTATTTTATTTGTATAATTAGAATAGAAATTGAATGCTTCTGGTCAAATTAGTTTTCTAATAATTTGATTACTTTCTAAATTTTGAGTTTTTTTTTGAAGAATATGTCAAAAAAATTAAACGGATTGACCGAGTTTCTAAATTTGTAATGAACTAGTTTTAATTAAATGGGGTTCATAAAATTAAATAGTTATTAAATAGGATAAATGGGTCGACCTGAACCCAACCCGTTTATTTGTGGTTCAGGTTCTACTTTCTGACCTGTTTACGTAAATGGGTCGGGTTCAGGTCGGGGGGTGCTGACATGTTTATGTAAAAAGGCCAACTCGAACATGACCCATCTCGACATGATTGCCAATCCTAGTTGTTTGGTATACATAAAATTATATAGGCAATAGAAAATCCCATGACTTTTGCTGATTTAAATAGTTGTTTGGTTGACAAGAAGTGGGGAAAATGGGGACAATCAGAAATCCTTGGAAAATTTTAATTTCTACAAAAATGTGGAAAATTATTAACCCAGCACCCATTGGTCATTCAAAATCCCCATATCAATTTATGGGAAGTGCAAATTCCTTGAAACATATTAAGGTCATTTCTAAGAATTACATAACTGAAATAACTTACTAGGTTATGGAACTTGCCATGGAAATCAAATTCTCATGTGTACCAAACAACAACAAAGTTAAACCTATTGTCGTTAGCGTAATATTAGGCTAATCAAGTATACAATTGCCCAACTTAGGAGATATTCTAGCTATCCGTAAATATATGGTCAAATATGCTAAAGATTATCATGTTCATAAAGTAAATCCTCTATCTCTCATCTTCTCACCAAATCTAGTTATCCGATAAAAAAGATATGGGGAGGCGCCTTTAATAGACACCGCAATACCCCCACCATATGTTATTGTTATCCTTTCCTTGCAAATTTTCTTGCCTAAGGGGCTACTCCTTCACCTTATTTTTGTTTATTTTCAAAAAATAAGAAATATTAAAAAAAGAAGGGAAATTCCATCTAGTACCACTGAGTTTTTGCAAATTTCATTTGGTTCCCAGATTTTAAGGATTGTCAAATTAATATATACCACTATACTTACACTGTAATTGCTACCGTAGCTCTACTGTTAATAAAGTGTTAGCAAACGTTAAATTAGCAACTTCATCTTCTTTCTTCGTGGCTACTGCACTTAATGGTTGTTGCTTGCCCTAAGTGTCCTCCAACTAAGTTCATGGAGCTTCGGATATAGGAGTCGAGCTCTAATTATGGCAGATCTTTCTACAAATGCAGAGATTAAAAGAAGGATGGAGATAAAGAGTTTGAATGTGCAAAACTGTCCCAGAGCAAACCTCAATCAAGTTTCGATGGTGGTGCACCCTAAAAGTATTAAGCTAAAGTAACTGGAAACTGGTTTACTCGGTAAACCATCCCACCTAATGAAAGTTTTTTCTCAAATTGTTAATTACCTTAAAAGAAAAACTGATACACAATTCCCTTCAAAAAAAAAACTATTCTTCTTCCCCAAAAGCTGCCATTGTAGTTCTTCACCTAAATTCCATTTTTATTTTCAAAATTCCACCACCGCCTCTCCTTTTCATTCCACTTCACCAGCATCTCCTCTCCACGGCACCATCACCACCCATCTTTTTCTTCTCCACTCCACTTCCATAATCATCTTGAGCCCAACCATATCCACCACCACCACCATCACCTCCAGTGACATTATAAATCACGAACCATATGCTCCTTTGTTGAAGTTATGATGTATAGCGCACAACACATGTGAGTGTCCCACATTAATAAAAGAAGAGAGATGAGTTCACTTTATAATGCAAAGGGGCTACTCCCCTTATTGCCATATGGTTTTAAGGTGGAATCTCCTTTGTCTTGTGAAGTGGACTCTCTCTCATTGTGATGGGCGCGGCCCAGGCCCATATTTAACATGGTATCAGAGCCAGGCCCACAGTTGGGACCGTTAGTTTACTTTGGGCCAATTGAAAAAGGGACCTCACATGTAAGGGGGAGTGTTGAAGCTATGATGTATAGCGCACAACACATGTGAGTGTCCCACATTGATAAAAGAAGAGAGATGAGTTCACTTTATAATGCAAAGGGGCTACTCTCCTTATTGCCATATGGTTTTAAGGTGGAATCTCCTTTGTCTTGTAAAGTTGACTTTCTCTCATTGTGATGGGAGCGCCCCAGACCCATATTTAACATCCTTCTATATCATCTACTTTTTTATCGTTTTTGAGGTGAAAATCTTAAAGGAATGGTGGTTTTGTAGTGGTATAAGTGGTGGTGGGTGGGATTTTTTTTGGTGTTCGGTGGTAATTTTCATTGTCTTTGGTTTGGTTTTTGTTTGTATGATGGATTTTTGGGTTGGTGGGTGGGTTTCGTGGTAATTTTGAGGTGGGTTGGTGAGTTCCATGGTGATGGACTGGTGGGTGGTGGATTTCATGGTGGAGAGTTTAATTCATGGTGGTGATGGTTGATTTTTGTTGTTGTAGGGTGGTTTTCCGGGTGGTGGGTCGTCAATTTCGTGATTTTTTTGGTGGTTTCCGTGGTGGTGGTGATGTGCATGTGGTGTTGGTGATGTTGTTGTGGCGGTGGGTGGAGGTGATTATGGTGGTTGGGGTGGAACAGAGAAAGGGAAGAAGAGACATAATAGTAAGGTTTTTTATATAAAAATTTAAATAAAAATAAATAAGCCTTAACTAATTAGATTAGGACACATGTTAAGTCTGACCTGTTAAACTGGTTACTAATAGGTCATGGACCATTTTAAAAAATAATGTGTCAAGGTGGGATTATTTTGAGATTACTGAAAGATGAGACTGTTTTACGCAGACCATCAAAATGTGGGATTATTTGAATCAATTTATCCTTATTAAAGAACGGAGGAAGTATATAGGTTTAAATAATGAGAACCGTGAGAACCACTTCAAAATGAGCTAAAAATTCAAAAAATGAGCTAAAAATTCAAAAAATGAGCAAAAAAAGTAAAAAAAAATGAACAATATATATATATATATATATATATATATATATATATATATATATATATATATATATATATATATAAGTGAAGGGAGGAGCATGGTGTTCCTTTTTGAAATGACATTTCCACCCTTCTCTATAAAGAAAATTACAAATTCAAACTACTGCACATAATAGGCATAAAGTTGCCAAAAAAAGTTTCAATCAGCCTATTAGCAGCACAAACAACTCAAATTGCAAAGCTATCTTTGACCAAAAAAAATATAACCGAAAACTTACCATAATAAAATAGGATATCAAAACAGATACACATAAAAATGTTGATTGAACAATATAGAATCAAATGCGCTTCTTCCAAAAAAAACAATCTCAATTACAAACACAAACTCAAAAAATACAGTAGTCTTCTCAATTAAATTGCATACAACATCACAACATTCTCAAATTGTGGATACTACACTTCGAATCAGGTACACAATTTGTTTATTTATCTTGCTCTATAGCACATGCTTCCCTCACTATATTTACAAGAAAAAAAAGAGTCGTTAGATGAGAATAATTTAATGGTCCATAAAAATGTTACAACTATTAATAACACTTTTAAATGTTACAAGAAAGCCATGAATAAAACTTCTCACAATTATCCATTTTAGCACATAAAAAATAAAACTCAAAGTTATGCAATAAAATTTATACCCCAAATTTCAAATTTTATACACATCTCTATTATATGAGCCAAGGGGGAGCAATGGCGTCCCCATAGAAATTTACATATTTACCCCTCTACAACATAAATATTACATTCCTACTACACCCTCTAACAATAAATCAAAAACCATTACACCCATAAAATTGCCAAAAAAAATTCAATCAAATCTCTATTAAACCCAATCAACTCATATAAAGCTCAATCACATAAACTTGCCAATAAAAAAGATTCAATAAAAAAGGTTCATAAGCAAGAACTTACCAAACATCAATATCACATACTAAAAAAATTACACGGTATTCTCATTACAAAGACAACTCATATTCAAACTCAAATAAATTTTTCCATAATACAAAATCAATTATAAACACAAACTCTAAAAAAAAAAAATCAGTTTTCTCCATAAGTTGGAGCTTCACGGTATTCTCAAATTTGCGAATACTTTACTGTTAATCAGGTGCATAGTTTGTTTGTGGAAAATAAGAGTATGTGTAATATTCTATGTTCGAGTAAATCTTAAGAATGTGTACTATGTTCGAGTAAATTTAAACTCAAATTACAAAATCTTACGAATATGTACTATGTTAGAATTTTTTTTAAAAAAAATTAAACTCAAATTACAGTTTATTTAAAATTTCATTCAAATATAGTTGAAAATCAAATATAAAAAATACATCAGAAATGGTCGAAAAAGAAACATAAAAAATAACTTTAAATTTGTGCCCAGATATTAATTTTTTTTTGAGAAAGAATACTTCAACTCGAATTATTTTTGTACCCAGATATTAAAAAGAATTTGAGAAAAAAATACTTCAACTCATATATTAAAATCAAAAATTTGTGCCTAGATATTAAAAGATCAACTCGAATTTCAGCACATCAACTCGATATTAAAAAATACCTTCTCAATGGCATAAAGAGCAACGCCATGACTGCCAATGCCAGCTCCAATGATGACGAGATTATAATCGAATGTCTTAGGAGAGCTACCATTGGTGGATAAAGCAGCAAAGATACAACTCAGAACTCGGCGACTCGGGAGCTAAATTCGGCGAGAACTCACTGAGAAACTCAGTGCTTCTCTTCGAAATTGAGATTGAGAGGTTTAACTAAGAATACGGAGAAATTGAGAGAGAAAGGGGTTTGGAAATTGGGGGAGTAATGGAGGTTTTAGAGAAGTCTGTTAAAATTTAAGGTTTTTAGAGGGGCTGAGATATCAAAGAGCGGTAGTTACCCGTATTTCAGTGTCTTTTTTTCATGGTCAATGGGGCTGTTTAGAGCTCTGACCAATTCCTTGTTAAAGAAAGTACTAATTGATTGAAAATTATTATGCTACATGATAGTTGGTTGACTTAGACTTAGCTTACTACTATCAGTTGGTTCTATAATCTTTTTTTGTTTTATTGTTAATATGTGGTCGCACGCATCGCGTGCATATGAGGCTAGTATTATATAATTGAAGGGGAGGAAGATGGTTTCCCCTTACAAAAATCTGATATACCCTTAATGAATTTTTTTTTTTTGACAAAAACCCTTAATGAATTTAAATTGTCATATATATTAAATAATATATTCTTCTTCCTACTTGCCATATATATTGAACAACTTAACAATAGAATTCTGAAATTTCAATTAAATATTAAATTAAGGAGAATGATTTCCTCTTCTTACATATGTGTGTAAAAACTCTCATCAAAAAATTAAATTGACAATATAAGTTGATTGACATAATCAGAAGAAAAAATAAAAACTTGAATTTCATATTAATAATTATACTAATAATATTTTAAAACCAAACTGTTGATTATTATTCGATAATCTCAATTATATAAATCAAACTCTTCCACTTTATTAATATCATTGAACCTAATATACAAATTCTTCTACTTTAATTGAGCACAAGCTTTCTTTTGCTTTATATTTCCTTCTCTCAATATACTATATTTGAATAATGATGAATAAATAACTAAAAAAACCAACGAAACATTGATTTAAGAAAAAAAATTAAAAACAATTATAAATGTCTATTCGAATCAAACTTTTTTGTAACACTGATGAATAACTAATTGAGAAAAAAACGTTAATATGACATGCACGCATAGCGTGTTAAAAATTCTAGTATATATATATATATATATATATATATATATATATATATATATATATATTATAATATAAATATATATAATAATAAGAAAACTAACCTTAAAACGAAAATCGACCGTTTTGGTCATTTTGCATATTTTTGCTCATTTTATGTTTTTTGCTCATCTTATTTTTTGCTCATTTCAAGAAACATTTGCTCATTTTAGCAAACTTTCGCTCATTTTACGAAGTTTTTGTCATTTTACAAACTTCTGTTCATTTTATGTTTTTTTGCTCATTTTATGTTTTCACTCATTTTAAAAAAGTTTTGCTCATTTTACAACTTTTTACTCATTTTATATTTTTTGCTCATTTTATATTTTTGCTCATTTTAAGAAATTTTTGCTACTTTTATCTTTTTGCTCATTTAGAAACTTTTTACTCATTTTATGTTGCAGTTTTCAGTTTTCAGCGTAAGGAGTGGTTTTCACGTGATCCTATTCCTATATATATATATATATAGTGTTGTGTTCTAATGAGAACCCTCTTATGGTGACAACCGTAAGAACCACTTAGAAATGAGCAAAAAACTCAAAAAAAATGAGCAAAAAAGTACAAAAATGAGCAAAAGCATAAAATGAGTAGAAAACATTAATTGAGTAAAAACGTAAAATGAGCAAAAACGTTGCGAAATGAGTATAAAAATGTTAAATGAGCAAAAACTTAAAATAAGCAAAACATAAAATGAGCAAAAACGTTGTGAAATGAGCAAAATCTTCATAAATTGAGGGAAAAATTTGTGGTTCTCATATGAACTTATATAATTTGTATTTGATAAACTAATCATGTAAGGATTATAATTTATTAATTAATCAAAATTTTAAATTTAGATATTCAAATTTAACGCATAAAAAATTTCTTATATACTTCCTCTATTCTATTAATTAGATGGTACACACATGCACAAACCATAAGGGAAGGATGCTTATTCTTTAAGGAGCCATGTGCTGAGGAGAGACAGTGAGAGATAAGAGTGATAAAAAGATACACTAAATTCGTTGCATCCCCATTATGGATGTCCCAAAATGTTGTTCTTGTTTATCATATTTTTGAAATATCCACGCTATTTACCGCTCGTATTTATATAATATATTTTTCCACTTTCTCCCTCCTCAACTTCTTCTTCCTCCATACCAACCACCACCTAGCCACCATTGCCACCACTCGCAGCCCCCAGCCCCCAAAGACACCCCCCCCACCTCTCAGTAACCCCACCCCACCCCACCCCGCCCCCATACGCCCACCTCGCCGTCACCCACCCTCCCAGCCCCAACCCCAAACCCCCATCCCTTTCGCATCCCCCGCACATGTGCATCCCATCGCTCCCGGCAGCCCCTCATTCGCAGCTTCCCCCAACACCCCCCCGGCGCAGCCTCCTTCTTCTTCCTTTTTTTCCCTTCCTCCTCCCCTACTCTACAATTTTTAATTTTTTTTTACTGTTAACCATGGAACCGAAATAAATATAATTCTCGGTTCTACCATGGTGGAACCGACTGAACCAAAAATTTTTCGGTTCTACCATGATGGAACCGGCTGAATTTTTCGGTTGCACCACGGTAGAATCGAAAAAAATTCGGTTCCTCGATGGTGGAACCGTAAAAAATTGCCGGTTCCACCAAGGTGAAAATGAAAAATAGGTCTGGCTCCTGCTAGAAATTTTTTATATTTTTGTGGTAAAAAAAAATACAAAATACATATAAAAATCCAGGCGATGTTTAGTATATATGGGCGTTAAATAGCAAGAACCTTTTGAAATGGTACTTTATTCCTTAATTTCCCTCATTAAACAATTTTATTCCTCTTTTGTCCTTATTTTATGGAAAGTTGTAGCCATATGACCACATTCAATACCAGTTCTCATTTTTACATGGAAAGTTGTAGCCACATTTGATATTTGTCTTTTTCAATGCCAATACGTATCTTTCCAATGGAAGTACTACAAATATTTAAAGCAAATAATAGTTTCATTAGTTTCCGTGAAAAATGAGAAACAAATACTATAAATTGAGACGGATGGAGTATTTCATATATAAAATGAAGAGAGAGGAAGAAAACCCTAACCAAAAATAAAAGTGTTATTGTAATTTTAAAACTTCCTTGAATATATTTTGCTTTATTTCCCATATTGCGTTGAAGTTTAACAGAATTCATTGGATATCGTCCACGTATATATAACTGGACAATACCAAATTTATATGTTTATGATTGCATTTGAAATATACCGATAACAATAAATCGGTACGCCACTAAGTGGTGAACCTGACCAAATCGTTATGAAGTAGTGGTTTTGTAAGGCAAATTGCCACATGTTAGGCGGTTTTTCTTCAGTTTGACCTTTTCTTGGCTATTAGTCTTTTGACAAGTGTTAGTCTTTTGTTGGGTTAGAGATGACCTGAATCGGGCTGAGAATTGGGAAAAAATTTGTCCGTTTTGGGACAAATTAAAGCCTTGGGCCAAGTCGTGTTAAACGTTGAATCAATTTTTTCTCGCCAAAATTCGAAATTCTAGGCCAGGCCAAGCGGGGTTTTCCGAGCCATTTTTTTGGTTGCGGCCAAATTTTTAACCTAACATTCCGGATTTAGGTTGTGCATGAGCCGTCTTTTCTCCTAAAAAGGGGTCCGACCAATCCAAGCCCTAATAATGAGCCAAGATATCATACCAAAATTTCGCTAGTTTTTCGGGTCAATGTTGATCATGCCTCTATGTCGGGTGTGTTGTCAGTACATCCATGAAACCATGATACAACTATCAGTATTTGATTTATGATAATCCTTGTGCAGGGTCGTAGTTCTTCCACAATGTGTGTTTACCTTGTCACTACTCTTTCCCATTATCCAAATTCCATGAAATCAAATGGTTGATTACATTTGCTAGTAAACTGCTACTCTAGTTAGCGGTATTTTGATGAACCTCTAATTGGACTTTTAGTGATCTGACTTTTAAATATATAGCTAATTCAAATAGCGGTTAACTAATAATATGAACTATGAATTGCTAATAGGAGTAATGGTTCTGCCTGAGCCAAATAAAAAAAATATTCGACACGACGAATTCTATGTAGGTTGTACTCGGCAAAAATACTTTTAATTTTGAGACAAACTTATAATTTTTCTTGATTTAGCATCATCTAGTGAAAAGAAATTCAAGATTCTAAAAGGAAAATTTGTTTGAAATCATCTTATAGAAGGAACTTTTTCAGGAAAACCACCTTTTAAAAAAAAATTGACATCCATTCCATAATCTTGCCATTGACCTAAAATATGCGGCGTTGACTTAGGCATGTCTTTCACGTGACCCCACAAAAACACCTTTTTTCCCTCAATTCCCCCATTTTGCATACACTTGTTTTTTTAGGTCAGTATCTAAGTCATGCCTAAGTTAGTGTGAGTTTTTTTTTTTGTTTGCAAATGCAAGGCATGCCTAAGTCAACACACGGAGATTTTAGGTAAATGTCAAGATTTCAGCAAGGGGTGGCTGCAAACAAAAGAAAATGTAGGTAAAAAGAGATTTATTACTATTTTTAAAAAAAAGTGATTTCTCATAAAAAAATGTGCTTATAAAAAATGGGTTTCGACAAATTTAATTCTCACAAGTGTTGCAATCTATGACAAACAAATTTCATGGCCTCTCGTTTGATATCTTGTCGCACTAACCAACTACACTACAATACTTACGTGTTGGTGCTTTTGTGGGGGAAAAATCATTTAAAGACAAGATAATATTTCTATTTTTGAAGACTTCAAATATAGGTTGGTAAATAATCCGGAGCGTATCGCCCGGGACAAGAACTTGTTATTTAAAAAAAAAAGTGTTGGAATTATTTAAGGAGGTGATGAAGTATATTATAGGCGGAGGATAGACTGGCCAAAATATATTGGGAAATTCGTACACGACCTCTTACTTTCGGTTTTTATTTGGTGGCGGCATAAAAAGATTTATACCAAGTGACATCCTACTTTAAACAATTATACTTGGTGACCCTAATCCACTTAAAACCTGACTAACCATCCAATTAAAGGTGAATTACTACTAACCTGCCCCTAAGTTAATTATCCTAATACAAAAAAAACCCTCCCCAACCCAATTAAAAATCACGCTATTTCAACTTGGCTGTATATGTCGAGCTTGTGCTAAACTTTTATGAAGGCTGGAGTTTTACGAAGTCGCTGAGCTGTGAGAAAACTAATAAACTGACGAAATCAACAAGTATTACTGTGCAGGACCTTATAAGACACTCAAACAATGATACAATCTTTAATGCCTTCTTTGAAAGCGAAATTATACACAAGTCCAAACTCCATATAATTAGTAAACCTCCACAACAACTGACTCATGGTGACAAAGTCTAAGAACAGTCTACATCATATTCATGTTTCAAACCACAATTAAGAGAAGTGTCTGCACACTTTTTAAAACGTAGAGAAACGTCATATACTGGAGCCAGACATAAACGGAAGAATGAAAAAAATTAGCAATTCATCTGCCTATTACTAAAGGGGGGCGGTCATTAATCATATACCTTTAACATAGACACTTTCAATCCCCAACCTACACTAGACTCATACCCATTCAGTATCATTCGCTCATTCAGGATTCAGCTTGTTGTTTGTTACATCATTTTGATAAAAAGATACAGAATCGAGAAAATATGTCTATTGCTTCTGAACATCTTTTTATAACAAAATCCTATACACATGTCACTATGTCAGCACCTCATTCCAAATAGCCACTAACAGGTGTTTAGGCTTAATAAAAGAAACAACAAATACGATTCAAGTATATTCAACCACAATTACACTGCAAAACAGCACCTCAAGCAACTGATGTACAACTCCAACTATGCTAAACTGATTAGTGGCCAAAGACAAACTTGAAATTCCCATCTGACGATTGCAAAAAAGTATTGTACAAAGTTTGTGCATATCTAGATGTATTTTTATCCTGAAATGTATTGTTGTCTTCATAAAAGTTTAGCAGAAGCTCGACATCTACAGCCAAGTTGAAATAGCGTGATTTTTTAAATTGGGTGGGGGAGGGTTTTTTTTTTGTGTTAGGTTAATTCACCTTTAATTAAATGGTTAGCCAGGTTTTAAGTGGATTAGGATCACTAAATATAATTATTTGAAGTAGGATGTCACTGTGTATAAATCTTTTTTTTGGCCTGCCACCAAATAGAAAAATTGAAAGTAGAAGGCCACCATATAGAATTTCCCAAATATATTTCTTACTTCAAAACCTCAAATTCCATAAGTACGAAACATAGAATCAAGTCTTCCCATGTTTTCTCGTTTACTTGGTCTACTTATGGATTACTTATATCCTTGCGCGGGAAGCTTATAATCGGCCCATGCTCCTTGCTTTTGTGGGATTGTTTCTTATGATTCTAGGTTGTATTTTTGGTTTTTTATTTCACATGTTTGATCCTCCATCTTATAGTATTTTCATCATGCATTTCACCTGTTCGATAAAATGTCGCAGATTGATAAACAGGGGAGCATTCCCACAATTGACAATACTACTATCTAGAATAAATTTGCAAATCAATGAAAATGTTGGTTCAACCTTAATCATAGCTGTTTTAAGGTTCAGGCATATTTTCGTGATTTCTTGTTAAATCATTAACATTAAGGATGCAACTTAATGGAGCTTATAGATTACAAAGAGCTTATTGGAGCATATTGTGTTTAGATGTAAGCAAAACTATAGAAGTTATGTATATGGAATATTGTGATACAATTAGGTGCTCCCATAAAGGCTTTGTCTTTTCTTTCAAGTCTTTTTTGTAAAAGTTTTGTAGCATTAGCAGTATGTAACAAGTTTACGAACATAATCTTAATCATGCTTGAAAATCCGACTGTCGACGAATTGTATTGAAGGATTGATTAGACTATTAGGCCCGTTCTTTTGAACTTATTTTAGCTGAACCGAACCGAACTTATTTTATTTTTCTTTGAACCGAACTTATTTTTGCTGAACCGAACTTATTTTTACTTATTTCTACCGAACCGAACTTATTTTTACTTATTTTTGCTTAGAACCGAACTTATTTTGGCCGAACCGAACTTATTTTTGCCGAACCGAACTTATTTTGGCCGAACCGAACTTATTTTTGAACTTATTTTTGACTAAATAAACCGTATTAACATAATATTATCAATATTTATTATTATAATAATCAATAAATATTAACATAATATTATCAATACTTATTATTATTATTTTATAATAATAAATAATAATAAAATAATAAATAATAAATAATAATAATAAATAATGATAATAATAATAAAAAAATAATAAATAATAAATAATAATAATAATAAAAATAATAATAATAATAAATAATAAATAATAATAACAACTAATAATAATAAATAATAAATAATAAATAATAAATAATAAATAATAAATAATAAATAATAAATAATAAATAATAAAATAAATAATAAATAATAAATAATAAATAATAAATAAATAAATAATAAATAATAAAAATAATAAATAATAAATAATAAATAATAAATAATAAATAAATAATAATAAATAATAAATAATAAAATAAATAATAAATAATAAATAATAAATAATAAATAATAAATAATAAATAATAAATAATAAATAATAAATAATAAATAATAAATAATAAGAAATAATAAATAATAAATAATAAATAATAAATAATAAATAATAATAAATAATAAATTAATAAATTATAAATTATAAATAATAAATAATAATAATAATAATAATAATAATAATAATAAATAAATAATAGATAATAAATAATAAATAATAATAATAATAAATAATAATAATAAATAATAATAATAATTAATAATAATAATTATAAATGATAAATAATAAATAATAATAATAAATAATAATAATAATAATAATATTAAATAATAATAATTATAAATGATAAATAATAATAATAATAATAATAATAATAATAGTAAATAATAATAATAAATAATAAATAATAAATAATAATAATAATAAATAATTAGAATAATAATAATAAAATAATAATAATAATAGTAAATAATAATAATAAATAATAAATAATAAATAATAAATAATAAATAATAATAATAATAATAATAATAATAATAATAATAATAATAATAATAATAATAATAATAATAAATAATTAGAATAATAATAATAAATAATAAATAATAAATAATAAATAATTAATAATAAATAATAAATAATAAATAAAAAATAAATAATAAATAATAAATAATAAATAATAAATAATAAATAATAAATAATAAATAATAAATAATAAATAATAAATAATAAATAATAAATAATAAATAATAAATAGTAAATAATAAATAATAAATAATAAATAATAAATAATAAATAATAAATAAATAATAATAAATAATAATAAATAATAAATAATAAATAATAAATAATAAATAATAAATAATAAATAATAAATAATTAATAATAAATAATAAATAATAAATAATAAATAATAAATAATAAATAATAAATAATAAATAATAAATAATAATAATTAATAATAATTATAATAATTAGTAAATAATAAATAAAAAAATAAAAAATAAAAAAAATAAAAAATAAAAAATAGAAATTCATCGTTATTATAATTATAATATTTATAATAATAATAACAATAGTAATAGTGATATTGAAAACAAAAATAATAATTACAACATTAGATAAGACTAAACTTATTTTTGCTGAACTGAACTTATTTTGGCTGAACTGAACTTATTTTTGCTGAACTGAACTTATTTTGGCTGAGCTGAACTTATATTTGCTGAACTGAACTTATTTTTACTTATTTTTGTTGAACTGAACTTATTTTTACTTATTTTTGCTGAAAATAAGTCCAAAAGAACAGGGCATTAGAGTACAAAACTGAGATTTACTTCTTGAACAATGAGCTTATTATTATTGACTATACAATTTGATGTGAACTTTCAAATAAATTGTGATGATTTTAGTTATTTATCGAATTTCCATGGCACCTTCCTACTATATAAGCCTTGAGTAACACATAGCAATTGTCTTCTAACAGGCGGAAAGCATTATTGTTGGCGGTTCAAAAGTTATAGAGCATTTATCTTTCATGTTTAACTCTGGCCAAGATTTTTCGGTGAGGATAGAAGAGATTAGTCAACAATTGGAAGAAATTTTAAGCCAAACTGAGGGCTTAGGGCTATCAGTTCATGTGATGCATCAGCAAGTAGTACCCACAACGACAGCACAACGTTGGCAAAGCTGGCGAGAATCAACTTCTTTATTATGTGAGCCATTTGTATATGGACGGGAAGGTGACAAGAAGGAGATCATGCATCGATTACTATATGACGAGAACTCAAGCTCTGGGAACTATGTTGTGATTCCTATTGTTGGAAAAGGAGGCATTGGTAAGACGACTCTTGCTCAACTTATTTACAATGATGAAGAAGTGAACGTGTTTTCTTTGAAAGCATGGGTTTATGTATCTCAAGTGTTTGATGCTAAAAGGATAACAACATCAATTCTGAATTCAATCACTGGTGAAGCCAATTCATTTTGTGATTTAAATCAAGCTCAAGTACGATTGCAGCAAGTGCTTAGAAACAAACGATTCTTGATTATACTTGATGACATGTGGAGTGTGATGTACAATGATTGGGATGACCTACGCACTCCACTAAGAGCAGGGGCAAAAGGAAGCAGGGTCATAGTTACCACCAGAATTCAGAAAGTTGCGAGAATTATGAATCCACTAATGAATAATATGATTATATTGGAGTATCTTGCAGATGATGACTGTTGGCATCTAATTTTGCAACATGCCTTTGATGATGCCAATATTGCCATAAGCCCAAATATTAGTCTAACGAGAGATGAAATGATAAGGGCGTGCAAAGGCCTACCCCTGGTAGCAAAAATTCTTGGAGGCCTTTTAAGGACCAAAGTGGAGGAGGAGAGCGAGTGGCAAGAGAGTCTCAACACTGATATTTTGAGCATGAGTAAGAGTAGAGTTATACAGGTATTGGAGTTGAGTTATCATGACCTTCCATCACATTTGAAACGTTGTTTCGCTTACTGTGCTATATTTCCCAATGATCATGCATTTACAGAGGAGGATGTCATTTTGTTATGGATGGCTGAAGGCTTCCTACCTGAAAATGTAGGGAACAAGCAAATTGAAGACATTGGCCACGAGTATTTCCATGATCTAGTATCAAGATCATTTTTTGAACCCTGCACAAAAGGATCAAAATGGTTCAAAATGCACAACTTACAAAGTGATTTGGCCCGACACGTTGCTGGTGATTTATGGTTGGTGATGAAGGAATGTTCAGTAAGGAAAGATTACAGAGCTCGACGTTTATCTTTCTCCAAATTAGAGGAATCTGAAGATCTATTTCACCTCAAGAACATAAGCCACTTTCGTACTTTTGCTCAATTTGACAAGCATCCCAGTTCCTCAAGCCGAGTACTTGAGCTTATAGGATATTTTCAGTACATAAGGGTGCTATTGCTACCGAGCCTGGGAATTACAAATTTTCCAGAATCTATAGGTGACTTAAAGCTCTTACGGTATCTCAATCTCTCATACAATGATTTTGAAGAATTGCCCAGTTCAGTAAGCAACCTTGTTAATCTCCAAACTTTGTTGCTGAAGGGTTGCGTTAAACTTCAGAAATTATCGACGAATATGAGGTGTCTAATCAACCTTCGCCATCTTGATATTGATGGCACCTCTCTGGATGATATGCCATTGGGGTTAGGGAATCTGACGAACCTGCAAACGTTACACAGATTTGTCTTAGGAGCTAGTGCACCCATAATAAAAGAGTTGAAGAACTTGAAGCAGCTTCGAGGAAAGTTAACCATAGCTGGCTTAGAGAATTTGGTGAGCTCCAACGATGCGGGAGAAGCAAGGTTGAATGAGAAATCGGGTCTTCATGAGAAATCTCACTTCTCTTTCTATTAGGAGATGTCCAAAGCTTAAATATATCGTCGATGATTGTCTACCTTCTAGACTTAGAGATTTAGTGGTTGTTCAGTGTCCTTTGCTGAAGCATCAAATGGAAAAGGATCCTCTTCATCGCACTTTATCATGTATTACTCATCTCCATATATGCTAGTGTTGCAGTTCATGTAATCTAAGGTTAGATCATCATAAATCCCAACTATGTACTGAATTTTCTTTTATGGTGTTATACAGTGTTGTTCTTTATTATTTTCCACTTGTTGAAGTCTTTTGTTTATCTTCATTATGTAAAATGTATGTAAATACAGGAGTTGAGGAATGCACACATTGAGTCTGGTTTTTCTTTATCCTGCAAACCAGCTCTTTGAGCAGAAAATGCTACATACTTGTATAGCTAATTCTAGTAATTATGTTTTAATTTTGAAACTGATGGAATAAATTCTGGTAAAGATGCGTATAATTTATTTGATGCTTAAATTATTTCCCCATAAAGCATATGAGGAGGGAAAGACAAGAGCTCTTGGTAAACAAAACAGATTCAGCAGCAGGGGAATATGTTTCTTCCATTCTTTGTCAACTTAAACTAGTGGAGGACAGTTATTATACTTATAAAATTGATAAAAGTATATACACAAGACAAAGACTTGAAAAGGAGATGCTAGAAACTTAGCAAAAGCATTGATTTATTGGCTACTGCATCGAGAATATGTAAGGAGATGTGGACATAGGTGCTTTACCATGAAAAGGGAAAAACAACTAACAAGTTAGATGAGTACCGACTAGTGATAAAACAATCTCCGAAATTGGTGAAGCTTGCCCGATCTTACTCAAGATACATGAAGTATTGAAGTGTAAGGGGTGCATTCCCTTCACCCGAGTTTTCCTAAATTAACTTAACTGAATTTATTGGAATTTATTAAAGTTATTTTTAATAAGGTGTTAGAACTCCTCCGAACTTAACATAACTTATTTAGGCCACTCAACCGAACTTATTTAAACTTACTAAACTTGAAACGTATTTTTAAACGTGAAGAGACACACTCCGAAACCTGCTAACTTTCTTGTGCCCTTAACATAGGGCAAGTTTCATGGATCTTGAGATTAACTTGCTCTCTACAAACAAGATATGTAACATCGTGTAATTTACCTTTTATCCATATTAATAGATGAGAGAAATGGAAAAGAAAGCCCATTATTGGATTTTCATGTAGTGTTAAACAAAGACGAAGCTAGAATTCAAAAGTTAACGAACCAAGAATATTTAAAGCAAGTTTATAAAAAAATTATTTTTAATTATCCCATTTTACTACTCAAGTAAGAGCATTTATGTAATATTTTAGCCAGTTTAATAAAATATATCGTAAAAACCTACAAGGGCCACTTTAAAAGTATATGGACCGCAAGGGTGGGGCCGAAGGGGCCAGCCTCCTTGTAGCTTCGCCATGGGTTTCAGACATTTACTTAAGTATAAAATTTAACTTGTTGTCCATCTCTAATAGATGGGTAGCATTTATCAATGTACATTGTTGACTATGCGCTTGAATTAATTATTTGGCGCCAGGATTAACTAAGCTCGGTGGGGGAGTGGGGGCAACCGGCAACACCCCCGAAACTTTGCGGTATATGTTGTTTATTATATCGAGTTTGTTTTAGTTTCGGGTTTAGGCCCATCTGTTTAGGTTAAATAGTAGGGTACTATATAAACCCTATAATTAACTTTTGCCTCTATATTTTGTACTCTACACTCTCTCTCTTAAACCTAATAAAATCAGTTCTCCCTGCTGTGTGGACATAGCCAACACATTGTTAGTGAACCACGTTAAATCCTTGTGTCAATTGTTCATTAATTGTTTGTTCCGTTAATTGCATAGGTCACAACATACATCCCCAATAATATTTAGCTTGCTAATCTTCTAAAACGATCATTCTCATGTTTGCGTGACCATTTTATGATGCTTTCTTATAAGCATTGTTTTAGACTTGATTTAATCTCAAGTCTTAGACATTATCCTTAGAAGACTTTATCAACGAAATTAGTTGATACCCGTGCATAATTTTGTTAAAGATGCTTGATAGTGGAATTTAAACATTTGGTTATAGTTTTAGCAAAAAAAAAAATACGGAATCCACCCAAGCAACACTCGCCACCACACCACAAAAGCAAAATTCTTAAAATTCATAAATTCTATAAAATGTTGATATGGTACGTACTACGATCATATAACACTAAAGAAGTATGATTCTGATATCACTAGTTATGGAATAGTAAATCCCATCCCCACTAGTCGTTCGAATGACTGGAAATAGTCCATAATGGAATAACATTTTATGGGCATAACATAGTGCTTACTTACCTGGTGAGATCTCATCCGAAGTAAGTGCTTCTATGAGTATCGTCTACAATTCATATTCCTTCTATCTTCTACGATTCATATTCCTTTTACTCTAGGAATACTAGCTACTAAAATATATATAAACTTTTAATCTTGTTGGACATGATCCTATAAATTTAGTTTTTGAACATGAGAGGTGATCCAATAATGTATTATGCATATATTTTCATCATTATGTTTTATATTTAGTTAATTTTATTCTAACTTACACCAATGTAACATATGGTATCTATATTAATAATTAAATTTTTTATTTAAAAATTGTTTTCTTTCACGAAACCCTATCACATATATCATTTGTATTTGCAATGCTATGGCAATTGCTTTGTCATCTATAATTACATGCTAAAAGAAAAGAATTGAACTAGTTATCAATAATTGAACTAGTTATCAGTAATTGAACTAGTTATCTCTCAATCCATATGAAGTGTTTTAACTAATAACTCTTAACGAAGTAAAAATCGATGTATATAGCCTATAATAATAGAGCTGGCAAAATATTACCTAACACGCCAACCCAACCCGAACCCAGCCCATTAATAATGGGTTGGGTCGAAATTTCAACCCGTTTAATTAATTGGGTCGACCTGACCCAACCCGTTTAATTAAATGGGTTGGGTCAGGTTGAAAATCTCGACCTGATTTTAACCCGTTTAACCCATTTATGGAAACAACCTAAAAACCCTAACTAATTTCACAGCTAAAAAAAATTGGGCTAGCCCATATAGAAAGTTAAAAAGTAAAATTTTTAACTCATTACAGTTAATGTTGAACAATTGATTATGGAGTTGTAATGGTGTTGATTTTGAACAACAGTTGGGTTGATTTTGAACAATATCTAGCATATGGTTATGTAATGGCTCAATGCTAAGTTGCTGCCTACTGTTGCTTTGTAACGTACTCTTTGTTGTTTTATTTTTTCTGGAAAAAACACGAAAAAAAAATTAAATGGGTCAACCTTACCCGTTTATCATAAGGTTGGGTTGGGTTGTAATTCCCAACCCGTTTAAGTTAACAGGTCGGGTTGGGTCAAGGGGTTCTCAACCCGTCAACCCGCCAACCCAACCTGATCTTGACCCAACCCGACCCATTGCCAGCCTATATGTACTTCAAAGTTAAACCTTCACCATTTGACATTTGTTAACAATTGTTTCTGATCACAAATTATAGGAACTATATCAAAAGTACAAATAGTCAGTCAGATGCATGTAGCATCTTACAATCCTTGAGTAAAACGGATCGGATTATGTAATTAGTTAAAGCTTGTATTAATTATGAAATAGGTTAAACTCATCTTCATGAGTCTTATTGCTTTCTTACACTACAAGGGAAGTGGTAATCTACGACGGCTACAAGCCGTCGTTGATGTCCTAAAAAGCCGTCGCTAAATAATGAACGACGGCCAACCGTCGTTGATAGGCAGTCGGTAAAAGATGGTCGCTGATATTAGATTCAACGACCGTCAAGCCGTCGGTGATATATTCAACGACGGTTTCATGACTATCAGCGACGGTTAGTTAAAGCCGGCGTTGATACCTCGTCAACGACTGTTTAAAGCAGACGGTGAATCAGCGACGGATTATAACAGTCGCTGTGACACCGACCGTTTTACACCGTCGGTGTCACAGCGACTGTTTTAAACCGTCGTTGTCACAGCGACTGTTTTAAACCGTCGTTGATTTCGTTGAATCAACGTCTGTTTATAACCGTCGCTAAGATATTATAGCAGTCGTTGATTTCGTGTCCATGGGTGCATAGAGTACCTTACAGCAACTGCCTAGCCGTCGTTGATTTAATGTTTAATCGTCGCTGTTGTTTCAAAATAATATTATTTAAAATTCTATTGTTCTTAATAATAATTAAACCTGTACCTGCACAGCTGCACCTAAATATACCACGCTAAAGCTATTTCTCCATCGCATTCAATTTTTTCAATTACAAAAATATGCATTTTTGATATATATTACAATTTACATAGATACTTGTATAATTACATGAAATAGTAGAAGTCGGGTTGAAAAAAAAATAACCCGACACATCTAGAAACGAAGCGAGATGCCGATAAATATTTACACTACAAGAAAATAGTTAGACTAACTATATCCAACTATAAGTTAGTTACCTAGTTGCCAAAACCAAAACCAAAACCAAAAAAACTACACTGTCAAGGGTGGCTCTGTAGCACTACCGCCACCACCAAACCCTGGGTCATCTTCTGGTCTGCGTTGTGAAGGGGGGCCTGGGTTGCAACCTGAGAACATGTGGCCGAAACTAGACATGTTCCTCATCATTTCCTCTACGAGGACCCGACGTGACTCTTCCACCCGTGCTGCGACCATTGCCTCCACCTCTCCCATCCGTGCAGCGACCTTTGCGTCCACCTGCGCCTCAATCTGAGAAAAAATGGACGGCTCATATGGTTGTGAAGAGCCGCCATCTCCTCGCCCTGATGAAGAGTTGTAGTACAAATGATCTCCCTGACCTAACCCCTGAACTTTTCCTCTGTTCATCCCCCCAACTGTCTCCCAATACAACAGATCAGGGTTCGGCTGTGACCCCTGAGTGGTACAATGATCCAGCTTCTTATTGTATGTCTCCTGCATTTGCTTAAATATACTCATATTCAAATAATATAAAGTGCCAAAATGGCGTATATTTGGTTCTAACTTGCCTATTTTGTGTATTTTCAATCAAAACAACTTATAATCACATTAAACTAACTATATATATGATGTTTAAGGTGTTTATAACTTAAACTAGCATCAAACTACTCGTATTCATTCATTTTCAAGTAAAATGGCCTAAAATGGCCTATATTAGCCTATATTTGGTTCTAACGTTCCTATTTTGTGTATTTTCAATCAAAACAACTTATAAATACATTAAACTAACTATATATATGATGTTTGAGGTGTTTATAACTTAAACTAGCATCAAACTACTCGTATTCATTCATTTTCAAGTGAAATGGCCTAAAATGGCCTATATTAGCCTATATTTGGTTCTAACGTTCCTATTTTGTGTATTTTCAATCAAAACAACTTATAATTACATTAAACTAACTATATATATGATGTTTGAGGTGTTTATAACTTAAACTAGCATCAAACTACTCGTATTCATTCATTTTCAAGTGAAATGGCCTAAAATGGCCTATATTAGCCTATATTTGGTTCTAACGTTCCTATTTTGTGTATTTTCAATTAAAACAACTTATACTTACAGTAAACTAACTATATGTATGATGTTTGAGGTGTTTGTAACTTAAACTAGCATCAAACTACTCGTATTCATTCACTTTCAAGTGAAATGGCCTAAAATGGCCTATATTAGCCTATATTTGGTTCTAACGTTCCTATTTTGTGTATTTTCAATCAAAACAACTTATAAATACATTAAACTAACTATATATATGATGTTTGAGGTGTTTATAACTTAAACTAGCATCAAACTACTCGTATTCATTCATTTTCAAGTGAAATGGCCTAAAATGGCCTCTATTAGCCTATATTTGGTTCTAACTTTCCTATTTTGTGTATTTTCAATCAAAATAACTTATAAATACATTAAACTAACTATATATATGATGTTTGAGGTTTTTGTAACTTAAACTAGCATCAAACTACTCGTATTCATTCATTTTCAAGTGAAATGGCCTAAAATGGCCTATATTAGCCTATATTTGGTTCTAACTTTCCTATTTTGTGTATTTTCAATCAAAACAAACTTATAATTACATTAAACTAACTATATATATGATGTTTGAGGTGTTTATAACTCAAACTAGCATCAAACTACTCGTATTCATTCATTTTCAAGTGAAATGGCCTAAAATGGCCTATATTAGCCTATATTTGTTTCTAACGTTCCTATTTTGTGTATTTTCAATCAAAACAACTTATAAATACATTAAACTAACTATATATATGATGTTTGAGGTGTTTATAACTTAAACTAGCATCAAACTACTCGTATTCATTCATTTTCAAGTGAAATGGCCTAAAATGGCCTATATTAGCCTATATTTGGTTCTAACTTTCCTATTTTGTGTATTTTTAATCAAAACAACTTATAAATACATTAAACTAACTATATATATGATGTTTGAGGTGTTTGTAACTTAAACTAGCATCAAACTACTCGTATTTATTCATTTTCAAGTGAAATGGCCTAAAATGGCCTATATTAGCCTATATTTGGTTCTAACTTTCCTATTTTGTGTATTTTCAATCAAAACAACTTATAATTACATTAAATTAACTATATATATGATGTCTGAGGTGTTTCCTAGAAATGTCATAAGTAGTTGCTCCAACATCCCATAATTGCTTCAATTCCTCGATTAAGGGTTGCATGTACACATCCAAGTTTCCCTTCGGATTTTTAGGACCAGGAACGAGCAACGAAAGGAACATGAAGGGTTTTTTCATGCACATCGATGGCGGCAAGTTGTACGGGGTTAAGATGACCGGCCAACATGAATATTGACCCCCAAACTTTCCATGTGGACCAAACCCATCTGTACACAAACCGAGCCGAACATTCCTAGGCTCAGATGCAAATTCGCCAAAGGATCTATCCAAATACTTCCAAGCTTCACTGTCGCTAGGGTGAGCCATTTTGTCTTCGGCTCTTGGATTTTTGGCATGCCATGTCATTTCTTCAAAGAACGTTCTTTGTTGCATACAACCTCTCGCAATCTCGGTGTGATTGGGAAATAAATCGAACTTTCATTGGAACTAAAGACCCCTTAGAAGTCCTCTTGTATCTGTCGCAATCGCACACTCTACATCTGTCCAAGTGTGCATCAGTTCTCCAAAATAACATACAACCTTTGGGGCAAGCATGAATCTTTTCGTGGGGAAGCTCTAATCCCTCCAAGATCTTCTTCGTATCGTAAAATGTGTCACTCATGTTGTTGTTGTTAGGTATTGCTTCTTTCATTAATGAAGCAAAAGCATCAACACACCTATGTGGCAAATTGTACTCACACTTCAAAGATACTATTCTAGATGCCATTTCCAACACGAGACATGGAGCTCCCGTCGTACAACGGTTCCTCGAAGCCTTTAATAGGTCAAGAAACACCTTTGCTTGAGGATTAGGCTCCTCCTCCATTCCACTAGGCTCTTCAACGAGGGACGGTTCCGGTATTCCCAAGAGCATCGAAAACCATTTCACGGTATGGATTAGATAGCTCTTCCGCGGGTTGAGGTAACTCTTCACCATGAGAATACCAACCGTAGTAATCAGGTATAAAGCCCTTGCTATACAAATGCACTTTAACCGTGTCTGCGGCATGCATACGTCTGTTCTTGCATTTCGGACACGCACATCTAACTTCATCCTTACATGGGCTTTCGGGATTTACTTTGCAAAAGTCAATGAATTCATCAACCCCCCTCAAGAACTCGGGCCTCAAGTTACGCACATTGTCATATCTATCATACATCCACCAACGCTCCTTCCGTTTCATGGTGACCAATTCTACAATTCTAAACCATTTCAATCACAATACTCATTAACAACCATCATACGTACAATTAAAACATTTGTGTGAAATACATATAGGGCCTAAAATGATGTCCAAAGGTCCTTATCACTCCAACCTAACCCATTCTTCGACGTCCTAACCCCACTAGTGAATGTATGCCAACTATTCGCTTCTACGTAAATTCCGGCAAAGATTTCCCATGAGTTCTCCAAGTACACAATGTGAGCTTCGTAAAAGCTTACATATGTACCCGAGAACAACGAATAGAGAAACAACATGACCGGAAATTACATAGAATAGAACAAAAGGCATACATTCACCACCTAAGTGAGGTCAAACGTCGAAGAACAGTCCCAACCGGGGACTATTCAAGATATACTCCTAATGAGTATACCTTGAACGGGTATCTAGGCACATGACGATGCAAACATATTTATTTAAACACTTAAATTAAATTTATAACATCATCCAAACTATTTCCACGAAAACAAATATGTCAAAAACAATATAAACAATTTAAATAGTGTAAACTAAATAAAGGAATGTGCAATAAATAAATTATTGTGATAATTATATAGTTTATAACTTTTATAACCTTTAATAAACGAACCACTATAAAAACTATTGTGATAATTATATAGTAACTTAAACTTATACAATTAAAGTAACTTAATCTTCAAAGTAATATAAACTAAAAAATTATATAGTTTTTAACATTCTCTAAACAAAAGTTTTTTTAATACATTATATTTCATGATGAAAAACTTACACAAAAATTAAAATATAGAATTTACATGAACAAAAACAATATAAATTGAAGACAAAATATGGTAAAAATTGCTACTAACCTTACAATTAAGCCAAAGAGAAACACCAAAGTGCTACGTAATCCTATATCATGTAGAAAATCAATTATTAAACGGCACCTTTAAGCGTCAATTTCTACTAAACGAGCAACTCCAATAATAAGTAACTACGAATTTAAGTTCACAAGCACCCCTTTTGACTTAAAATAAGATTGCAATTAATGACTCAAAAAAAAAAAAAATTCAATCATGGATTTGACAAGCATGGTTATAAACGCTGTGAACAAACTTAATTCCAAATTCTCAACATGTTCACCAGAAAGTACAATGCATATGATAAAAAAACATAAACGTTTACATTTGCATTACCAAATAACAAACAAATGGATGTAAACCATCATCCATACAGAACACACATAGATGCATCATCTCTAAAATAAAAAATAATAGCCTAAGTTGAAGCTTGTTTTCATCAGATGAACAACACCCATATCTTCTTTCTTCATTATTCATCATCCTTTGTTTTTCCTTTCATATTAAGTCCAACAATTTTGGGTTACTTTCACCCATTCTTTTTTTCCACCAAATGTTAGAAAACAAAAATACCCACATGCTCTTTCTTGTTACTGATTTCACTCACCAAATCACTAAAATCTTACTATGAAATTATCTGAAAAAATAACAAGTAGTATGAACTTTGATTAAAGAAATGATATATTATAAGATCAAACACTTACATGAAGAAATATACATAAAATAAAGCAAAACTAACAAAATGTGAGTAAAAAACTGACAGAAAAAACAAGATTCGAATTTTTAGCAGAAATAACAAGATTTACCAAAAACCCAATTTTCTGGGTTTAGTTTCATGAGTACACAAATTGTTAAAAAAAAAAAAGAAATTGGCACTGCTTACCACCGGCGAAATGTCGGTCCCAAGAAGAGTCGATGCAAGTTCGTCGCCCAAGTTCGTCGTCCCGAAGTTCACTTCTCTCACGAGGAAAAAACCCAACCGTTAGGGTTTGGTTCATGAGTACAAAAATTTTAAAAAAAGGAGAAAATAAAGCTTACCGCCGGCGAAGTGAGGTGGAGGTGGGTCATTGCCGTTGGGCGGAGGAAGGAGGAGGGAGAGGTGGAGATGGAGTCGACCGAGTTTCGTCGCTGCAAAAATCGCCCAAATTACTTCCCTCCTTTTTGTTGTTGAAAAAAAACTCGACTGAAAGAGCAGCTTCAATTAAACCCCTCCTTTACAAATCAACGACCGCTTCAGACCGTCGCCCAAGCTAAAAAAAATTCTGCTTTACTTCCACAAAATCAACGACGGCTTTTAGCCGTCGTTATTTATCACCGACAGCTACACCGTCGTTAAATGCTATAACAAAGGTCGGTGATCAACGACGGCTTCTAGCCGTCGCTTGTTATGATTATACCGACGGTTTTGTTAACCGTCGCTGGTAGGCCGTCGTTATTTTGTGATTTTCTTGTAGTGTTATGAGCCAATTAATGGCATTTTAAACCAATACCAACTATAATCACTAAATAAATACTATAGTCTATACACATGTTATACTAGTTTAATTATTTTCTAAAAGCTTTATTATTGTGGATATCATCTAGTCCAATTCACTTGAAAGAATAGTACTTTAGACTTGTAATGAAATCTCATCTATATAACAACCCTATGGCTTTGAATAAAGAAATTCCTAGATTATCTTTGTTAGCTCAGACTAATGTTCTTATAATCATCATATCATAAACAACTCAACCCATATTTATTACCATTTATGTAACAGTGAGCTTCTGGCCTAAAAAATAAATGGATTTGAACAGAAATAAGAAGACGATATGAACACAAGGAAACACTATCTTAAATGAACGACGCGGACATGACAAATAGATATAATTCTTTATGGGATTGTTATAATACTAGAAGGTAAACTAAATATTAACTCTTATATTTCTCTTATTTTCAAAATTTTATTGTGTCCCTAAATCTCTATGAAGACTAAATAATGTTTGTTGAGAAAAGTCGGAGTTCTAGATAAGTTATTGGTTTAATAAAATGAGTAATGCCATGAAATTAATGGTATTAACTATATATATACCCTAGCTATTATCTAAAAGTAGTTTTTAGTCCTGGATGATACCCGAGTTATTAACATTTTTCATGTTAACAAATATCATCTAATGTTGCATAGCTTATTAGTTAAGACTCTAGTATATTAACATGAGGTTACATGGTTGAATCTTATATATATTAGTATATTAATGAAACAACTAAAGAGAGAGTGTCACGTGATGCGTAGACTTGCTTAAGAACGCTTTTTAATATATTAGTATAGATGTATGTAGGTAATAAAGTAACGTGGATGCGTTTCTGATTCCTTCCGTTGAAGGATATATATTCCAAACGATAAAAGCTAAAGGCATGGAATATATGCCTATGCAATTGCACGTTGTAAAATCAAAATTATATAATCTTTTCAACACCATAAAGATATTGATAATGAAAAATAATACAAGTGGAGCGAGAATACATTCTAATTTTTATTTCATTTCTTTGTGCCAATATATTAAAATTTATTTCTTCTTGCACCCTATATAACCGTATTTAGACGTTCAATGCTATGACAATCCATTCCAACCCAAATTTCAAACCAACCAAAAATTGAACTATATATCATCATTAAACATTAGCTAATGTCATCCATGAAATTATTCAAGCCTAGTTATTCTTATGGTGCCAATCAGAAAAGCTTCTCTGAGTATGAGCACCAAGAGAATAAGAGCCAATCCAATTATGCCAACTACAATTGGAACAAAAGTTCCAACCAATCGAGCTACAATAGCTCGGCCCAAGAACATTTATTGGGCCAATCTGTTGGTGACTTTGATGCATATGAGTCCAGTCATGCTAGGGCCAATAAGTCCACCAATCACTATGCCCATGCCCAACGGGCCCTTCCAAGCCCATCAATTCATGTTCAACAGGGCCATCATTCGATGCAGAAAATGAAAAGGCAGGAGAGTAGTTTGGGCCAAGATTGGACTAACAATTCCCCTAAGTTCTCCAGCCCAACCTCAGATGAGCACTCAAGCCTCACAATGCATAACAAGAATCATATGATGGGAGAAATGGAGAATGGTTGGGCAAATAAGCCCAATCAGTACTCTAGCTCAGGCCAAGCATACCATATGGGTCAATCCAAGTACAACGAACGGGGGCAAAAGGCTTACAATTACGACGAAGGCGGTGTCGAAGGTGGTTACGCTAGTAAGGCCACCATGCTTTCTAGTCCAAAGTACATCAGCCCAGTTAAAACTCATCAACCAGGCCTCATTACACAAAATGATGATCACGGTTGGGCTAACTCAAACTCTAAATTCTCAAGCCCAGCCCAAGTTCAAGCTCAACAATCGGGCCTTGCAATGCACGAAGAAGAGCATATTATGGGAAAACCAAATATTGGTTGGGCTAACTCCCCCACTAAATTCTCTGGCCCAACTCAAACTCATCAATCGGGCCTTGCAAAAGGCCATATGATGGAAAAAAATGATCATGGTTGGTCGCATAATTCACCTAATAAATTCTCCGACTCATCCGAAATTCATCATGCTGACATGGGAATGCATAACGAGGGGCAGATGATGGGGAAAACGGAACACGGTTGGGCCAATGCACGAAGCAAGTTCTTGAGTCCAGCCCAAACTCATCACTCTAGTGTCGCGATGCATAAAGAGGACCACATGATGGCAAACAAGCATCGTGGTTGGGCTAACTCACCCACCAAATACTCCGGCCCAAATAATTTTAACGATTCAAACCACACGATGCATCGAGAACACGGGCAACAAGGATGGGCAAGCAAGTCCAACAACGGATATGGGCCAAAGCAACTTGGTCACTCAGCCCATAGATCATATGACGACTATGATCAATGTGTGGATGAGGATGTCCATGACATTATGGATGAAATATTGACCAAATATCCAGCCCATAATGTTAGTGGTGGACATGGAAGTAGTTGGGCCGCAAATAATGCATATGCAAGCCAGAACCAGGTTGCAGGCTATGGTAAACAACAAGGATATAGTGGCTCGGCCCATTATGGGAGTGCAGCCCAATCCATGGCGAGTTCTAGTTCTAAGTTTGCTGTCAAAAAAGAGATGAACACAGCACACTCTTCCAGTTTCAAGAAAGAAGAATATTCAGCTAGTTCCAGTGCTAAAAAGTTTGAGACAAATAGCATGATGAACAGAGGAGGCTATTGTTGATGATATCTAAGGTGATAAAGAAAGCAGTGATCCGATTACTAAAGATATTATAAGAGGTAAAAACACTAGAATATCTTGAACTCTTAATTCTTAAATTTTATGAAGTACAATATTTATGTTGAATTAGTAATTGGTCTTTCTTGCCATTATGTCACACATGTGTATGATGCACGTGTTATTACATACACTTGGGTGTACCTGTGTGTAAGAGGGACGTGTTGTTTTTAAGTGTTTTATGAGAACCTTTAAAACGAACGATAACACAATTCGGTAGTTATTTTATTAACTTTGCTTGCTTGTAAACTTTGCAACTACAAAAGTCGCCAGCTATACCGCATAGAGCTTTGGACGTTACAAAATTCGCTAGTTATTTTTTGACTATGCATAGAAAAAAAACCAAGTTCAATATTTAATTGTGTCCGATAATACATGTTGCAGGTTTACCATGTGAGAGATCAGCTTGATTTGGACACAAGTATAATGTAGGGATAAGTACAAATAAAGTCATAAGCAAGGCTTTGTCATTTGCCTAGCTATGAAACTTCATGTATTCTTTAAAGCTTACCAGTTACCAGTATATGTATTATGTATAGTAATCTATCATACGTACACCTTTCAAGCACTTAAATTTATGCAATAAACTGATGGTTTCTTATATCCTTTATTATGAGAAATTAGAACAATATTAGATTCACTTTAAAATAGAGGGAGCATTGTACCAATATTTATTTAAAATCCTGAATCCACTGTAGGAATTTAGATGCTTAATGCGGAAAACGAGTATCACATACTCAAACATCTAACACCAAGATCTTTGCATAAATCAACATGAATCTATTAAGAGTGTAGAATATACCTCTTGATGCGTGAATTCCACTTCCACCACGTGCCTTCTAGTGGAGATCCCTTAGAACGTCAACCGCCGTTTCTCTGGTGTTGGTCCCACGAACAACCCTTAGATCACCACGTATCTTAAGTACGGAAGAGAGAATAATTCTCTTGCTTTTGAGGTGTGATGGCCAAATGAATGGGAGAGAGGAGAGCAAAAGAAAATCAGATTTTCTCTTACCAAAAGTGATGTACACTCCTCTCCTATGTAACCCCCATATGATTATATAGGGTGGTTACAAAGAGATGATTCATGAAGCTTTATTTTGCCTCATAATGTCATACATTATGAGCCTAATAAACTCATGAGTTACAACTCTTCCATCAATCATAAAAACCGCCCAACCCATTTCACAAATGGATTTGGGTAATATTCAAGGGTTGTCACATTGTGTGACCTCATAGGACCCAATACATATTAGTAGTTGGCCTAAATATACTAGCCCAACCAACCGCAATTAGCTTCTAGCAAAACGTTGCGGTCACCTAATATTATTGAATATATTATCTTTATAATTTGTCCATATACATTTAGTTTGTTACACTTGATCGAGGACAAAATCCTTCAATCTCCCACTTGTCTAAGAACAAGTGTGTAACCTTCAAATTCCTTAAGTCGCTTAATGTCTAACTTGATGTCATGGTAACATCGTATGTAAACCATACCAACATTCAAGTTGTTTCTTGAAATCCGAGTTCGAGCCAGCCGAAACAAATGATTAAATCCTTAATCCATTTGAGCACGGCCATGCATTTTCAGTTCTCGCTCTTCAAGAGGCCAAGACACCAATCCTAACTCTTAGGAGGACTTTATCCAGTCTTGTATAACCAAAAACTCCCACTCAATTCATAGTAGTTCCGAACACTGCTTTTATAGACTCCTTTTACGGCACGACGTTTTGCAGTGTCAAAAACATACTAATCCTTAAGTAAGACTAGTGTTATACTCATGTCTAAGGAATCCACTAAATATATTAATGAGATTCTCATAAACCTTTTAGAGAACTCCCACTAGGTCTGCCCAACGTGTATCAACTATACACGCCTATGCAAATGACTAGACATCTCTATGTCCCCATAGCCCATGAAACTGCGCTATCAATCAACTTGCAATCTAGTCCATGAAACAGAATCATTTACGTTCAATTTTAATGATTCGAACTAGGGACAAAGGTAAATTATAACTCCCGTTCCTTTGGATAGGGTTTCATTCGTCAAATCACATATTTGACAATCCTATCAAACGTTATAAAATACTTTGAACGTTTTATTTAATACTAAACCAAGATTAAATAAGAACATAACCTTTTATTGATAAACATAACCAAACATATCACAGGAGTAACTATAACTGTGAACTAATTAAAAGTAAATAGTACACAATCAAAGCCACTCTCCTACATGCTTAAGTCCTATAGCCCTAGTATGACTCTCATGCTTAGGCTGAGGCAATGGTTTAGTCAAAGGATCAGCGACATTGCTATCCGTATGAACTTTGCTAACTATTACATCTTTTCTCTCAACGATTTCTCGAATGAGATGAAACTTCCTAAGTACATGTTTACACCTTTGATGTGATCTTGGTTCCTTAGGCGAGCTATGGCACCATTGTTATCACAATGTAAAACAATACCATCTCCAACACTAGGCACTACTCCTAGCTCCGAATGAACTTCTTCATCCAAACGGCTTCCTTTCTTTGCATCTCTTTGCGGCAATGTATGTACTCGGCTTCGTTGTAGAATCGGCGACGATTACTTTGCTTTGAACTTTTCCGACTCACTTGCCCCTCCATTTAGACAAAAGATGAAACCGAGATTGGGATCGGAAATCATCTTTGTCGGTTTGGAAGCTTCGCATCTGTGTAACCCTCAACAATTAATTCACTTTCACCTCCATACACTAAGAAATTATCCTTAGTCCTTCGTAAGTACTTTAGGATATTCTTAGGCGCACTCCAGTGTGCGTCACCTGGATTTGATTGGAATACGCTACACATGCTCAAGGCATATGAAACATGCGGGCGAGTACAAATCATGGAGTACATAATGGACCCTATAGGCGACGCATAAGGAACATTATTCATTCGCTTAATCTCATCGGGTCCGGAAGGACACCGAGTCTTGCTAAGCGAAACACCATGTTGCATGGGTAGAAAACCTCTTTTAGAGTTTTCCATATTGAACTTAGTAACGATCTTATCTATATAAGTTCTTTGGCTAAGTCCAATCATCCTCTTAGACCTATCCCTATAGATCTTGATCCCCAAAAATGTACTCGGCGTTTCCAAGGTCTTTCATAGAAAAACAACTCTTCAACCATTCCTTGACCGACTCGAAGCATGGGAATGTCGTTTCCTATGAGAAGTATGTCATCTACATATAAGACCAAGAAGACTATGTTACTCCCACTTTCCTTCTTGTAAACACAAGACTCTTCTCCGTTTTTGAGAAAACCAAACAGTTTGATTGCCTCATCAAAACGAAGATTCCAACTCCGAGATGCTTGCTTCAATCCATAAATGGACTTTTGAAGCTTACATACCCTCCTAGGATATTACGGATCCACAAAACCTTCGGTTGTGTCATATACACATCCTCTTTCAAGAACCCATTCAAGAAAGCGGTTTTGACATCCATTTGCCAAATCTCATAATCATAGAAGGCGAAGAATCGCTAGGAGTATCCGAATGGATTTAAGCATTGCTCCGGGTGAAAAGGTTTCGTCATAGTCTATACCATGAACTTGCTTGAACCCTTTTGCAACCAATCTTGCTTTGTAAACCCGAATGTTACCATCCTTGTCCGTTTTCACTTTGAAAACCCATTTGCAACCAATAGGTGTAACCCCATTGGGCAAATCCATCAAGTCCCATACTTGATTTTCAGACATAGATGCCATTTCGGACCTCATGGCTTCAAGCCATTTTTCGGAGTCTTCACTCATCAAAGCTTGCTTGTAGGTAGTAGGTTCCTCAAATTCTAAGATCATTATCTCAGAACTTTCGGTTAACAAGAATTCTTCTCAACAACTTGAGAATTTTCGCACGAATTAGATTCGAGTGGGACAGTAGGAGGTTCGTGTACATGATGCACGTCCTCCAACACTTGGTCGATTATGGGAGAAGATTCTACCAAAGGAGGAACTACATTCTCCACAACTGGCACTTGTGCTTCTGACTCTAACATAGGTTGAACTATGTCCATTTGTTGCTTTTCTCGAACCTCTTCGAGAAATATATTACTCCCACTTGCCTTTTTGGAAATAAAATCTTTTTCCAAAAAGACACCACGACGAGCAACAAACACTTTGCCCTCGGTCAGATGGTAGAAGTAATAGCCCTTGGTCTCTTTGGGATAACCCACAAAGAAACACTTATCGATTTAGGGGCGAGTTTATCCGAAAGTAAACGTTTTACATAAACCTCACAACCCCAAATACGTAGAAAAGATAAACTTGGAACTTTTCCACTCCACATCTCATATGGAGTCTTTTCTACTTGCCTTTGATGGAGTTCGATTAAGTGTGAAAGTAGCGAGTTGCGAGCATATCCCCAAAAGGAGATAGGAAGATCAAAAAACTCATCATAGACCGAACCATATCAAGTAGAGTGCGGTTCCTCCTTTCGGATACACCATTCAACCGAGGTGTTCCGGGCGGAGTGAGTTGTGAAAGAATTCCACAACTCTTGAAGTGATCACTAAACTCTTGGCTCAAATATTCACCACCACGATCGGATCGTAGTGCTTTAATTGTTTTGCCAAGTCGGTTTTGGACTTCATTCGGAATTCTTTGAACTTTTCAAATGATTCCGACTTATGCTTCATTAAATAGACATATCCATATCTACTTAAATCGTCCGTAAAAGTAATGAAGTACCCAAAGCCCTCCCCCTAGCTTTTGTGCTCATTGGTCCACACACATCAGTATGTATTAGACCCAATAGATCACTGGCCCTTTCACCTTTTCCAGTAAAAGGTGACTTCGTCATTTTACCCATTAAACATGACTCACATACACCAAATGGCTCAAAGTCAAAGGATGTTAGAAGTCCATCTTTATGTAACTTCTGAATGCGTTTCGCGTTTATATGTCCTAAACGACAATGCCATAAATAAGTAGGATTAGTATCGCTTGATCTATGTTTTTTGCTTTGTCTATGTTAAGAACATCTTTGTCTAAGTCTAGGAAATATAGACCATTAGACCTTTTAGCAATGGCATAAAACATTGAATTCAAATAAACGAGAGAAACAACCTTTCTCAATTGTAAATGAAAACCCTTCATTATCCAAAACGGGAATAGAAATAATGTTTTTGGTAATAGCAGGAACATAATAACAGTTATTAAGCTCTAATATAAAACCAGAAGGCAAAGGTAGACTATAAGTCCCAACTGCAACGGCCGCAACCCTTGCACCATTTCCAACGCGCAGTTCTACCTCCCCTTTAGCCAAGGTTCTACTCCTTCTTAGTCCCTGCACATTCGAAGTAATGTGAGAAACACAACCCGGTATCAAATACCCAAGAAGTAGATGTTGCTAAATTAATGTCAATGACATAGATACACGAAGAAGAAGCCCCGAGACTTCTTATCCTTCGATACTTCGGGCAGTTACGCCTCCAATGACCAATTTGATCACAATGGAAGCACTTGGCATTTGCGGCCACCTTTGGCTTTGCCTTTGCCTGTGGCTTATCAGCAGTCTTAGTGGCAACTTGCTTGCCCTTGTCCTGCTTTTTCTTGCCGACCCATTCCTTCTTAAAACCCTTCCCCTTTTGAACCATAAGAACTTCCTTCTTAGGTGCAACAGAGATGTTTTGCTCGGCAGTCATGAGCATCCCATGTAACTCAGCAAGGGTTTTCGACACCCCATTCATATTGAAGTTCAACCTAAAATGGTTGAAGCCTTCATGAAGGGAGTGTAGTATGATGTCAGTAGCCAACTCTTGGCTATAAGGAAAGCCCAACCTCTCCATTGTCTCGAAATAACCAATCATTTCAAAGACATGAGTGGCGACTGGCTTGCCTTCGACTAACGCACACTCAAGAATAGCCTTGTGAGTTTCATACCTCTCTATCCGGAGCTTGTTCTTTGAAACATGGTTTTCAGCTGTCGGATAATACTGTAGGCATCCAAGCATGCAAACCTCTTTTGAAGGCTTGGTTCCATAGCCGCAAGCATAAGGCAGGTAACAATTACCGACCTTTCTGCAATGGCCTTGTGGGCCGCCTTTTCGGCTTCAGTAGAGGTGGTCGTTAAAACCGGGATAGGGGTTTCAAGAACATCCTCTCGACCTTCGGATCTAAGAACAATTCTTAGATTCCTTTCCCAATCAAGGAAGTTTTTGCCGTTCAACTTATCCTCAAGGATTGAACGTAAGTTAAAAGGTGAATTATTGTTGTTACCAGACATGATATCTACATAGAAGATGCAAAAGTAATAAGTATGTTTACCATCAATAGCTTTTAACAAATTTTAAACACTTTAAAATAAAAGCTATGCACTTGACCAATTTTAAAAATGTCCCCTTTGAATCAAGTGATTCTAAGACCCTATCAAACATGATTTATAAGTGGACTTTGGCCTCAACTTAAAACCAAATTTAAAAGGTAAGTAAACTCTTTTACTAATTACAACAAGTGTAATTCTTAGTTGATGGGTGATTGCTAAGGTGATGAAAGTTCCCAGGTAAGGAAGTTACCCACAACGTTGGGGAAAGCCTTCCTAATCCTAGACAGAACTTGTCATCCAAACACAAAACCCAACCCTTTGCTTCAAAATCCAAAACCGTTTTGATGATTTTGTTGGGCCAAACCAAACTAAACATGCAAATTTCGGAAATTTACTCTACTTAGCCCAAGATTGGAAGTAACACTCTGCTTTGGCAGAACCTATTACTAACGATCAAGATTTTAGTAGATGTTTATTTGGAAAAGCAATTACCCAATATTAGCTTTAGGGACCTAAGTAAATTATTATGTGATTTAATTACTAGTGAACTCATTGCAAAAATAAATCACATGCATAATAAAACTTAGAAAGCATTCAAAAGCAATATTTAAATGCATAAAATGAAATGTGATCCTAGTATGGCCCCTAACTCTAAAGACTACTCTTTAAGGTCTCCATTCTTGAATCACCTTGGATCTCCATCCTTGTGCTTCATGGAATAAGATTGAATCACCATTCTTCTTATGACAACTTGAATAATCTTTGAAAATTTAAACTAATATTACAAAAATACCAACGATGCATAGATCGTATTTAAATTACAAAAATACATTAACGATACGCAGATCGTATTTTCTATCCAAGTTTGGGCCATACTAGTCACCGCATGCATTCATAATATCATATATATAAAACATGCATTTTAATCAATTATTAAAATAAATTATTATGCTTTAACAACTTTAAACATAATAACACCATCTAGATTTAATCTCATATTAAAGCAAATGGTTAGTGCCTTAAGACAAATTTTAATCATATTAGAATTTATCTCCCAAGGGCATTAAAATATTAATCTAACAAATTTAATCAACTATTAAATTTAAAGAAAAATATATAAGCACTTTAAGGTACCACATATATTTTAATCATATTAAAACATAAAAGCATTGCATGACATTTAATCACAAACACTAGCATGCAAGAATTAATCAACTTATTAAAACTAACATCCTAACATAAAATTAAATGTCACAAAATGAAACTCCCATCATAATTTTAATTCATTTAAGTATTAACATAGGATACCATGCATAATAACTTATTAATATGCATTAAGGGATAAACGGATCTTAAAGTTTTTATCCGTTGAAGGAGAGACGAGCCGAAGAGACAGAACACTGCTCGCGACCCGCGAGCTAGGTCGCGACTCGCGACCAGGGTCGCGATGCTCGTCGCGACTCGCGATGCTCGTCGCGATTCGCGAGAAGCTCACTGCTTCCGCTTTTCCGATTTCAATTCAGGCAATTTTAATCGAAATGCGTATGATTTTCTTTATACACTAAACATGTTTACGCATAAATAAATCATTCTAGGCTCCAAATTCAAGAATTCATGCCATGAAATTATACATAATCAAATTAAGCATAAAAACTTCAAAGCATGCAAATCATGAATCATACATATATATATATATATATACATCATATTCTAATTAACAACTTAACTAAAACATGAAATAATATAACAATTATATATGTATATATATATATATGTATCAAAAAATGTATAAACAACTTTTATACTCCCACTAGATTAAAATCCAATTTTAATCATGCAAACAATATCCTCATGCTAATACCCTCCCCTAAATGAATTAAAATAAAGGAAAAACATGCATCAACATGATCACATTAATCTATGCAATAGGCTAACTGATACCACTGTAGGAATTTAGATGCTTAATGCGGAAAACGAGTATCACATACTCAAACATCTAACACCAAGATCTTTGCATAAATCAACATGAATCTATTAAGAGTGTAGAATATACCTCTTGATGCGTGAATTCCACTTCCACCACGTGCCTTCTAGTGGAGATCCCTTAGAACGTCAACCGCCGGTTCCTCAGTGTTGGTCCACGAACAACCCTTAGATCACCACGTATGCTAGTACGGAAGAGAGAATAATTCTCTTGCTTTTGAGGTGTGATGGCCAAATGAATGGGAGAGAGGAGAGCAAAAGAAAATCAGATTTTCTCTTACCAAAAGTGATGTACACTCCTCTCCTATGTAACCCCCATATGATTATATAGGGTGGTTACAAAGAGATGATTCATGAAGCTTTATTTTGCCTCATAATGTCATACATTATGAGCCTAATAAACTCATGAGTTACAACTCTTCCATCAATCATAAAAACCGCCCAACCCATTTCACAAATGGATTTGGGTAATATTCAAGGGTTGTCACATTGTGTGACCTCATAGGACCCAATACATATTAGTAGTTGGCCTAAATATACTAGCCCAACCAACCGCAATTAGCTTCTAGCAAAACGTTGCGGTCACCTAATATTATTGAATATATTATCTTTATAATTTGTCCATATACATTTAGTTTGTTACACTTGATCGAGGACAAAATCCTTCATCCACCCCTACCAAACAAGCATATATTAAAATGGTGACAAACTAAGGCAAACTAATTATTAAAAGAGACCACTATCCTTCGCACAATGCCTAGACAAATTAATCAGAACTTGCTAAAAGATCAGAATTAAGTAATGATTAAAACAAATTCCCAATTCTTTTTCTTTTGGCATTTTCTTAGCTTAGTTTGCCATAGATTCATAATATCAACTAATACCCCTATCTTTCGAACTAGCCCTTTTCTTCTTTGGACATACCCACGATAATAATAAAGGAAACTACAAAATAATCTCCTTCCAGGTGTTGTACCACCTTAGTGAGTTCATAAGGTCTAATAAACAACAACACTACAATAGCACTCCTCAACCACAAAAATACACTAAGTACATGTCTCACGTGAAATGCCAAGCCTATTGTTAGGGAGATCAAAGACAACTCTATGGTTTTGTTGCTGCATGTTGGCTATGACATTGAGGGCGGAGAAGACGTTTTCGGGGGCGGCTGCGATAGCGAGGCATGATATGCTGGTGGAAGTGCTGCGGAGGAGGAAGTTGTCCTGCTCCAATGTCAGTTTCATGTCTTGGAACAAGAAGGTTATGGATGGTACTGTTATTGGAACACTGTAACATGTCTCGAAGCCACCTAGGGACGTCACGTTCGCCTTCCCCATTCGCCGCCTGAACTCGTCTCGCACTGCGATGTAGGCTGGTGTTACTAGCCGGGTGTACACCGTACCTGAATAATTGCGCGCATGGAAATATATGAGTACTAATAAGTTGATCAAAGGTTGTTTATAGGATTATTGGTAACTAAAGTATGCATCATTTAGTAAGAGTGTGATCTCTTCATAATTAAGAATCTTGTTAAACTTGAACTAAACTTAATTATCAGAACTTACGGAAACTTACTAGAAGTTCTCTAAACTTATTTGATCTTATTGAATCTTACATTATATATATGTTATCGGATTTATCAAAATTTATTAGACTTGAAACTTATCTTATTTAAGGCAAAAAGAACGCACCCTAAGTAACTAATATAATAGTCCTTCTGTTTTAAAATGTTTTTCCTACTTTGACCTTTTTTTGTCTCCCATAAAAATTTTAAATAGGAAGAACTAACAGAAAGAGAGGAAAGGAGTGCCCTTCAAATTTATGAATATATTGTTCACATTAACTTACGAGTGAATTACATTTAGAAAAGGTTGGTTTCTTGGATGAGTTTAGGCATAAAGTTATTATCTTTTAAACTCCACCCCCCCAATTGAGACGATTAATAACTAAGGATATGACATGATTTTAACTCACTCAAATATTTCCATTATGAAATAAATGAAATGTTTCTCTCTTTTATAGAGCTTTTTGAGAGAATCTTTTTATTTATTTCAGATAATGGTTGATAACTTGAGTACACGTTCTTTGTTAATTTTAATTTATTTAAATGGTGCCCTTGAAAAAGGATTGGTATAATATGGATTATATTTTATCTTGTGTTATAGATGTGTTATATGTTGATTTATTTTGAACACATATATGATCACTTAAAGTTTGAATAAATCATTAATTATATGAATGTAGGTAATTTTATGGCAATATATGCAGTAGGAATATTAAATAGCCACAAAATGAGAAACAACTAAAATTTTGTACTTTTAACACTTTTTCTGTTTGTTTGTTTATTTAATGAATATGAAGTACATTTTTATAGAACAAATAATTTCTTACACTCATAAAAGAAGAAATAAAGGAAAAAAGGCAATATGGGCATGATAAGTGGTGTTGACAAAATGCTGTACTAACTTTAGTTGGCCCTGTAACATTTTGGCTGGTAGTAGCTTTGGCCTTTGGTGTATGATCACTATAATGCACTACGCACTAAAATTGAGAAGAAGAGACCTAAAAATTGGGCCAGGGGTAACAGTGATGCCTTCACGGGTGTGCTTCTGCTGGGCTCTTTACAGATGGTGGCAGGAATAAATTATTCACATTATTTTCTGTAACAATCCAAACAACTCTACTATCTAACTATCTCACATTTAGCTTAACTAAAATTTCGACATCAAAACGTTTTCTTTTTCCAACGGCAAGTTTTGATTAAGATAGGAATATATTAAGAGGGAATTCACATGTGGGTTGGTCGTGCGTTAGACAACTTATTATGATAATAATAAGTTTTTAAGATGCTACCTGAATTCTTGTTTTTTTTGTTTAATTAGCTAGTTTTATTTTTTGGTGTTAGAAAGGCCACAAGGGCAAGAGATGAGATTCGATCCTATCATCTCCTTGAATTGGAAGAGAAGCTTTAACCAATTTAGCTATCCCCCACTCTCTGTTTAATTAGCTAGTAACCTTATAGACAGCTTTTTCTAAGCTAATCTTACCTTTTTAATATTTAACAATTATGAGAAAATACTTTTTGAGGCAATATTTTTTAAAAAAGGCATCATTTTTTAGTTTTTCAGAGAAAAAGTCAAGAAACCAGACATTGACCTCATTTTTCCCTCGATTCTTATTCGTAGTCACATCACCTAAATTGTCTTAAAATGATATTTCTCAAAAAAAAAAAAAAAAAAAAGAAATTTGTCTTAAAGAGTACTAGTTGAGACAAAAACTTTTAGAAAAACATTTATGGACTAGGCCCGTCTCACATAAAATATCCCGCTTCCGAAAAATAATGCAAGCGACCAAGCGGTATTGTTAATTTGTTATGTGGTGCCTACCAACATCAGATGAGAAGAAGACCACTCTACATTATGGAAATTTGTAGGACATAAACAAGAGTAATTGTATTGTAGGCCAGGGCACAGTAGGCAGTTTCTATAAAAAATATGTTGTATATACTCCTTCCTTCCGTTTTAAAATGAGTGAAATACTTATTTTTTTTGGGAGAATTTGAGAGAAGTATATGTCACTTATTTCAGAATGAAGGAAGTACTTTTTCTTTGCTTTTTATATTAGTTTAATTTATTTGAGGGATTTGATAGTTGATACTTTGTTCTCCACGATGATTTTTTGTTATAGGATCATCACGAATCATTTCATATCTCTTTTGCTTTAAACAAGATTATTAAAAAAATTATTTTAAAAGAGTCAGATTAGAACAAAATGGTTTCTTTTTCTTTTTAATCAGTGACAGCATTTTCACTTTGGCAACGTAATGATCATTATTATATGAATAGTGAAAGAATTTAAGCGTTACAACTAGTAAAAAATGGAGGTTGTATATAATAAGAAACATTATTGGGTACGTACCAGTATCAATAACAGTGCCAGCGCCATTGTTAGGATTGAAGGCCAAGGCATCAGCAGGAATATTTACTGTTTTACTCCCCACTTTAATCCCAATCAAATTAACATAGTATAGAGAAGGTCTCTTTGGGTTCTTTAGCAATGGTGTGTAATGCATTTTTTTGGGCTGGGCTACTGGGCCGAGTTTCATGGACCCTGAGAAGTTGGATGACCTGAAGCTGGGCAAGCAGTAGGAAAAGGTGGACCTGTATAGGCTTTGGGTCTGAGAAAGGAGTGATAATGGGCCTCGACCAAGACCCAATAGCCCTTGTGGTGGGATTGATCCCCCTGTTGTCTTCTGGATGCATCCAAAGACGTAGCCTGGGATGGGGTCTCGGGATAGGGCTACGGTGTCTTGTGAGAGGGTGGCCGCTAAGGTGGAGCCACCGTAGGTTTGGTTGAAGGTGCACACGTTTTGGAAACAACTGGGGCTTGTTACCTGAAAAGGAGGAAAATGTAGGCTTAATAATCGCATAACGCATAATGCATGTTAGGGTCTCTGGTATAAAAATGTACAAATGACATGGTAATATGTTAGGTACATTACTTACATAATACTTCCTCCGTTCTTTTTCTATTGCAATAATGAGATTTTAACATTATTCACTCACCACCCTTTCACTATCTCTTGTGATATTTATGTAAGGAAAAATATAGTTATGTGAGATCTTCGATTTATCCTTTCAAATTATCAAATTTGTATAATCTTTACTAAAACGTAATTAAATATATTAATAGTTAAAGTTGTGCATTGACAAGCGTGAAAACTCTATTGTTGCAATAGAAAAAGAACAGAGGTATATAATTATGGAAGTGTAGGTGACATATATGGTACATTGATACTTAGTTCAAATGTTACTCAATTTCGTCATGGGCTCGTGTTGGGCCCAATAATCTTTATCAATCAAAGACATTTAATTAGTCAAGTTTAAAATGAGATCTAATCATCCAACGTGACATTTCTTCATATGGAATTGCATAACCATAGTTCTGAAAAGAATAGATGGTGTGTACTTTAATTTAGTGGATCCGAAATATTTTAATTCAATCATCCAAAATTGCCATCAAGTACCTTAGTTACTAGCTAGTGAAAGGTCCTATTAATAAAAAATATTATTCACGTGATGGCTTCTAGTCTTCTACCACATACCTCACATAAATAATGAGGTCAAATTTGATTTATGGATATTGACCACTATTTTGAATTGTTGTAACTCTTGTAAGCTAATACATTTATTTGTTCTGCCTCCATCTTATAGTGAGATCAGAAACGTTCATTATAAGAGTACTTTTATTTTCATTTACAGAATCTATATTATGACTTCTAAATCTATACAAATATATTAAAAGGTATTCCCATTATAGGAACGGTGTCACGTGGCATTCTTCTCAAGCTTCTAATACCCATGTGTATGATCTCATTAAAAAATATTAACAATGCATAGTTACTAGGATTCGAACACAAGACCTTTGAAAGGAAATGTGAGTGTTGAACCATTAATCCACTACAATTTTAATGCTTAATGTTTCAAAGTAAAACATAATAAAGTCTTATAGTTATATGTAATTATAAAGACATGGACAAACTTTTTGATCCCTAACACTTTTACCAAGTAATAACATTTTTTTTACCCTAATTTCATTGAAATTGTTATTTTTATCCCCAACTCCTTATTATAAGTTTTTTTAAACAACTCATCATGCCATAATGTCCATTTTCTAATTTCGCACTAGATAAAATATTACGAGAAGCTAATAAAATCAATTATGAAATTTATGTATAATACTATATTTGATAATTGTCACTGACCCGGGCCATCGCCCGAGCCAAAATACTAGTTTTAAAAATTAAAAATCGACTACAATCTAAAACCAAAACCGTACTTATTAATTCTAATAATGTAATTAATGTTTCGTGAAGATGCAAATACAAAGATGCATGAATATGTTATATCCGTCAAATAAGAAAAATATATCTCCTCATCACCTACAAACACATTATTGTGTTTTGGGTTAAAGTTAGAAATCTCAAACCATATATTAGAACTAGCTAGTACTTCCTCCGTTTCCTTTAATTGCAACAGTTTGATTTTTGCACTATTCACAAACTCTAGTTAATTTTATCTTTGGTGATTTATTGTTAAAGAAAAACATATTCATGTGGGATCTTGTTAGATTCGTCTCAATGTATATTTTATGAAAATCTACTTTTTATAATTATCAGTTATCGGTACTTAAAAATATTAATGATTAAAGTTATGCATTGGCAAGCGTGAAACTCAAACGGTTGCAAGTAAAAAGAAAGGAAGTATATAATTGTAATTTATAAATATTAAAATGTTACTAAAGTTTCATTAGATCCTCATCAATGTGCATTTTTAAAATATCAAACCTCATTACTTTTAACATATACTTAAATACTAAAAACCAAAATATAAGACAAATGTTGTTTTTGTTCCTTTTCTCTTGCCTTTTGGCCTTATCTGCAGCTCCTTTTTATTATTTTTTTACCTTTATTTTTCTACTTTTTTAGGGTGAGATCTGTTTAGGCTAAAATGACATACAAAATCATTTAACCCTGAAAGTTTTATGCCATTTACTATCTTATTGTGTAGAATCAGTAGAAAGTTTCACCTTTTCATAGTACAAGTTTCACCATCTAAGAACCAATTTATGACTTTTTCACAGCACAAGTTTTAATCATGCAATAATAGATTCACATTTTCTGTTAGTTTTATACTTTCTATAACAATTGTGCACAACAATAAATATTCACTTCAAAGATAAGATAAGCTTCTCGAAATGCGAAATATTATCCATCACATGAAAACAACATTACTTTCCCCGAAACTTTTACCAACTAAGTTAGCTGGCATCCCCCACAGGAACTTGGAACGAGCATGAAGAAATAAAAAACGCGAAAAAAAAGAAAAGTACCTGTTGACACTGAGGGGTGCCACAAGCAATGCCCTTAAAAGAGGTGGATCTTTCAGAGCCAAAAAGGGCAGAGCCACACCCAACACAACCCTTACATGGCAACCAAGAAACATCATTACTTGTATCCAAAGCCATCAAAAAACTCTGTGGAGGAGTTCCAACATTAACCCTAACAATGTAGGTCGGGCTTTGGATCAGCTGCCGGGCCCAAGCCACGGGAGCGATCGATTTCCGGGCCACGAGGCTAGTCAAGTATTGCAACCGGGCCTGATCCTCAGTCAGCATTTGCATCACACTCTCTTCCCATGACATTGTCTTGGGCTTGAAGGGTGAGCATGGGCTGGATACATGGAACACTCTTAGGGTTGAGCTATCTTTTTCTGGGAGGTTGCAGTTATGGTTGGGCTGGCTCAGCCCATGTTGGGTGAGGGAGAGGAGTTGAAGGAGGAAGACAAAGAGAAAGGGTTTCATCATGGCTTAGCTAGCTCTAATATGTGTTTTTATGTAGCTAGCTAAGTTTTATTTTGTTTGGTATGAGATGATGAAAGAGAGGTAATGAGTAATGAGTATATATAGTGATGTTATATGGAATGGGAGGAGAGAGAGAGAGAGAGAGAGAAGAGTAGTGTGTGAAGTGGGTACTAGATAGTGTCATTACTCATTAGTGTGTGTGTGTGATAACAGACTGTATTCCATTTTCTGTGACCCGCACTTCGGCCCATCCTCTATTCCTCTCCTTACTTTGGTTATAGTTGTTTTAAAGAGTTGTATAATTTTATACTTTCTCCGTTCCTGTGTGATGTTTCTAGTTAACAACATTAAAAGAGAATTAAGGGAATACTAAATGAAGTACTATAGTTTCTCTGTTTTTATTAAATGAGTTAAATTGACATTGAAACTATTCACATACGTGACTTTGTGTTGACTATCTCTTGTGATTTATTCTTAAGGAAAAATATAGTCATGTAGGATATTGTTAGACTAGTCTCAATGTACATCTTTAAAATATCAACTTTTTGTAATTTTATTATTATTAATAATTAGAGATGTTAAGGTTCAAATTAGTACCTTGACAAGTGTGTTATTGTATACTGTAAGTAGCAATATTACGAAAATGTTACATTTTTTTAGGGCCCCCACTGGGAACCCCTTGATAAGTAGAAGGACCCTACTGGACAGCACCTCTCGCAGGTCAACACAGGTTAACGCTTGAGAGTAGGGGGATTAAGAGAATCCCTACTCCCAACAAGCAAGTAGTGAGGCTCGAACTTGTGACCTCAAAGTCACAAGGTGAGTTCTCCACCACCACTACCAAGCAAGCTTGATTACGAAAATGTTACATATGAAGGCAATATTAATATGTTGTTATATGGAGTAGAAACTTATATACATGATAATGAAAATGTACACTTCTCATCTAATTTTTTTATCTATCTGGTAGCTTAATTGAAAGATATCTTCTCTAGTCAAGAGAAAAATCTAAATATTATGTTACCAGGTCCAGAGTATGTATAGATACAAAATTATGAGCCGATCACCAATTTTTTTATTAATATGGTAAGTAGATATTTCCTTAAGTTGTGCATATGGAGACAGTGGATAAGTGGAATATCTTTTCTTATTATCTTATACCACAAGCATGGTTAAACTTTTGCAAAGCTTTTTGCAGCGCGTTAGAACTTTAAGGCTTTTTTTTTTTTTTTACAAAGTTTAAGGCTTTAAAAATATCGTATCTTAGTGTTAGAATTAAGCATGCTTTTTTAGGAGATACGGTTTTTTTATCAAGACTTTCACGAGTTTTTAGAAAATTCACAAGGTACTCTCGCACTTTAAAAAATTCACTAGGTACTCTCCCGAGTTTCGTGGTAATACATCAAAATGCCTTTAATGACTAACGGCGGTTAACTCTTTTAGTCATTAACCCTAATTACCCTACCTAAACCCTAATTAACCTACCTAAATCCTAACCCATAGGGGTAACCCTAATGCCCTAACCCTAACCCTTACCCACCACCTCCCCCACCACCCAACCCCCACCACATCCCCCACCCTATCCCTGCAGCCCCCAGCGGCGCGGCAACACCGCCACCAACCCCACGCACCCCCTTTCCAGGCGCCACCCGGCCCCCAAACCCACGCACCCCCTCACCAACCCCACGCACCCCTTCCCAGCGCCATACATCCCCCGACCCCACGGACCCCCCTCACCAGCCCCTACCATTCTACGCACGCCTCGCCGAGGCGCCACCAAACCCCACACACACCCTCCCCCTGACCACCGCTAACCCCACGCACCCCCCACTGAGCCACCCGGCCCCACCAATCAAATTTTGGAAGCTTGCCTCAAATTTGGAAACCCCACCACCCCATACCATTTCCTGCGAACCGTCGTTTTTGACGAAGCTTGCCTCGAATTCCAAGTGTAGGGGAGAGGATGCGGGTTGCGGGGGTATTCCGAAAAATGCTTTTTAGGTCATTTTTTTGTCCTTCACTAGCTTGCAGCGATGGGGGTGAGAGAGGGAGGGTGTGGGGGAGAGGATCTGGGTTGCGGGAGGTAGGGGCTGGGTGGCGCCGGCATGGGGTGTGTGGGGTTGGCGGGGTGGCGAGGGTGCGTGAGGTTGGTGGTGGTGTTGCCGCTACTGAGTAGGGTCTGCAAGGGATGGGGTGGGGGAGGTGATGGGGTTAGGGTTAGGGCATTAGGCTAGGGTTAGGGGTTAGGGATTAGGGTTTTAGGTAGGTTAATTGTTATATGTGTAACTAGGATGAGTATATTGTGGGAAACCGGATGGTTCTTCCAAGCACGTAACTATACGCTTTCCTACAAGAATTTTACCGACCCACTATGATCAACAAGGTTCACGGTAAACTGTGAGATACGAAGAAGAATCAATGAAGTTTGGTTGATGACAAACTACATTCACTACAATGTGTTTGAAGGATGTGCTTTACTTTGAACAAGGAGAGAAATCTAGAAATGAATCTCCTAAGGCAAGTTTGTGAATCAATCTAACCCATTCCAATATGTGACATCTCCCTATATATATCTTGGAAGATTTACAGAAGAAAAGCCTGAAAGTACGCAACCATTCAGACGAAAAGACAAGCATCAATTCGCGAAAGATATTAATTCGTCAGAAAACTGACGAACTGGAGCTAGCGCTCCCTCGTTGGAGCAGGCGCTCCTCGTTGGAGCGGGCGCTCCTCAGTGGAGCGGGTGCTCCAAGGGGGAGCGTGCGCTCCTAGCCTGCTGGGACAAAATTCAAGTCTCTGCCATTTCTGTGCGGACGCTCTAACAGACCGAGCGCTCTACAATGCCTTTTCGTTATTTCCTTCTAACTAACTACGTTCCATTACACCATAACATCGAAACGCAAAACATCACATATTAACAACGAACACATTTAACTATAAATATTCTAACAATCCTCCTCCATTTATAGTATAAATGCTTTGAAGTTCCTCCACTTGCAAACAATATAAAACAACTAAACTTATGCATAAATGAAAATATCTTTAAGATTGAATTTCCACTTAGTATAGCATTCTTTACAAGCTTTCGATTGAAGTGATTGACTAAACATTGAATCACCCAATCCTACGAAATATTGAAGAATCTACACACATAAGCTTACACAAACACACATGTTAATAACAACTCCTTTGAAGGCCTTGAGTCCATATCCGATTCATGAGTGTTCCAGGCAAAGCCCCAAACTTGGTGAAGCGGCCAAACTTCTTACTCACATAGGTAAACCTTAATGAACATGCTCCTACAACATGAGCAACTAGTCAAAGGTTTATTAAGATATTAAAATCATCCTTAAACATTGTAGAAACAAGCACTCACCTTGGGATGTGACTCTTTGAGTGCTACAAGCCACAAATCAAGTTTGATCCTCATTGAATTCAAGATCTTGCGTTGTACAAGACGTGAATTGAGTTTTCTCCACTTGTGACTTATGCATGGGCTTCATTCCCATCCCTCTTGACGTTTTGTACACCATTTCCCTTGGCAATGGTTTAGTGAACGGATCCGCAAGGTTCACATTAGACCGTACAAAATCAATAGTAACGACTCCATCATGGATCATCTCACGCACATAACTGTGCCTCACACCAATGTGTCGAGATTTGCCGTTATAAACTTGGCTATAAGCCTTTGAAATGGTGGAAGCACTATCACAATGAATTACAATAGGAGACATGGGTTTAGACCATAGATCCACCTCACTCATCAAATTCCTTAGCCATTCCGCCTCTTTACAAGCCGCCGAGGCTAATGCTATGAATTCCGATGCCATAGTTGAATCGGTAATACATGTTTGCTTCTTAGATGCCCAAGAGATGGCACCTCCTCCAAGAAGAAACACCCAACCACTAGTAGACGAATAGTCTTTCTTGTTGGTTATCCAACTAGCATCCGAGTAACCTTCTAGCACCGAAGGATCTCCCTTGAATGTCAAACTAAAATGAATTGTTTTATTCAGGTATCTCAATACTCGCCTTAGGGCTTGCCAATATTCCATACTAGGATTACTAGTATACCTACTTAGCTTGCCAACCGCGAATGCTATGTCCGGCCAAGTACTTGTCATAGCATACATCAAGCATCCAATTAAACTAGCATAATCCAATTGAGAAACTGGATTACCACTATTCTGAACCAACTTGATGCTTGGTTCCATCGGAGTAGCACATGGAGTATTCTTTGATCCATTAAACCTCTCAATCACCTTCTCAAGATAATGAGATTGTGACAAAGAAATTGAGCCATTCTCTCTCCTTATTCTAATACCAATAATAACATCCGCTTCTCCCATATCTTTCATGGAGAAACTTGAAGAGAGAAATTCCTTAGTCTTAATGACTTGCTCTAAATCAGTCCCAAAGATAAGCATATCATCCACATATAGACAAATCATAACACCTTTACCATTATTATCAAATTTGCTATATACACACTTATCGGATTGATTTATTTTAAACCTGTCAGCCAAGACAACATCATCAAACTTTTGATGCCATTGTTTTGGTGCCTGTTTAAGTCCATACAAAGATTTAATAAGCTTACACACCTTCTTTTCTTGTCCTTGGACAACAAAGCCCTCCGGTTGTTTCATATACACTTCCTCCTCCAATTCACCATTAAGGAATGCTGTTTTGACATCCATTTGGTGAATTACTAGATTATGAATGGCCGCTAAGGCCACTAACAACATAATGGTGGTAATTCTTGCCACTGGAGCATATGTATCAAAGTAATCGACACCGTAAGTTTGTTTAAAGCCTTGGACTACAAGTCTTGCCTTATACTTTTCCACGGTTCCATCGATTCTCATTTTCATTTTGAAAATCCACTTACAACCGAGTGGTGTGCAACCGGGCGGTAAATTAGCCAAAACCCATGTATTATTCCCCATTATTGAGTCCATTTCATCATTCACGGCCTCTTTCCAAAAAGCCGAATCATGAGACTTCATTGCCTCACAAAACGTTTTAGGATCCTCCTCAACACTAAAGCAATAAAGTGTTTGAGAACAAAGAGATTCCCTTGATCCTTCCACTAAATAAAGTTGGAAATCCGGGCCAAAGTCTTTCTCTTTCCTTGTTCTCTTACTTCTCCTGATTTCAGGAATAGAAGGAGCTTCATGATCTTCACTAGCATCAACAGCTTCATTTGAAGTAATAGGATTTGATGTACTAGGAAGATCAATATCAACGGTTGAACTTGAGCTTGGTAAGTCCCTTGGTCTAGGAATTGATGAAAAACGATTCTCATCAAAGATTGCATCCCTTAACTCAATCACCGAGTGTATTGAGACAAAATCATTATGCTCTAAGACATAAGACTTATAGGATTTACTATGCTCCGCATAACCTATGAATATGCAATCAATTCCTTTCTCACCCAAGGCTTTCCTTTTAGGTTCCGATAACCTTACAATTGCCCTACAACCCCAAACCCGAAGGTAATTGAGATTAGGCCTCCTACCAAACCAAAGTTCATATGGGGTAACCTTGTTCCTTTTATTTGGAACGCTATTCAAAATATAGCAAGCCGTTAGCATGGCTTCACCCCAAAACCCGATACTCAAACCCGAGTTAGATAGCATGGAATTAACCATTTCCTTTATGATCCTATTTTTCCGTTCCGCAATCCCATTTTGTTGTGGTGAGTACGGAGCGGTTGTTTCATGAATGACTCCAATTAATGAAAAATAAGTTGGATCATAATATTCCCCATCCTTATCAGTCCGAAATCGCTTAAGCAACAAATTAGATTGTAATTCAACTTCGGTCTTATAAATCTTAAACTTATCAAGTGCCTCATCTTTAGAAAACAACAAGTACACATAACAATATCGAGAAAAATCATCAATGAAGGTTATTAAATACTTCTTATTTCCCAAAGATGGTGTGCTATGAAAATCACACAAATCACTATGCACCAATTCTAGCTTGTTTGATTGCCTTTGAACACTAGGAAAAGGATTTCTTGTAATTTTGTTTAACATGCATGTTTTACACTTCTCTACATTCATGTCAACTTTAGGAATCAAACCATCTTTAGACATATCATATAATCTACGATAATTAACATGACATAAACGATTGTGCCATAGAGAAGAAACATCCACCATGGAAATAGAATTCACACTTTTATAATCAATTGAAAGTTTAAACATATTATTACAAAAGTATCCTTGTCCTACAAATACACCACCCTTACTTAAAATAAACTTATCGGCCTCAAACACCATTTTGAAGCCGTACTTATTTAGTAAACCTCCGGACATCAAGTTTTTCCTAACTTCGGGTACATACACAACTTCTCTCAAAGTCAAAGTCTTCCCGGAAGTGAGGAGCAACTCCACTTAGCCTATTCCTTTTGCCTTTACCGTAGAGTCACACTAGTGGAAAAAAATGCTTGTGCTACTTACCAAGTGCTCCGGTTAATTTAAAAACGGAGCACTTGGTCCAACTTTTCTTTAAAAAAGAAAAAAAATATTACAATGTGCTCCGGTGGATTTTATTAACCGAAGCCCTTGATTATTGGGATTCATAAAAACCCGAAAGTTCCCGCATACGCATGCGGTGGTTTTCCCCCTCTCTCCAGCTCTTCCTTCGTCTTCCTTCTCTCATCGAAAAATCGAAACACTCTAGTTCTTGTTCGTGACTCGCACCACCACCATGGATGAGAACTCAAAGGTCGTCGAAGTCAGGCATCCCTGGTTACTCAACTGACGGTGACACGCCTTGACTCCAATCTCCCAAAATACAGTAAGTTAATTCCTTGCTTTCTCTTTCTCTCTCTTTTTCCTTCGAATTCATAATTATAGGATAAATTGTTCAAATGAATCACAAATTCTTACTCTATTCACACTTTTACAGATTATTGTTGTTCTTCATTGTTTTTAAATTTTTATGGTGTTTATGCTCAATTTGACGATTTTCCCAAAATCTAGGGTTCCCTTATCCTGTCGCATTGCACGTGAATCCACCTCTTCATAGATCTATTAATGCAAGTCGTTCAACTTGAAAATTTCTGGTGAAACTTAAAATCTAGGGTTTCGATCATCTTTCACTACTCGCAACCATGAATGAAGATTAGTATGCTCTCTCTTACTTTCTCTAATTTTAATTTTTATTCTGATTTGCGATTAGTTTTACTTGATTGAAGTATGTAATTGAATGAGAATTAGGGTTTTCTGCTTTGCTCTTTGATGATGAGATGACATATCCTCTGTCAAATTGCTTGTACATGGTTTCTTTTTTTTGACAAATCAACCGCAACAAATTTTTTGTTTGAACAGAGGTTTATTAAGGGATATTGAAGCCCCGAGCCAAACGAGCCCACGCACCAAACCTCGCTCATCATCGGATGCTCGCAAGATATGGTTGGTGGTGAGGAACTTTCTTTATATGGCTCAACCCCTAATAAAGCAAACTCTACAGAGGTCTGTCCTCGGATCTGAATCTTTTAATGCATTATGGATCACTGATATTTGAAAACTTGTTCTACATAATGCACACCCACTTCCCTTATCTTATATTTGTTTCTCCAATTTCTTTAATTCAACTATAAGGCATGGATTTGGATATTTCTTTTGTGGGGTTGGGTTGTTGTTTGGGAGGGGGGGGAGGAAGGGGTTGGATATCGCCAATGAGAACAATTTTAATTGATGTTATATCATTAGACTTGTTCTATATTACTCCCTCCGGTCTTTATTAGTTTACCCGCTTCTTTTGCACAGAGTTTTAGGAGAAATAATGTTGTGGGACATAGAAAGAAAGAGAAAGATTAATTTATATTAAAGTTGAATGTGTGTGTCATATAAAGTTAGTGGTCCTATTCCAAAAATAGAAACAAAAGAAATGGGTAAACTAATTAGGGACATCCCAAAAAGGAGTATGGGTAAACTAATAAAGACAGGAGGGAGTACTCTATAGTGAAATTCTTACTGAAACAGCGACATGCCTAAGCTGAAACTTCCTTTACCTGACAGAATACCCTGTTTGCTATAAAGAAAAGACTCAATTGATTTGGATCCACTGCAGGCTTTGTTTATCCTTCCATCCTTTATTCATCCTTCATAGGCTTTGTTTCAAATGGCAAAGAACTCGGATATATTTATACTTTGCTGCAGTTACAAAATAGTACTTTCCTGTACTTCAATATTATGGTCTTTAAAGTTCTAGCATATAGATTGAAACGGAAGTTTGATTGACTATTAGACCCCAGTTGCTTCAGTATAAAATGGCAGTAGGAAGAGAAAAGGAGTGGCAAATTAAAAATACTTCCTCCTTTCTACAATAATTGCAACATACCCAATTGGCACATTGTTTAAGAAACCCGTGTGAAGAGGAGAGAGATAGAGATAAATAAAAGGTGGGGGCCATGTGATAGGAGAGAGACAGTGAGAAGATATTACCAAATAAGAAAACGTGCAATTAATATGAAACTTCCAAATATCGGAAACGTTGCAATTAAAAAAGAACAAAGGAAGTATAACACCAAGTAATGCATTACAAGACTGACCTTGTGAAATTAAAATAATTAATTAGCTTTAAATAATGCATTGGTTAATCAACTTGACATGATTTTTTTTTTTTTGCGAAATCTTTCTCATTTGGTAAGAAGGGACTCATTGATTAATATTGGTCCTTTGAAGGATTTCTCATATGGTTTAAGGATCAATGCAAACCCCAATGCCACTGGAATTGCTAAACAGAGTAATTATGAATTGGTCAGTTCAGCTTTTCTTGACTAATTTGAAATAAGGGTTCTGAATTGAATCTCCCTTCGTGTGGTTTGGATTTTTGATAGTGGGGAACAAGGGAATTAAAAGAGACCCCATGTTTTACAACTTCCTCTGGTGGAAAATTTGGATGTACCATACCGTGCTAATCTTTGATCAGATTTCCCTTATCATCAGTTTCTACATTTCACGATGTTTTTCTTGCAGGTTTGTTGTTCTAGACATGGGAAGAATGGCGCGCTTTGTGTTCTTCAGCGCTCAATTCGCCCAGAAATGATTACTGAGGTATGATCTGGTAGATAATGGGTTATACTTTATATGCAATTTTTTTCCTTTTTTTTGTTATTTTAGCTCTTGTTTCTAGTGTGGGGAACTTTAGACTGTTGTGCTCTTCCCTCCATCCCTTTTTTCATGCCGAGTTATCACCGCCTGAGTGCTGAGATAGAAAAGTATGTTGTTTTCTCTACTCCGGTATTCCTATTATCCTAGCTCTAATTCTTATACTTCTGTTTACTTCACTTGTGTCAAAATCCAATATAACTATTGTAAAGGATACCATCGATCATTGCTTTTTTAATGAGATTTGAGAAACATATATTATCTGGTCTTTTTGGGATTTTTTTTGCTGGTATTTGTTTAGGAAGCAGCTTCATATATTGGTGGAAATGGAAGAAAATTACTTTTTCCTTTGTAGAAGATCAATTTAATTTTGTTTATGCTTGTGTGACCATCCAGAATACCGTAATCACTGTGTTGGTTTTTTTTTTTTTTTACTTTCTTCGTCCGCATGCACATAGAGTCATAGACACAATCATAACTCTTCTTTAATCAACCTTTAAGGAACTTTTTAAATTCTCATCACTCACACGCCTCCATAGCTTCCCTTTTTCTCTTTGTTGGGGGGGAGGGGGTTGGGGTTGTTGGAGGCCTTTTAGTAATTAACTAGTTTCACCACCGCTGTGGACTCTTTTTCAATCCGAAAGAGGCCTCTATTTGGCTCTATATTTTTTTGTTAGTTTCGTAAATTTATGGATTATTAAAACTTGTACATGTATGAGTTATGACCATAATGCCTGAATAACGAATATTATCATTAAGCAGTTCATTCTGCAATGTGATGTTGTGAGTAATTGGTGCCTTTTCCTCTCTTTGGATGATTAAAGGTCGAATTGCCTGGAGTTAAAGGTATATGGACTGTCTATCACAAGAGTTCTCGCAGTCACAATTCTGATGCATCCAAGATAGCTTCCGAGGAGGATGAATATCATGCATATTTGATCATAAGCTTAGAGGCACGAACAATGGTAAGGTGATTTCTACTCTTTTTGCTTACCAACTCATCAACATTGCTGCAGTAGTATGAATCTTTCTTCCTCTTGCTTTCTTTTGTCCATGAATATTTTGGCTTGTGAATTGAGAGCATAAGCTTCCTAATTTGGGTATATGATTTTAACCCCTTTGGAAAAAATGCATATAGCAAAGTTTTGTGGAAATAATTTTGTCTTGCATCCGCTCCTTTGATTGGTCACAACATCATGCTTGCTGTAGTTCAAATCTCTACTGTGGTCATGGGGTTCCCATTCTTGTGGCTTTTGAACTTTTATTCATGTTTCGAGATGCAATTACAAATTACAATATTCTTTAGCTGAATTTGTGCTTCTGGAGTTCTCTTTCTAATTTTGATTTCGGGTTTGTTTCAACTTTCAAGAGTTGAACAATTTGGCCGTAGAGAGCAAAGACACCCTAGTGACTTTGGGCGGGGTTCCGGGGTCAAACGGGCATTATGTGTTTTTATGGGGAGCTTAATGTCGATAGTTACCATCACATTTAATCTTTTATTTGACTATCCTTTGAACTATTTCTCTTTCTAATTTTCTCTTTCCATGCCTCCTGCTCATTTTAATAGTATAAACCGTATGACCAAAATATACAAGTGTTCTTTGGGAGGGCCGACAAGTCATGTAGCATGACTATCGGCTTGGTAGAGACTCTTGTACGAAAGGAGAAATATTTGAATTTGTAGATTCCCATTACGAAGTTGACAGTAACCTTCATCCCCTAGTGAGTGGTGTCGGCTTGGTAGGGACTCTTGTCTGAAAAGCGAAATATTTGAATTTTGAAAAAATTGACACTATGGGGCTCAACTATTGGCCGTTCTCTTTAATAGGTTCGAACTATCAATTATCTCGCGTAGCTTCTAATTTTGGGGGGTTGTGACTTTGGTTGGGCCTAGATGACTTATAACCTACTAAATCGGTAAACTTATTTTCTTTCCCTTTTTTTTTTTTTTTAAATTCTTCACCATCTCTCCCCTAACACAGTAAGACTACCTAACTCTCTACACTCCCTCATTCTCTCTCCTGCTCCCACGCTGCTAGCCGAACCCACTTGGCACAATCCCGACCCTCTCTTTCCACGACCTTAAACTCAACTCTCTTTCCATGGCCTTAATCTCCACTCTCTTTCCATGGTTGTCGATTTGATCCCTTAGTCCTGCTCCTGCAATTTACGCATTCTTTTTTTTCGCCTCAATTTACAGTTTTTACGCCGAAGATTAAGCAATCCAGCGCCAATTGATGCTCTCTTGCTGCAAATTGTAGGTTTTCCGGCATTCTCGCCGAAGATTGATGGAATTTCACTGAAGATTGACAGATTTTCCATTCCAAATGACGCTTTCTAGCCGATTAGAGATTGTTCGTCGGAGCAGGAGAATCAGACATAGGAGAGAGAAAGAGAAAAACTGTGAGTGGGAGTCGTTAGAGCGAATTCAGCACTCTCGTTGAAGATTTCGATCAAATTCCCTAATTTCAATTTCAATTTCAATTTTATACGGGAGAAAATACCCAATTGAGAATAAGGATTCAGGGTGTGTAATCCTGGAAAACCCATATCTTGGATTTTCAAATTTACCTTCTTTTTCTTGGAATTTTCAGGTATTTGGGATTGCTGCTATATTTTTTAGTTTCTGGGTATTTTGGAATGTTTATAAGTGTTTCTGTTGTTTTAAAGGTTGATAATTTTGATTTTTTTTAGCAATTTTTCAATAACATGAAGTGATTGCATCTTGATATTGATTATGTATTGGTTGACTGAGTTGCAATGTATGCATCAGGAAATTTCATGTTGAATTTGTAAGGAAGATATGGCAAGTATAGGAATTGTATTTTTGTTCAATTTTCTCCTGTTTGTGATGGTTTTTTTTTTTAAAATTAAAGCTGAATTTATGAACAAAAATTAGTTGGGAAGTCGACTTTGGACATCATGGGAGCTTTTCCATAGGAGGAGATTGAAGTTGCGGTAATAGTGGTAGAGGGTGGCGATTATGGATGAAGCGGAGCCGTAGAGGAGAAAAGATGAGTTGTGACAGTTAGGCAACCTGCATGACCCAACCTTGAAGAATTGGCCGCCCATATGTTCTTGAATTCATCGAGGTAGATCCGGATGAATTTAGGGCGGCCATGGTTTGGGAAAAGTAAAACACGAAAAGGAAGGAGGAGGAAAGAAGAGAATGAAGTCGAAGGTAAAAACTTCAAAGCATTTAGGGTGGGTTTTTAAGTCATGTGCTCATTTAATGAGTCACATGACTTCATTAACCTACGACGGCGGAGTTACATAACCCGGAAGGTCCACGTATAAATAAGTGGTGTCATAGTTGAGCCCCCCACTGGAATATTAAAAGTTTGTACCTATTAAAGAGAACGGCCAATAGTTGAGCCTCATAGCGTCAATTTTTCCTTGAATTTTTAGATTCCTATATGAAGTTGACACCTTCATCCCCGGTCGAGTGGTGTTAATTTTCTGGAGATTCTTTGATAAATCCGAGACATTCTATACCTTTTGAAATCAAATCTGAATTTCCTAGTTTCAGAAATGTACACATGGAGTGTCTCAAACCTTTTTTTCGTATTACCACATTGATATTCTTTTAAAGTATGATGTGGGAAGATTTCAGTGGTAGAAAGAATATCTAGATTATAAAAGGCTACATAGGTTGAAAGGCGCTTTTTTACTTATGTGAGAATCATATCATGCTTGTCAAGACTTGTCTCTCTAGAAACTCTACATGGATGTATCATGTGTTTTGGGAATAAGGAGATTGGAAGGCATTTATTATTACGGTGCTCTGTGGTGTCACCTTCTTAGTTTGTTGTGTTTGAGTTCAATATGGCAAGCCAGCTGAGCTGGATCAATGATATGATAATTGTAAACTGGGGCTTCCAGAGAAATGAGCTGTGATAAAATAGTAGATAATAATTGCACCTTAATACGAGAAAATGATAGATTATATTGTAACTGTTTATATTGTAAATATTGTACTGGTTTCTTTTAGTCCTTGCCTGATGTCAAGTATGTATTCAATACTTAGTACAATATTTTCGCTTGGCATTGCTGCATTACCAGCTATTTGAAGAAATTATCCCAACTATGACTCAGCTGTTGTTGCTGTTGTACAGCTACAACAACGATTTTTTTTAAAAAAAATAATATGTCAAGTGCTCCGATTGTTAGGACAAAACCGGAGCACTTGATTCACAAGTGCTCCGGTTTTCCCCTATCAACTGGAGCACTTGATGTACTTTGGACATATAAAATTCACAAGTGCTCCGGTTTTTAAGACAACCGGAGCACTTGTAAATCTAAGTGCTCTGTTTTTCAACCGGAGCACTTGATAAATACTCAAGTGCTCGTATGGCGTCTGCTACGGGTCAAATACGGAGCACTTGTACGGATTTTAACCGGAGCACTTGATGTTTTTTTCCACTAGTGTCATTTCCCATGTACAAGACCGGTCCATCATCCAAAGCTTGATAAGTTTTGAAGAAGTGACGATCTTTACACACATGCCTTGATGCCCCGGAGTCCACCCACCAAGAATTATCATCCTGCACCACATTGATTTCAGAAATCATTGCAATAAAATTCATTTCTTCATTTAAAGAAACATCATGTGCAAACTGACCTTGATGGGGATCAACCTTAGGTTGAGCCTTGTTCTTCTTAGCCAAAGAGGGACAATTCCTCTTCATGTGAGAACCACCACACCCCCAACAAGACATAGCCTTGCCCTTTTTCTTATCATTCCCGGGGTGATTTTTGTTGGACTTCCATGGGCGTTTCTTGGACTTTTTAGTCCCACTTGATTGCCCTTCTTCCATCATGTTGATAGAAGAATCCGGACCACTTTTTGGGTCCTTAGAAACATCTTGAGACCGGATGCCCTCCTCAATGAGGAGATGGGCACCCAAATCTACCAAGGACATAGTCTCCTTCTTATGTTTCAAAGAATTCCTAGTGTCCTTCCAAGATGGGGGTAATTTGTCAATGATGGATGCAACCGAGAATGATTCATCCATCACCATTCCTTGTTGTCTAATTTGGTTCAACATATGTTGAACCTCATGAAATTGTTCCGTAACGGAACGACCATCAATCATTTTGTAAGAATTAAAATTGCTAACTAATAATTTCTTACTTGATGCTTCCTCCGCGATGTACTTTGCTTCAAGAGCATCCCAAAGTTCCTTGGCACTCTCCACATATTGATAAAGATCGAACAAAGTGTCCGACATCGCGTTCAAGATATGGCCCCGGCAAATGTAATCATCATTCTCCCACTTTGTTCTTGCACGAGTTTGCTCTGGGGTTTCAGTTTTCCCTTCTTCCGGCAATGGTGGCATAGGGGTGCTAAGAACATAAACCACATTCAATCTGGTCAACAGAAAATGCATCTTCTTTTTCCAACGGCGATATCCAATCCCTTCAAACTTCTCCAATTTCTGAAAATTTTGTAGTCATCTCTTTCAAGGAAGCCATCACTCAAAGGTTAAAATTCTTGTAGATTGTTATATGTGTAACTAGGATGAGTATATTGTGGGAAATCGGATGGTACTTCCAAGCACGTAACTATACGCTTTCCTACAAGAATTTTACCGACCCACTATGATCAACGAGGTTCACGGTAAACTCCTGTGAGATACGAAGAAGAATCAATGAAGTTTGGTTGATGACAAACTACATTCACTACAATGTGTTTGAAGGATGTGCTTTACTTTGAACAAGGAGAGAAATCTAGAAATGAATCTCCTAAGGCAAGTTTGTGAATCAATCTAACCCATTCCAATATGTGACATCTCCCTATATATGTCTTGGAAGATTTACAGAAGAAAAGCCTGAAAGTACGCAACCATTCAGACGAAAAAACAAGCATCAATTCGCGAAAGGAATTGATTCGTCAGAAAACTGACGAACTGGAGCTAGCGCTCCCTCGTTGGAGCAGGCGCTCCAAGGGGGAGCGGGCGCTCCAAGGGGGAGCGTGCGCTCCTGGCTTGCTGGAACAAAATTCAAGTCTCTGCCATTTCTGTGCGGACGCTCTAACAGAGCGAGCGCTCTACAATGCCTTTTCGTTATTTCCTTCTAACTAACTACGTTCCATTACACCACAACATCGAAACGCAAAACATCACATATTAACAACGAACACATTTAACTATAAATGTTCTAACATTAATTAGGGTTTAGGTAGGGTACTTAGGGTTTAATTAGAGTTAATGACTAACGGAGTTAATCGTCGTTAGTCATTAAGAGCATTTTAATGTATTACCATGAAACTCGAGGGTACCTGGTGAATTTTGGAAAGTGCGAGAGTAACTAGTGCGAGGGTAACTGGTGAATTTTCTGAAAACTCGGGGGTTGGTAAAAAAACTAATTATGATATTATTTATAGGATATTATTTATCTTGTCAAATTCAGATTAGGAATATGTCTTTTAGGTTGTATATAATACTTTTCAGATTAATAAAAACAACAACATAACTTGACCAAATCTTGACATGGTATCAAAAGCCAAAGATCCAAGAACTTAAACCCTAGATGTTTTTTTTCAAAAATCAGAAAAAAAATACCGACACACTAAACCCAGAAATTCCAAACACTTGACCACGAACCCAGAAAACCGAATCCCAAACACATAACCGAAAACACCACACACCAAATCCAAAACCGACTTACCTACCGCTCTGTGCGCCCGGGTCCGCCACACTTTGTACCACAACAACACCAGATCCCAGCCATCTTCACCACGACTGAAGGTAGTTCGAACCAAAACCAAGCTAGAACAACCAGAACAAAACCACACTCTAAAATCTCAAAATTTTCGCCGTGGCCGTGGAACAAAACCACGGCTGGTGGTGGCCAAGACAGCCAGGGTGGCTCGGCACCAGCAGCGCAGACGCGAAATGTAGAATTCTCCGATCTTGCGGGACTTTCAGCCCAGCAGTGGAAAATTCTATTAGACTTATTGAATATTCCTAAAGCTAAAGATCGGTTACATGGTAAACCTATGTGGATTATGAATACAGGAGTGACACATCATGTGAATGAAACTTTTGAATATTTACAAGATGTGAAGAAAATAGTTGGGTGTGCTGTTGGGTTCCGTGATGGCACTACTATATATACAACATATGAGGGGAATGTAGTGCTCCCGGGAAATTTAAAATAACAAATGTTTTATTTGTTCCAAAACTTGATTGTAATTTAATTTGGGTTCCTCAGCTTCTAGATTCAGACAATTGTATAGTTCAATTCACTAATAAACTTTGTGTCATACAGGATCGCAGGACGAGGATGCTGATTGGAGCAGGTGAGCACAAGGACGAACTTTTCTTCTCTGGGGGGTGTTTAAGGTGAAGGTTATGGCGGTGGATGGGGAATCATTTATGGCTTTGTGGCATGGGTCATCCTTCAGAAAAGGTTCTGTGTGCTTTGCCTTGTGTTAGTAATACTAGTCATAGTTGCACTAAAGATGGTTGTGAGATTTGCTTTCGTGCGCATCAATCAAGATCTAGTTTTTCTGTTAGTAATAAACGTGCTAGTAGGATTTTTAAACTCTTACACATTGATTTATGGGGACCTTATATATAGAACCCGTTCTCTAGCATTGCCTCTTATTTTTAACAATAGTAGATGACTTTTCACGAAATGTATGGATTTATTTATTATATAATAAATTGGAAGTTAAATGAAATCATGTTTCTTAATTTTGTGGCTTTGGTGGATAGACAATTTAGTCAAACAATCAAACGACGGGTTTGAAATGACAATCCACTGAATTTAATTATTGCTCCCCTACTTTTCGAAACATGGCCGGTATGCTTTTTGAGACTTCTTGTGTGAAAACCCCTCAGCAAAATGGTCGTGTGGAACGTAAACATCAACATATTCTCAATGTTGTTCGGGCTTTGAGATTCCAAGCTAACTTGTTGAAGTTTTTGGGGGATTGTGTCTTAGCAGCTTATCATCAGATTAATCGAACTCCTTCCGTTGTGCTCAAATATAAAACTCCATATGAATGTTTCTATGGAAAACCCCCTCCTTTCACCCATATACGTGTTTTTGGATGCCTGGCTTATGCTCATAATATTAAACATGGTGGTGCTAAGTTTGTCAGTCGGAGTAGGAAGTGTGTGTTTATTGGATATCCATTCACTCAAAAAGGCTAAAAATTATATAATTTAGAGACTTATGAATTTTTTATTTCACGTAATGTGAAATTTCTAGAAGATATCTTTCCGTTCAGTTTGCCTGAGGTGCCGGTTGTTTCCGTGATGGTTGAAGTGGGACTCACAGCGCGTATAGAGGAGATTGTGGACGAAGAGATGCATGAAGGGGCCATTGAGGGCACGGGCATGGGCGTGCCTCGGGTGCCTTGCCATGTGTGGAGGATGTGCCACATGTGAGTGAGTGTGTGGAGGATGATACGCGAGACCTCAGAGGTGAGGTGCCTGCGCCTACGACGGATGAAGCCCCATTGGGCGTGAGGAGGAGGTAGGAGGTAGGAGGTAATGGTGAGTTGGGAAAGGGCATGCGGACGAAAATTCCTAGTACCAAGTTGAAGGATTTTGTGACACATACCATAGTGAAAAAGAAAAGTCTTTGTGCGCGTCCATCTGCTTCATCATTGTCCCCGGGTACGATATTCCTTATCCTATTGCACATGTTGTTAGTTGTGAAAAATTTTCTAATACAACATTCTCTGCAGGGAACCAACCTAAAATTTTTAAGGTGGTTATGCCTGCGGAAAGCCATGAGTGAAGAGATTAAAGGTCTTGAACATCAAGGGACATGGATATTACAACCACTTCCTCCTAAAAAGAAGGCAATGGGGAGTAAGTGGGTGTATACAGAAAACTATGATGAGCAATACAATTTTCAGCAATTGAAGGCTCGTTTAGTTATCTTTGGTCATCATCAGGTAGAAGGTATTGATTATAATGAAACTTTTGCTCCTGTTGCCAAAATGACTACTGTTCGTACTTATCTAGCTATTGCAGCAGTAAAAAAGTGGGAGATTCATTAGATGGATGTCCACAATGCTTTCCTTCAGAGTGATTTGCAGGATGAAGTATATATGAAAATTCCTCCTTGGTTTTAGGAACAAAATAAATAAAAATTTGGTGTGCAGGATGAAAAATCATTGTATGGTTGAAGCAGGCACCAAGGTGTTGGTTTGCAAAATTGGCAGATGCGCTTAAAACTTATGGGTTTAAGCAATCCTACTCTAATTATTCGTTATTTACATTCACTAGAAGCTAGGAACATTCAGCTAAATGTTCTTATATATGTGGATTATATGATTATTGTTGGGAATGATCATAAAGCTTTACTGAACTTCAAAACTTATCTAAGCAAATGTTTCAAAATGAAAGATTGGGGGATTCTGAATATTTCCTAGGATTCTGAATGAAGTAGCTCGTAGTCCCCAAGGAATTTTTATGAGTCTGCGAAAACATACCTTAGATATTATTTCTGAGACTGGATTATTGGGAGCTAAACCTGCAGATTTTTCAATGGAGCAGAACCATCAACTTGCCATAGCTGATGGCCCCTTGTTTGATGATGCCGAATGCTATCGTCGCCTCATGGGACGATTGATATATTTGGCGGTGATTCACCCAGACTTGGCATACAATGTACATATTTTGTCTAAGTTCATGCATACACCAAAAGTGGTGCATTGGGAGGCTGCACTTCATGTAGTTCAATATTTGGAGAAAAATCCGGGGCAATGTATTATGTTCCGTTGTGATAGTGATCTTCACCTCAAGGGGTGGTGTGATTATGATTGGACTAGTTGTCCTATTATTCGGCGTTCTCTAAGTGGATGGTTTATTCTACTTAGCTGGAAGACCAAAAAGCAACATACAGTTTCTCGGTCCTCTGTAGAGGCTAAGTATCGTTCAATGTATGGCTGCTATTTTTTTTTGCTAAGTAAGAAAGTATATAATCACAACCAAACAATTTACAACCAAACTAGCCTAGTCTGAACCGAACCAACTATGTTGGACCCATTCAAACAACTAAGCTAGAGACACCAAGCTATACATAATTGCTTCTCACTGTATCTATCCACACTCTATCTTTACTAGTAATTTTCTTTGGTAAAACAGATTTAATTCTATACATGAGGTTCTGTTGAATTCTTTGCACAATTCGCTTAGGTCTCCAGACTACATAATTCCAAATCATCTCATTCCTAGCCCACCAAACCATATAAACAGTCGCCAAAACACTTGATGTCAACACCATCTTCTGAAATCTAGTCCTTTTATTTCTTCTCATAAACAACAGAATTCTCTACAAGTGAAATTGATTGCTTTTGAAGCCTAGCCAATCATACACAGCTTGCAAGCTCTTCCTAGCAAAAGCACAATAGAAAAAAAAGATGCTCATGACTTTCAACCTGTTCTCCACAAAGCTTACAAATATCATCGGTGCACACCCCACATTTGACCAGTATATTTGCTGTCCTAAATAAGCTTGTTTTTCACAGCCAACCAACCAATGACTCTATGCTTAGGAATAGCAAGGCGATTCCAAACATATCTGTCCCAATACATCTTCTCATATTCTCCCACAAATTTGTCATAAAAAGCTATGACTTTGAATTTTGGTATACATAGTATTTCCTGCAGACTAAAACAAGCTTTAACGTCATCTTTAATCAAGCATATCTGCTTCCAATACCAAGAGTAGCTCTTTGGTGGTCTATAATCCCACCATTCTTGATCTTTCACATACACAGCATGCACCCACTTGATCCACAAATTGTCTTGCTTTGTAGCTATGGCCCAAACATACTTAGCCATTGCAGCTCTATTCTAATCTTTGATCTTCCTAAAACCCAGCCCACTAGCAGATTTGGGGGTGCCGACCTCCTCCCAATTGATGTTGCCAGGCTTGTTGCTCTAATAAGAACTTGACCACAGATAAGCTATACTGATTCTTTCAATATCCTTGAGCACACTCCTAGGAATCTTGAATGCTTGAGCCCAGTAAGAGTGAATACTCAGAAGAACATAATTGATTAGTTGAATCCTCCCTGCATAGGAAAGATTTCGACTACTCCAAATCTTTATCCTAGCACACATTTTTTCTGTTAAGCTCTCACATTCTGCCACAGTAATTCTCTTAGCACACACAAGGACACCAAGGTACAAGGCACCTTACTATGCCTAAAACCAGAAACTTCCTTGACTCTCTGAACAACCTCAGCAGAGACATTGGCAGTGAAGAAATCCGACTTGTTCTCATTGATACAAAGCCCAGATGATTGTGAAAATAATTTAAAGGCTTGTAACATCAGATAAATAGAGCAAAAGTCACCACCACAACAGAGAATAACATCATCAGCAAAAGCTAGATGAGTTAGCTTCAATCCTCTACATCTAGGATGGAATTTGAAATCATTGTGCTCACAAACTTTTTTCATAATCCTTGAGAGGTATTCCATACATATTACAAACAAGAGAGGATAGATGGGATCACCCTGTCTCAAACCTCTTTTGGAAGCAAAAAAGCCATGTAGACTGCCATTAATCATTAAAGTGAACTTGGGAGTCCTAACACAAACCATAACCAGGTGAATGAACTTCCTAGGAAACTTCAACTCAACCAACATCTCCTGAAGGAAATCCCAATCTATTGTGTCATAAGCCTTCTTCATGTCTAACTTCATTAGACAGCTAGGCTTAACATTTTTCCTCCTATAAAACCTCACAATGTCTTGACAAATCATAACATTGTGAATGATAAATCTTTCATGCACAAAAGCTCCCTGGTTATCAGCAATCAGATCAGGCAAAACCATTCTGAGCCTATTACATAACACCTTTGTAATACTCTTATACAACACATTACAACATGCAATTGGACGAAATTCAGTCACACTACTAGGACAACTTACCTTAGGGATTATGGTAAGAATAGTAGCATTAATCTCAGTAAGCATCTGACCATTATTAAGATAATCTAAAATTGCATTTGTTACCTCATTACCAATGATGTGCCATGCGTCCTTAAAGAAATGACCCCCAAATCCATCTGAACCCGGGCTTTTATCTCCAGGAATTGAGAAGACTGCACCCTTCACTTCAGCAGCAGTAAAAGGAGCATCAAGCATAGTTGCATCACAATCACTAACCACAAGCCTCATCTCAATAATAACCCATTTCACCCCAGTTCTTCCTTGCATTAGCACACCTAACAATTATTTATAGTATTGCAAGAAGGCCTCATTAACTTCATTCACATTATCCTTCCAATTACCATCCACATCATGAATGGCATAGATGCTATTCTTCAATCTTCTAGCCTTAATGGACTGGTGGAAAACTGCAGTATTATCATCCCATGCTGTACACTAAGCAAGCTTTGCTTTCTGTGCAAGAAAAGACACATACTGAGAATGAACTTTTTTATACTCTATTACAGCCAATCTTTCTTTTTCAGCACTCTCAACATTACCAGGAGAGGCTTGCATCACCTCTTCACAATGATTGAGCTCCTTCAAAGCCATCAGATCAGCACATTGAATCTCATTGAAACCTTCTTTATTCAGCCTTTTCAGAGCAGCCTTAATAGTCTTCATCTTTTGCACAACCTGAAACATAGGAGCACCCCTAATCCTCTGACTCCAACACCTAGTAATAATCTCATCAAAACTATCTGTAGAACTCCACATGTGAAAGTACTTGAACGGTTTTTTCCCCAAGTCAATTCTAGGATAGACATTGACAAGAATAGGATAATGATCAAATGTGCCCTCATGCATAAAATGGGCTGCTGCTGTAGGGAAACAATCATTCCACTCCTGATTTACCATTGCTCTGTCAAGTTTACTGAACACCCTACTCTCACCTTGCTGCTTGTTATTCCAAGTAAAGAAGCATCATGTACTGCTCAAGTCATTCAATCCACATCTAATCATACAATTACATAAATCTTCAATCTCCTGAGGCCTAACCACATAGTCAATTCTTTCACTAACATTCATAACACAATTATAATCACCAAGCACCATCCAAGGACCCTGAATTTGCTGAGAAAAACTCTTCAAATCCCTCCAAGCACTTTTTCTCCCATGAGCATCATTAAATGCATAGAGAAAAGTGTAGTAAAACCTAGATTTACCATTACTTGTCTCCTCTTTGCAATGCATTAACTGACTGGAAACAACTAAAATGTCCACCCTAAACCTGTGAGGGTTCCAAGCAACTACTATTCTGCCCCCCTTATGAAAAGCAGAATTAGTAGAGAAGCACCAATCAGGAAAAATATTCAAGTAAAGGCTGCCCATATTGGTAGCCTTCACTTTTGTTTCAAGGAGACTAACTAACCCTACAACTCTCAGAGTCAAGAAATTCCTGACATCCTTTTGCTTTTGAAGGTTGTAAATCCCCCTGACATTCCAACAAATAATGCTATCCATCACCATTGGGAGGAGTTCCACCTCCCGCATTTGCAATCTGACATCTCTGAATAACATCATCACCTACCTGCTCCTTCTCCACCAAATCACCTCCTTCAGCCAGAATCTCAAACACATTTTGGAGCACAGGAGAAGTAGTACAGTCCTCATGCCTTCTAGCAGGCTTCTTAACTTGCTGAAATTCCTGATCCTGTTGTGGTTGAATCACACCCACCTTCCTCACCACCTGATCAGTACCATTCTTAGCTCTCCCGGATACGCTTGCCTACAGGCTTTTTACATTCATCATATGTATGTCCCATGCCTCTACAAGTAGTGCACATAATCGGCTTCCACTCATAACTCACACCAACTTCAATCAGCTTATCAAATTCATTAATGAATTCAATTTTCTCAGGAAGCTCTTGATTCACTTGTAATTCAATCAACATTCGAGCAAATTGCAATTTCTCTCTCTTTATTGTGGCTTGATCAAGTTTAATTGGATTTCGAATCGAACTAGCAATCTTGAAAATACACTGCTCACCCCAATATTTGAAATCAACCCTCAATTGGATCCAAACAGGTAATGTTATGATCTCCTCTCTTTGAATATCCAATTTCGGATCCCACACCTTCATGATAGCAGGTTTATTATCAAAAAAAGGGTTTGATCCTTGCAGGACTAAGTCACGCTTCTCCATAGATGTAAATCTAACAACAAAAATGCCAGGTTTAACCACAACCACCTTGTCAACTCCATGTAAACGCCAAATTCTTCTCACAAAACCCTCCATAACATGTCCCGGAGGATTAGCCCCAATCACATAACAATACAAAGCAGAATTCCAAAATTCAACCTCATTTTTCACATCCTCAGCACCAATTTTCACTAAACCAGCTCTAAAATTGCTAGGTTCATCCACAATCGTCCTAACCTCAGTTCTATTACCAGAATCAAAAAGGATTGGAGTAGAATTATTACCTCCAATACTCTGAGCTCGATGGCTCTGTTGTGAATTACATCGCTCCTTTGATTGATTCATCGTTTCAATCCAATCTGAGAAATTCACACGAAGCTCCAATTGCTGTTGTAATTCACGCAACTGATTTAGGAGAAAGGATTTCCTCCTGAATCAATTCTGTTTTATCATCAATCGCAAGTACCGAGACTCCCATCACCTCATTCAATGACTTCATCTTCTTTACCGGTGTATCTAGACTAGGTCCAGATTTCTTTGTTTGTGAATTTTTATTCTGGCTTACTTTCACCTGAGCTCTAGAAGTTCTGGCCATGGCTACCAGCGTACAAGGTACGTGGAGAGAATTCTAGAGAGAGAAAGTAGCAGCGCTCAAATCCTATGTATGGCTGCTATTGTTTGTGAATTGAAATGGCTCAAGCAATTGTTGGATGATTGTGGGATTAAACATCCTAAAGGTATGCGGTTGTATTGTGATAGTCAGTCTGCCTTATATATTACGAAGAATTCTGTGTTTCATGAACGTACTAAGCATATCGAAACTGAATGTCATTTTGTTCGAGATGATGTGACTGAAGGACTTATATCTCCTTCCTATGTTCCTACTATGTTTCAGTTGGCAGATATGTTCACCAAGGCCTTGGAAAGAACTCAATTTGAATTTTTGTTACGCAAGTTAGGTGTACGTGATTCGCACGCACCAACTTGAGGGGGGGTGTTAGGAACTAGAATTATATTAGGATATTATTTAGCTTATCGGATTTAGATTAGGACTCTGTCGTTAGGTTGTATATATCACTTCTCAGATTAATGGAAATAACAACACAACTTGACCCAATCTTGACAATGCTTCTTTATAGAGGTGTTGTATTTGGTTAGATTTTATTTATCATTATTTAAATAAATTTTTTTTGGGTACAAGTTATTTAGATAGAATGTTAATCGTCATACATAAAAATCTTGTAGTGTCCATCTATAGAAACTTTAGGTACAACATGTTAGACGTGTGTGTGGATATAACAGTGAGTAACAGGATATTAGATCTTCCAAACACGTATTAGATACGCTTTCCTATAAGTTATTTACCGACCCACTAGGAACAACAGAGTATCATGGTAACACTTATGAGATACGAAGAAGAAACATTGAATCTTGGTTGTTAACAAGAAACAATCCCAACAAGAGTTTGTAGATCGATTTTGTTTAGAGAAAACATAAGAGAATATCATTCTCTAAGCAAGTACAATAGGAAATGATTTCACACTTTAAACAAGTATGAATGATCTCTCACTAACCCATTCCACATTTGATATGTCCCTATATATACTAGGGAAGACTTACAGAAGAAAAGACGCAACCATATATGAAAAGACACACACCATTTCACGAAAGAAATGCCTCGTCAGGAAAACTGACGAATAGGAGCCAGCGCTCCTCTCTGGAGCGGGCGCTCCAGGCAGGAGCCGGCGCTTCTCAGCCCTGTCAAGGAAATTGGTTTAAACTCCAATTCCCCGACAATTCTGAGCGTGCGCTCTACTTAGAGCGAGCGCTCTATTGACTTGCCTTTTCGTTATTCCTCCTTTCTCATCACATAACATCAACGGACACAATTAAACTATAAATGTTCCAACAATCCTCCTCCATTTATAGTATAAATGCTTTGAATCCGTACACTTGCAAACTACACAAAATCAACTAAACTTGTGCACAAATGAAAATGTCTTAAAGATTGAATTTCCACTTAGTACAACACACTTTACAAACTTTCAATTGAAATGATTGACTAAGCATTGAATCACTTAACCATATGAAAATTTGATGATGTTATACACACAATCTTACACAAACAATATTGTCACCTTTGACTCCATTAAAGGCCTTGAGTCCATATCCACATTCATGAGTGTTCCTAGTTAAGCCCCAAACTAGGTGAAGCGGCCAAACTTCTTACTCATATAGGTAAACCTTCTATAACATGATCTCGCAACCGAGCAACTAACCAAAGGTTTATTAAGAAATTAATCAACCTCCAACATTGCGAAAAACAAGCACTAACCTTGGGATAAAATATTATAGTGCTCCAAATTACAAATAAAGTGGGATCCTCATTGAATTCAAGATCTTGCGTTGTACAAGACGTGAATTGAGTTTTCTTCATTTGCAATTTACTTAATAAATGCTTAAAACACATCCCTACTTTTATATAACATAACTTGACAACAATTTTGGTCAAATTCATCAAGTTAACAAAACATATAAAAATTCATTAACACAACTCCATGTTTATAAAATCACAAGCACCACAATGTCGCAATCCAAAATATGTTGTGACTTTCTATTATAAACATTACAATATCATTAATCATATGTCATTGATACTCATTGAAGTATATCACAATAACTAGTGATATGCTGCAAACACTTCAAACATCAATTATGAACAAATAACATGTTAATACTAAAACTAAATAAATAAATTAATATTCTTCCCCACTTTAATATTAACAAATGAACATCTTATCTATTTAAACCAAGACTTGTATATGAAAACAACCACATAAGTACACTTCTTGGATAACAAGGAATTAACCTCCTCCATGAAAAACCTCCTCCATGAAGTACCTCATCCAAGAAGAAATATCATCTTCTTGTAAGAAACAAATCCCAGAACCAAGACTTAACTCACGCCAAATTATCCTTCTCAAACCGAAGAACATATTTATTTTTATATAATTCCGTCTATTAAATAGATTAGATCAAAGACAATAAACCATTATCTTCCAAGACATTTAATAATTTCAATTAAAACAAAATTGGTAAAAATCATATGTATACAACACCAAATTTAGATAAAATTTCATTGTCCCTAAATTTAATACATAACCAATTTATACAACCGATTTCCTCCAAATCATGAACTTAATGATCTCATAAATTGAAAAAATTAATTACCATGTCTTTCATTATACTTTACTCAAGTATAACACACGTCACTCTAACAAGTGAAAACACTATGAAATAATAACATTCCATAAATCATAATCAATTTCTAGTATACATATATAACATGTTAATACTAAAACTAAATAAATAAATTAATATTCTTCCCCATTTTAGTATTAACAAAACATATAAACACTTATACTAGTGATTACCACAAAATCATTGAAATAGATTAATATTTTGACTTTTCCAACTTGTAAATTATAAACATCGCCCAACTTATATAAAATTGAGAAGTACATTTAATAATTATTTTAGGAAAAATTGATAGGAATAATCCCACCTTTGGATGATCTTCTTAAAACAGTCCCACCTCTTGATTAACTCAATATAATCCCACCTTTGAGCCTTATCTTCTTATACTGGTCCTTTACCTATTAGTGACTTGCAATTGCAGGTAAAACCCCCCAATTGATATTAAACGATACTAATGACATGTTTTTTCCCCTTAATCCCCTATTCCCTTTTAATATCCCCATCACCTTCTTCTTCTTCTTCGTTACTTTCCTCCTCCTTTATGTTATCCTCTCGTACTCTCTGTCAGCTCTATCATCGTCCACTTGGATTGTTAACAAAAATTATGGCAAGCTCACAACGAACCAATGAAATTATTGTATGCAAGAACATCGAAGGCAAGGAGTGTCAAAAAGTACTTTCCATGACTATAAAAATCAATTAATTAGAAAATCTTGGAAAGAGGGAAACACTAAAATCAAATTGAATGTAATTTGAACTAAAATAGACCACCCAGCAATATATATCTTTGTGACCTTGAAATGTTGTATAGGAAAGAGGATCAAATTCTGCACCAAGACTACCACATTTCATGTATATTTTCCTGAATATATGGTCTGGAGAATATGCGTATAAATCGCCGTTGAAATATTCAAGTTTAATCTCTTTGAGTATACACCAACAATATCATGCAATAGTAAGTGAGAAGAGCAATAAAGAAGAGAGCAAAAGCACCAAAGAGCCAACTGGTTTTCATGAAAGTGTAAGGCCAAAACACCATGTCCTACTAACAACGACGAAAATTTCGGCCAAAGTATTGAATTGAGATGAATAGATGATTGGTTGAATTTACCAAGGTATTAGATTCTTTTGTTGCAATTGGAATTGAATTAGATGTTGATCCTATTTTCATTATTATTCTTCCCAAACCCATCTTCCCTCTCCTCCTTCAAAAACCTTTCAAAAAATTCCAGCTTTGAATTTCAAGATTTTCGAAGTGCCGAAATGAGAAATTGTTTTTTTGATGGCAATCTCAGAATTGATGGTAAATTCCAAGAGTTTTCTAGCTGATGTGATGATTGAGGAAGAAAAATTGGAAAATGGGTGAACTGAAAAAAAATTAATGCTTTTAAATCTAATAGGGCAATTAGTGTGCAAAGAGAGAGAAAGTGTGACATGGCTCTTAGTTTACCGGTTTCATGGGTTACAAGTTAACCTGGACCAATCTAAGAAGACAAGCTCAAATGTGGGATTATATTGAGTTAATTAAAAGGTGGGATCGTTTTAAGAACATCGTCCAAAGATGGGATTATTGCCATCAATTTTTCCATTATTTTAACCACATGTCTAAAATATAAATATTCTAAAGAACATAGAATCACATTTATAACATTTAGACAATACATGGTGAAAATGAAATTAAACACATAGCCCACACAAGGATGGCCTACTAACAAATAACATGTTTATAATTTCCACAAGTTCATGTTCATGTCAACAATTATATACTCAACAAATTATAAAAACACATTTACTTTAATAAAATAAACTTTATAACTTGTCCGTGAGTATATAATAAAGAACATAATTAGTGATAGTAACCCACTAACTATAACATCATCATATTAATACTCAAACCAAAATCATGAAAATTAACATGTTAATACTAAAACTAAACAAATAAATTAATGTTCTTCTCCATTTTAGCATTAACAAAAAAAATTAAAAAATTCAGGTTTTGGATGAGTTTAATATAACATGATATATCAATATCAATAAAAATCATCTACCCTTTTCATCATGGTTCAAGAATAAAATTCTTCTTCCAAACAAACATGGAAATCATGAAAGATAGGATGAAATTACTAACATTTCTTGACAAGAACAATAAGAAGATGTTGCCATTGACAACCTTTGACAAAAAACAAAATTCTCTTATGAAATTGCGTTAACGGTTCCTTAGCTTAATCGAAACAACATGTTGCAAAGTCAGAGAAACCAAACATTGAAAGAATATTTTTCTTGCAATCCACCAACTGTCATAATTATAGTTGACATAACATCCTTTTACTGGATCATTATAACCCATTACCCATGTTACAAAATAAAATAAATGTTCATGGCGAAATCAAATCCTGTCAAAACGTTGCTCTATACTACAACCAAATTTCACCATCATTTGGTAATAAAAAATGTCCACGGTATATCCAACTTTTGACAATCTTTGAAAGTCAAATTTCAAAACAAAAAGTTTTGTCAAAGTTTTAACCGAAATTAACAATAGTATCAGCATACTATAACATGCAAGTTTACTATAAAACATTCTCTTAAAGAGGAAAATATAGAACTTGCAATGCAACCCAAATTGGGTTTTGAGAAATCCATCATTCCCAGCCTCTTGTCTTGTAACATTCTTCTTCTCTTTTCATTGAACAATGGCATTCCAAATTCAAAAAATTAGAAACATCTCACCCAAGGAAGATCCAATTACCCAAGGATTAAATAACTTATAGATTATTAGAGGTGTGTGTGGATATAACAGTGAGTAACAGGATATTAGATCTTCCAAGCACGTATTAGATACGTTTCCTATAAGTTATTTACCGATCCACTAGGAACAACAGAGTATCAGGGTAACACTTATGAGATACGAAGAAGAAACATTGAATCTTGGTTGTTAACAAGAAACAATCCCAACAAGAGTTTGTAGATCGATTTTGTTTAGAGAAAACACAAGAGAATATCATTCTCTAAGCAAGTACAATAGGAAATGATTTCACACTTTAAACAAGTATGAATGATCTCTCACTAACCCATTCCACATGTGATATGTCCTTATATATAATAGGGAAGACTTACAGAAGAAAAAACGCAACCATATACGAAAAGACACACCATTTCACGAAAGAAATGCCGCGTCAGGAAAACTGACGAATAGGAGCCAGCGCTCCTCTCTGGAGCGGGCGCTCCAGGCAGGAGTCGGCGCTCCTTCAAGGAGTCGGTGCTCCTCAGCCCTGTCAAGGAAATTGGTTTAAACTCCAATTCCACGACAATTACGGCGTGAGCTCTTCTTGGCAAATGACGCCTATTGACTTGCGCTTTTCGTTATTCCTCCTTTCTCATCACATAACATCAACGGACACATTTAAACTATAAATGTTCCAAACTTCCAACACAACATCTCTTAAGTATGTGGAATGTCATTGAAGAACCATTGGATGCCATCTGAGAACTTTATAAAATCTAGGCAAGTTCAGGTTGGCTTATTCTAATACTATGCGTTATTATCATTTCCTAACAGATAAATTAAGGAATAGGAGCCTAAAACATCTCTGTAAATGTACAGCACTCTTGCAGCAAAAGCATATTTAGGGTGTATTATCATTTTATTTTAATCTTATATGATCCAAAAGTGCAAGAAGATACCCATATTTATAAGCCGACAATAGTGTCATGTGATCTTGGTAAAAAATTGGAAAATGACCTATTTCTGTCGTACTAAACAACCAGTTATTTGCATCTCGTGATACTCAGGCATTTAGACTAATTGGACGGTCTGAATATAGGATGTTTCATCAATACCAAGTTCCAATATTATGGTGTACTATTTGAGTTATAATAAAAATAATTTAGAAGTCTTAATTCCAGTATTTTCTCAATCAATACTCTTCCACGCTTAAATTTTAAAAGAATTGCTAGATTTGGGAAAACTCCTTGATTGGAGTGATTATCATTGATCAATATTTATAGTTATACATTCTAAGGATAGTCCTATACAGATTAGGAAACCTATCCAGATTAGAATACGAAGAACAAAATATATCATAAATATATTATATTCTATCACACCCCCACAGTCGGAGCGGGAGGAGGGCGAACACTGAGACTGGACTTAAACTCCAAAAATAATTATTGCAGAAGACCTTTAGTGAATATGTCAGCAAACTGATATATAGTAGGAACATGCAAAACCCGTATGTAACCCAACGCCACCTTTTCCCGAATAAATGAATATCCATCTCAACATGTTTGGTGCATTGATGTTGAACGGGGTTGCGAGATAAATAAATAGCACTGACATTATCACAATAAACAATAGTAGCCTGTCGGAGAGGGCAATGTAACTCCAAAAGAAGATTACGTAACCAACAAGGTTCTGCGACAACATTTGCGATGCCACGATATTCTGCATCGGCACTTGATCTAGAAAGAGTAGGCTGACGCTTAGACTGCCAAGAAATGAAGTTATCCCCAAGAAAACAATAATATCCAGAAGTAGAATGGCGAGTGTCAGGACACCCGCCCCAATCCGCATCTGTATAGGTGATCAAGCGCAACTGAGTAGTAGGATATAAATGTAATCCATGATCAATGGTTCCCTGAATATAACGCAGGATGCGTTTTAATGAATTATAATGAGTCTCCCTGGGATCATGCATAAAATAACATACATGTTGTACTACATAAGCAATATTTGGGCGAGTAAAAGTGAGGTACTGCAGAGCACCCGCTAAACTGCGATAATGAGTCGAATCTGCCACAGGATGACCCAAATCTGCACTAAGTATAGAGTTAGTGTCAACAAGAGTTGTTACAGGCTTACATGACCCCATATATGTGCGCTCCAATATTTCCTGTGCATACTTTTTTCTGAGAAAATGAAGCATGTAGGAAGGTGTACGAGTAACTGAAATGCCTAAAAAATAACTGAGTAGTCCCAAATCAGATATAGGAAATTCAGATTTCAAGTGAGTAATGATACGGTCCCGTTAAGCATTAGAAGATGTACACAAAATAATATCATCAACATATAGTAGAAGATAAGCCATATCGTTACCCTGACGAAACATGAATAAAGAGTTGTCATTCTGAGCAACAAAAAATCCCATCTGAATAAGAAAATGCGCAAAATGCTGATACCAAGCTCGGGGAGCTTGTTTGAGACCATAAAGAGCCTTGCGCATGCGACAAACATGACGAGGAAACATTTTATAAACAAAACCGGGGGGTTGATGCATATACACACTGTTTCATGTAAGTCACCATGTAAAAAAACATTCTTTACATCAAGCTGATGAATAGACCAGTTACGAGCTATAGCTAGCCCCAACATTGTACGAATAGCAGCCGGACAAACAACTGGACTAAAAGTTTCATCACAATCCACACCAACCTCCTGAGACCTACCATCACAAACAAGACGAGTTTTGTGTCTTTGAAGGTCACCTTTATCATTTTCTTTGTGAGTAAAAATTCACATTCAATTAACAATATTCATCCCCATAAGCCTAGGTACTAATTCTCATGTCCTTGTATTAATAAGAGCACCATATTCATCATGCATCGCAACATTCCAGTTAGGATCAGTCAAGGCTATTTTATGTGACTTTGGAATGGGTGAGCGATTTAAGGAGGAGAGGATATGGTGGTTAAACCGAATTTGGGATTGGGTTTTATAGCGGATTGGGAGCGTGTCCGCATGGGATGCGGAGAAGGAGGGGTGGGGGTGTGGGCCGCTTTGGTGAAGCCCACACAAAGGGGGAGAGCTGTACTGTGGCTGGGCTAGCGTGGAGGCCTGGGATCGCATAGGGGTAACATGCGGAGCTGGGCCAGGGGAACGCATAGGGGTAACATGCGGATCTGGGCCACGGGAGAGACGCACAGGTGTGTGTTTACGGGCCCAGTTGAAAGAGGAAGAAGGGAGATATGCAGGGGGTGGGCACGCACAGAAGAGAGGGGTGCTGGGCCAGGCCCAATCAAAGAATAGTGCGGCCAGGTAGGTAATAATAATGGGTTGGGGGTAGACTCATCCAAGAACATGTAATCATTGGGCTGGAATTTGTGTAAATTCGCAAAAGGAAAAGAATTATTATCAAAAGTCACATGCCAAGAGATGATAATTTTATTTGTCGCAAGATCTAGACAACGGTACCCACGATGATGAGGATAACCCAAAAAGACACATGGAGTGGAACGAGTAAATCCTTGTTCGTGTAGCACAGTTAACAGCTTATTAAATGCCTGACTACTCAATTGGCATAAATAAACCTAGAAGAAAGTTCACAACCAAAAAGTATTCAACGTGTAAGCTGGGGCAATAGATCCCCCACCTCATGGTTCATTGTTGGATTGGAATTCGACTTGTAACATGAACTAATTTCCCTTAATTCCTTCTATGTGTTTGTTGAATGTTATGTTCTTATAGCTTAAGTTAAATTAGAAAACTAAGATAATAGAATAATTAAGGTGACAATTTTCGTTACATAGATACCATGAATTGGTATTATTGTTCACTATCTATAGTGTTTGGTAGTGGCAACTCCTATAACTCTTGGCAATTATAGGGGTAGTTGGCTAATTGCAGACATTGCCATTGGACAGGGTTCTCCATAAGAGTGTAAAAGCACTCCCAGCCGTTGCCCTCCTTGTGGGTTATGAGGAGATAGGGTATAAAAGTAATATTATTTTATTAGGAGAGAGAAAAAATTTGGCCAAGAAAATGATGCCCAACTCTTCATGATAGACCAAGAAAAAGAGGAGCAAAGAAGGAATTGGAGGAGAGAGAAAATATGGTGGGGTAAGTGGAAGAGTGAGGAAGTAATAAAATAATTAATGACCACAAACTATAGGGCAACCATTGATTGTGCTAACCAGCAGTTGGAATCTAAGGGGTTTATGAGGAGAGAGAGTGCTGAAAATAATATAAAGAAATAAGAAAGAGAAAAAAAAGAGAAGAGGGAGTGGTAAACCGTTCATGAGTATGAACCATTTACCACTCTTGTTATTTTGTAAACAATGAAGTGAGAGAAGCTTTGTTGTCAGTTTTAGAAAAGCAAAGAGCCATGTGGCGCAATGAGAGTGGGTGAAAAAATATAAGGATGTCATTGTTCATACTTTTTTAGCATTATTTTATGAATAATGGTCATATCTTTTTTTAAAAATATTTTTTTTAATTTTTTCTTTACCAAACACTCTATTTTTTTCCCCTCTATAAATAGAGCCCAATATTGATATATTTTTATACATTTTTCAAACACTTCTTTTCTCATTGAATACTTACTATTAAACTATTAGTTATAATACAAATAAAAAAATTATTCAATTATTCAATGGAGAGAGAAAATATAGTAGGGTATGGTAAATAGTAGGAGAGATAATTTGATGACCCCAAAAGTTGGTCTAACCATTGGGAGTAAGAAAATAGAGGTTTTTGAGTAGATTGGTTATGAGTGATGTGGAGGAGAGAAAAATTAATATAGTATTTGATAAACCCCTTGAAGGGTCTAACCATTGAACATGCTCTAAGGTCGATTGTCTCAATGCCATTTTTATCATGGATTTTTCACCATATACTCATGAGTAATTCATATTTTCACCAAATACCCTCTAACTTTTCAAGATTCACCATACTTTTCAATTTTCTTATAATTCACCATACACCCTTAATGACTAAGAAATGCCAAATAAATTAGTTATTAACTCATAATAATGTTATTAATTCTTAATTAATACCTACTTGAGTCATTTACCCTGATTAGGCCACCATTAAAAACACCACCTATGGCCAAAAAAAGGAAAGAGATTTATAGAGGAAGAGAGAGAAAAGGGATCAGAAAAGGTCTTTCAATAGTTGTCAATTAAGATACATAACGGAAATAGGATTAAAAACTAGAAAACTTAATCGTCATTAGTCATTGAAGGTGTATGGTGAATTTTAAAAAAATTAGGAGGTATATGGTGAATTTTGAAAGATTGGAAGGTATTTGGTGAGAAAAAAATCACTCAGGGTATTTGGTGTATAATGTTTTTTGTCATTTCACTTACATATATAATCGGGTTGGTCATATGCAATAAGTCAAACAGCACAATTGGTAGAGGAAAGTTATGCTGGAAAATATTGGTAAATTTTCAAATATAATGTCATAAATTATTCATGACATAGTTTATTACTATTACACATAAAATAGATTAACTTTTTATGTTTCTCCTTCTATCGATGCAAAAAAAAAAGTATAATTCCTTCAAATGAAATATAATACCAAGAAAAACCTAAAGAAAATAATACCAATAACAAAAATGTTGATGAATATAAAGATAGTAATTCTTCTGTTTCAAAATACTTGTGCGACACACGTGGGCGATACTTTCGTGCAACGCATAAAGTTAACTATTAATATCTCCAATTAAGCACGTAAAAATTATAAAAAGTTGATATATTCTGAAAGTATATATATCGAGACGAACCTAACAAGATCCTACATGATTATTTTACATTGAAATCGAGTACAAGTTATTTTAAGGGGATGTGAAAGGCCATTAATACTACTTCCTTTCTAAAAATTACTTGACACAAAGAGATAGGAAGATGGTCTTGACTCTTAGGAAAAAAAAGATACTGTATATCCCAACCGGGCAAGAGGGGTGTATATTTCAAGTCATAAGATTGATGGAGTCATTTTTTTTCTTGCCCAACGAGAAGTATCCTATTAGATTAAAGTTTTGCGTACGGTCTAATATAAAAGGCAAGATTTCTAGAAAGCAGACATGATAAGCAAGGGAACATCCATCATTAAAGTGTCAGCAGCAAACTATAATCTCAAAATAATTCTAAACTGTAGTGCAAACCTTCACTACTCGATCAAGCATTGCTTTGAAGATATATGATATAAATCTATATCTATATATATTGTAAAATCCAAGACTAAAATTTTCATGTTGCCACTTTTACTCTGATTCCCTACCCTAATCAAATTACACAAATTAAATAATAAAAATATATTTGTTAAAACTCAAACCCACGACCTCTCATTTGAAATACTTATGCACTAAACAATTAGTCTACAATCTCATATGTTCTTTATGGGATAAAAATTATTTAAAGACACACTTTATGATGATTGTTGTCTGATATCTCATATAAAACATTTATGATTTGTGGATCAATGAATCTTTTTGTAAGTATTTATTTTTTAAAGACGTTGGAAAAAAACTGTCTTAGTCCAAGATATATATGACGAACGCCACAACGATAGATGACGTCATCCGTCTCATGAGTCATTCTTCGCGTCTAAGACGCTTTGATTTTTTTTTTTTCACATGGATATTTTTGGTTCATATCCTTGTGGTCCTCTCTTTTGTTCAATTTAATATTGTAAAATGGGGTGACATAGTCTATATTAGATAAGCAATTGTTAAAATTAATATACAAATCTTAAACACTCAGGCATCCTATATTAGGAAGATATATATAAAACAGTAAAAGATATGTTTCTTGGGTTTTTGGTTATCTATTACGTAGTTAGGATTTCTATAGAGCTTGGGCTTTGGTTTCCTTCTCGGCTTAGGTGATCTCTTGTACTATATATATTTCTGTGCTGCTGTACACTCGGGACAAGTCTGATACAATATTTTCTCAAATACACACTAGTTTAACATGGTATCACAGCCCTCCTAGTCTAGGAGACAAAGATCCAATTTTTTTTTTTTTCTTTTCCGCCATATCTGTGCTTCTTCTTGATCTGTTATCATGACTGAAGAATCCAATAAAACTACTCCTTCTGGTTATGCACCCTTCTCCCCATATTATTTGCATCCTTCCGAGGGTACAGGATCGGTTATAAGTCCGATCTTATTGAAGGGTGATAATTATAATGAATGGGCCAAGTCCATCTGCAATAATCTTAAAGCCAAGAATAAACTTGGTTTTATTAATGGTACTATAACCATACCTGCTGCTGCTTCTACTGATTATACTCAATGGGGGATTGTAAATTCAATGCTTGTTGCTTGGCTTTATAATACCTTGGATGATTCTATCCGTTCTACTGTTGCTTTTCCCGATGATGTCAAAACCTTATGGGATGAACTTCGTGATCGATACTCGCTCGGCAACGGTCCGCGCATTCATGAATTAAAGGATCAACTTCGTAATTGCAAGCAACGTGGTCAACCAATCTCTGTATATTTTGGCCAATTAAAGAAAATATGGCAAGAACTTGCGAGTAGTTCCACAGTCCCTCAATGTACTTGTACGGCTGCTGCCGCCATACTCAAGGAACGTCAGGATGAACAACTTCATCAATTCCTCCTTGGTCTTGATTTATCTTATGGGCCTGTTAGTTCCAATCTCCTTATGCAAGAACCTTTACCATCACTCAACAATGCTTATGCAAAGATAATTAGTGAAGAACGCAAGCAATCTCTTGCTGTCACAGAATCTCGTCCCGATCAGGTCGGGTTTGCTACTCAAGGCTCCTCTCAAAATCGGGTGCCTCCTCCAAAGCATGTCAATGATCCCTCTTTAACTTGTGCTCATTGTGGTAAAGTTGGGCACGAGAAAGATCGTTGTTTCTTGCTCGTCGGCTTTCCAGAGTGGTTTTATGAAGGTAATCGAGGAAAAGGTGGACCTCGTGGCCGTGGTGGACGTACCGGAGGCCGTGGCCGCGGTCGCAGTCAAACCGCTAATGCTGCCACTACTAAACAAGGCCCAACCAATACTCCTCCTACCGGGGTAGTTAATAATGACCGCCAAGGTCTTCCTGCTATGACTGATGCTCAATGGACTGCTATCATGCAGGCCCTTAATAACGCTAAGCCATCTTCCTCTCACGACAAGCATGGTAAGCTTTCTTGGATAATTGACTCCGGCGCCTCGAATCATATGTCTGGGTCGTTGGAATTCTTTAGCAATGCAGTGGATATTTCCCCTCTCACGGTTGGTTTGCCAAACGGCAAACAAGCCTCTGCCACCAAGGAAGGAAGTGTGAAATTGGGTGATAATGTGACTTTACGCAATGTTCTGTTTGTTCCTACTTTAACATGCAATCTGTTATCTGTGTCTCAATTTTTGGAGGACCTCCACTATATTATTTCTTTCACTAATAAGCTATGTATTATACAGGACCGCACTTCGAGGAACCTGATTGGAGCGGGGACATTATGTGATGGGGTCTATTTGTTTCGCTCCGTTCGAAGTGCTCGTGCATTCCAGACTACGGTAACAGAGACAGCATCATTATGGCATCAACGTTTAGGTCACCCTTCTATGAAAGTAGTTTCCTTTCTTCGTGGTGTAGTTATTAATAAACCTCATACTAGTTGTGATACGAATAATTGTGTTGTATGCTTTAAAGCTAAGCAACCAAGACATAGTTTTCCTTTGAGTAATAATAAAGCTTCTGCTATTTTCGATTTAATTCATTGTGATATTTGGGGTGGTTATAAGACTGCATCTAGCTCTGGCGCTCATTATTTTTTGACCATTGTTGATGATTGTTCTCGTGCCGTTTGGGTTTATCTAATGTCGGGCAAGTATGAAGTTGGTCAACATATTCGTGATTTTTGTGCTATGGTCATTACTCAATTTGGTAAAAGTGTTAAAATACTTCGTAGTGATAACGGTAATGAGTTCACATGTTTGAAGCGTTTTTATGCTGATAATGGAATTTTGCATCAAACTTCATGTGTTGACACCCCACAGTAGAATGGTCGTGTCGAACGTAAACATCAACATATTCTAAATGTTGCTCGTGCTCTATTATTCCAGGCTTCTTTACCCATGCGTTTCTAGGGGGGAGTGTGTTCTTTCTGCTGTTCATTTAATAAATCGTACTCCAACCCCCATCTTAGCCAATAAAACCCGTTATGAGATCTTATTTGGTCACCCTCCTAATTTTAGTATTCTTAAGGTGTTTGGGTGTTTATGTTATGCGGCCAATCGCCCTCGTGTCAAGGACAAATTTGGGTCTCGTACTCGTAGATGTGTGTTTGTTGGTTACCCTCTTGGTCAAAAGGGATGGCGTATGTATGACCTTGATACTCATGCATATTTTGTTAGTCGGGATGTTCAGTTTTGTGAGGATAAATTTCCCTTTGAAGAGGTCCCCATAGACGTTGATAAACAACACCTAGATGCTTACCTCCATCAACCTTCTATGGATGCTACAATTGACGATGCTCCTGTCATACTTCCTACTCCTACCCAAACCCTCCCTGTCCCTGTTGCTGATGATACTCCACCTTCGCCTGGTGTTCGTGTGGGTGACATTGTTTGCGATGTAGTTCGGCAATGGTTCGTCCGCCTTCTCGAGTCAGGGGGAGTTCGGTGCCTGATCCTACCACCGAAAATCTTGGACGCGGTCACAGAGTTCGCCAACCATCTTCTAAGTTGAAAGACTTTATTACCAACACTGTTCGAATAGACCCTACTCCTTCACATAGTGTTTCTTCCGCTCCGTCTCGTTTCTCAGGTACTACTCCTTTTCCTATAGCTTATTATGTGGATTGTGATAGTTTTTCTGTGAGACACAAATGTTTTATGGCAGTTATCACTGCAGGCAAAGAACCTGCTACTTTTCCGGATGCAGTCAAGGATGTAGGGTGGCGTAAAGCTATGCAAGATGAACTTGATGCTCTTGAAAGGAATGGTACATGAACTTTAGTAGATTTGCCTCATGGCAAGCATACAATTGGATGCGGATGGGTGTATCGTATCAAATACAAGTCAGATGCCTCTATTGAACGACTCAAGGCGCGCCTTGTGGTCTATGGCAATCGCCAAGTAGCCGGGATAGATTATAACGAGACTTTCGCCCCTGTTGCGAAGATGGGGACGGTTCGTGTATTTCTTGCTGTTGCTGTTGCTATGAATTGGGAATTACATCAAATGGATGTACACAATGCTTTTCTCCATGGTGACTTAGATGAGGAGATTTACATGAAGATACCACCTGGTTACAATGCCCCTTCGGGCAAGGTATGTAGATTGCGTAGATCCTTATATGGCTTGCGTCAAGCTCCTCGTAATTGGTTTGCTAAATTGTCTGCTGCCTTGAAGCACTTTGGGTTCACACAATCTTCTGCTGACTATTCATTATTTAGCTATATTCGTGGTACTGTGGTTTTGCATGTTCTTGTGTACGTCGATGATCTGATTATTGCTGGTTCTTCTCATAATGTTGTTGCTTGTTTTAAGGCCTATCTTGGTACTTGTTTTCATATGAAGGATCTTGGTACTTTGAAATACTTTTTGGGTATTGAAGTGGCGAAGGGTGCGTCTCGGCTTATTCTGTCTCAACGAAAGTATACTCTAGATATTCTAAAGGAAGGCGGCATCTTGGGGATGCAAGCCTATTGATACTCCAATGGAGCAAAATCATTGTTTGGCGAAACTTGATGGTGCATGTTATTCGGATCCGGGAGCAATATAGACGTCTTGTTGGTCGTCTAGTGTACTTATCGATTACTCGTCCGGATCTCGGCTATTCCGTGCATATTCTTGCACAATTTATGAGTGCACCACAATGGGTCATTGGGAGGTCGCCATACGAGTCTTACGATATCTTAAGGGTAGCCCAGGACAAGGCATTTTATTGAAAAAGGCCTCTGATCTTCGTTTGTATGCATTTTGTGATAGTGATTGGGCGGGGTGTCCTTTGACTCGACGCTCTCTCACAGGATATTTTATTGCTCTTGGTTCTTCTCCTGTGTCTTGGAAGACTAAAAAGCAGGTTACAGTTTCTCGGTCCTCTGCCGAGGCTGAATATAGATCAATGGCCGTTACTACGTGTGAACTCAAGTGGCTCAAATACTTGTTACATTCGCTTGGTATTACGCATTCTGCTCCTATGCGCCTCTTCTGTGATAGTCAAGCGGCTTTACACATTGCTCGCAATCCCGTGTTCCATGATCGTACTAAGCATATTGAGGCCGATTGTCACTTTGTGCGTGATGAGTTGATACGAAAAAATATTGCCACTTCCTATGTTCGTACAGGGAACCAGTTGGCCGACATCTTGACAAAAGCACTTGGGAAACAACAATTTAAATACTTACTCCGCAAGTTGGGCGTTTGTGATTTGCACGCTCCAACTTGAGGGGGAGTATTAGGAAGATATATATAAAACAGTAAAAGATATGTTTCTTGGGTTTTTGGTTACCTATTACGTAGTTAGGATTTCTATAGAGCTTGGGCTTTGGTTTCCTTCTCGGCTTAGGTGATCTCTTGTACTATATATATTTCTGTGCTGCTGTACACTCGGGACAAGTCTGATACAATATTTTCTCAAATACACACTAGTTTAACATCCTACAAGTATAATAAAATTACTCGTAAACTTTTATAAATTGGTGTACAAAAAGCTTATTCTTCTATCATTTATATTTAGCTTGATTTAAAGTTCATATGAAATGCGTATTTTAACACACACCTTTAGATCCTCGATATACAGGTGCATTCGACCTCTAAATGAGCAATTTAGTTGTTCTACTATTAAACAAATTAAAACACATAATTGTTCCTTTTATGTCTATGTATATTATTGACGTGTATGGAAAGCATTGCAGGTCGTAACATGTCATCTGAATGTATATGCTTATATGACATCATATAATTCAATTAATTTCATAAAAAAATTAAATTATATGTAATGACTCGAAACATGGCCTGGGTCAACAACTAATTGGAGTGTTTTTTTTTTTTTTTTTTTGGGAAGGGATTAGTTGGAGTGTTATAATGATTCGTGATGAGAGGCACTTTGATCTCTTTGAGTTGTCGGTGGAGCATGTCTTACAAAAAAAATGTTAGCTAGCTTGGTCCCTTTGGCCACCATGGAGTGAGAGATCATGTGACATTGTGCTCCTTATAATGGATACCCCTTTCCAATATGCTTTATGCTACCACTTTACCATTATTCCTTATTGGTAGGCTATATATTAAGTAATACTCCTATGATAGTGTTACAGTTTACTTTACACCACAAGTTTTTCCACCTTCGTTTGCTACTTGCTAGGTCGTCTAAATGTAATTAGTTTTTTACTTCTCTTAAGCCTCCTTTTTTCATAAAACGTAAAATGACTGATCGAACATACGCGGGGAGCAGTACGTGTGCTCTGCACTTCTTTTTTCAGTTGTTTCCAAATCAGGGTTCATCCTCACTACTGCACTAGTAAGCATTGCGATTTTTTGTTGATATTGCCATACACTACAAGAGGAATGATAAACCACTATCGGATATATGTTTGCAAACATATATCCAGGGCAAAATGGTAATTTCGCCAATTATTTCACTTAACCCAAAAAACAATCATTAATTAAAAAAGTTGGTGTGACACCTTTGTCAGAAAAAAATGAACCCATGTTTACAAACAGGGGTTGAGTTAACACAAACATGGGTTTCAAACACACAAACATGGATATATGTTTGCAAACATATATCCAGGGCAAAATGGTAATTTCGCCAATTATTTCACTTAACCCAAAAAACAATCATTAATTAAAAAAGTTGGTGTGACACCTTTGTCAGAAAAAAATGAACCCATGTTTACAAACAGGGGTTGAGTTAACACAAACATGGGTTTCAAACACACAAACATGGGTTGGTTTTACAATAATCAGGGTTTTAAATACACAAACATGGGTTCGTATCAATAATCAAATGTACTTTTGGGGGGAAAAGTTTGAATGGGACACGCAAATCAATGCAACTTTTGCTTTTATGTCGATATGACATGCTTTATGTCGATATCACATGTTTACTTTTTCACAAACAAGGGGTTGAGTTAACACAAACATGGGTTTCAAACACACAAACATGGGTTGGTTTTTACAATAATCGGGGTTTTAAATACACAAACATGTGGGTTCGTATCAATAATCAAATGTACTTTTGGGGGGAAAAGTTTGAATGGGACACGCAAATCAATGCAACTTTTTGCTTTATGTCGGATATGACATGCTTTATGTCGAATATCACATGTTTACTTTTTCACAAACATGGGTTGAGTTAACAAAAACATGGGTTTCAAACACATAAACAGGGGTTGGTTTAACAATAACCAGGGTTTCAAATACACAAACATGGGTTCATTTTTTTCTGACAAAGGTGTCACACCAACTTTTTTAATTAATGATTGTTTTTTGGGTTAAGTGAAATAATTGGCGAAATTACCATTTTGCCCTGGATATATGTTTGCAAACATATATCCGATAGTGGTTTATCATTCCTCTACACTACAATACCACACACATGACTTTTTGGACCATTTCGATGGGGTCAGTTGTTGACATTTCGTATGTTGTGCATTCAAGAGTTATTCTATATTGAAAGAGATAATAAGAGAGGGGAAATAGCTTTATGAAAAAACCCGCTTATTGTCGACTTTCACAAGGAACTCTTTTCCTTCTTAATGAATTTTCAAAGGTTAATAACTTCAGTTGATGTCATATAGAATTTATTTCGGCGTTTGGTTTGAATTAAGGTCATCAAGTTTGGGTTTCACTCAAAAAAAAGTTTGGGTTTGTTTCGATTCTTGAGTCTTGTTAATCAAGTCATCTATATATGGCCAATATGGGCAAGGTCGACATACTTATGATTATCAAATTAGACCTAGTTTGCTCTTTGATTATTTTTCATTTCCTTAAAGCTCAGTTCAAGGTTGTTTTGACATATATTTGACACTTGTATTATCTCCTGCATTGGAGCTCGGTGATGAAATTAAAGGATAATGTTAAATAATGAATTGATATATAGAAGAATTAAACATATAAATTTGGACTATAGATCTTGTAAGCCTTGCATCCCAATTCCCAAGAGGTCCAAATGTAACATTATTGTGTGCAACGATATATTATATATATCTGATCAAGTTATGTACAAGTAAAACTAGATTTATTTTAATTTTTTTTATATCACAAGTGTGATAGAACTCCCTAAGAAATTGTTTTCAACATCTAGTCTTTTATTCTTAAAAGTGATTGAAGATATTTGTTTGATCATGCAAAGGAAAGCTTCCCACCTGAAGTAATGCTTGTTGTTTATGCTTTATCTTATATGAGAGAAGCTTAGCTTAAGTATGTGACCAGTTAAATAACTTCGTCCATTTTATATAAAATAACTTTGATAAAGTGAAATATTTTTATATTTTTATCAACCAAATTAAATAACTTTATAATTTTTCACTTCACCATAAAATTTTACTTTTCATGCATGTCACTCAAACAATTTGTAAACGTAGCATTATTCTCCACAATGGTTTCAGGAGTGGCTAATGGCTATTACACATCTTAGATACACTAGTTTATAGAATACTCAGAAGAGAATAAGATCAAGTAATTATAAACACAACTGATCTTACCTAGAGACGATCGTATCTACATGTCATTATGCATTATATAGTGATTTCTCCGTGAGTAAAATAATGTAGATTCGTTTACCACTAATCACACTTTTAGGAAGCAGGCAAAATCAAAGAAAAGAAAAAGGCGAAGGAGATTAGTGGTACTGAAGAGAGCAGATCTACTTTTCTAGCCTTGAATCTCTAATTCTTTTCCTGTCAGGGTATGTTTATTCAATTTGATTTGCCTTGCTACTTTTTTTTTTTTTTTTTTTGACAATGGCCTTTCTACTTTTGTATCATTTATATTGAAAAGAAATATAGTGAATTAAACTCCACCCTACAACTTTTAGAAAAAGGAATATTAGGGTCATATATTCTAAATTCTCCCATTTTATGGTGTTTCTTCTTAAGTCTTAACTGGAGCTAATAAAGTAGTACTCCCTTAGTCTTTCTATGATTATTTTTTCTTATCTATTTATTTTTGTGTAGTTTTTAGTGCACATAGTTAACTGTTAATATCATTAATTAGATATTAGTAAAATTTATAAAAATTTAATATTTTACAACTACACATCGAGACAAATTCAACAATATCACCATGGTTACCAGAGTTTTCCAACTTGAATATTAATATTTCAAGTGAGCAAGATTAAAAAACACATATGGAATATTATTCTATTTATTCTATTATTCATTTGTTTTTTTTCTTGGGCTTTTTTTCTTTACATACAAATAATTACAGATGAATTTATGCAGGACACAGACAAAAGAAGAGAAACCGATTTTATAATTTAATTACTACTACATAATGGTGTTGTAGCTGGAGTTCATAGTTAAAAGCGGAAAGAAACAAAAATCAAAGACCACTATTTGTAGTCAAACTTCTTCCTTGTTTGTTTCTCCTCTATAGTTCTATATATGTCCATTGTCCACTAGTCATTGACCTTAACCTTAAGGCAGCAGCGAAAGCACGCTAGCACGTGAAATCGTCGGCAAACTACACAAGTATTTGTTTTTTTTTTTTCCAATTCTATTGAATTTTACAAAAGGTAAGAGTAGACCAGTAGAGACGAGGCATTATGTATGAGGATGATAAGTGATACAGCACTAGCAGCTTTGGATCATTTGGCCACTAGCAAGGGTTTAAGTGTAAAAAAAAATATAAGAGTGTATGTATAAAATAAAAGGCAACGGTCAAATAAAAGGAAAGTTGTCAAATATGTACGGAAATCAATAAAAAAAATTGTGAAATAAACAAAAGTGATTTTGAGATCCCCTGTTTGTGTGTTGAAGACACTTGTTGTTTATAAATCAACCCTATTTATGTGTTTGAGACACTTGTTATATATAGATCAATCCATGTCTTTGTGTGTTACATCTTACTTTTTGACAAAAAGTACAGATGTAATCTGAAAAAAAGTAAAAGTTGCATCGATTAGCGTGTTTAGTCAGCTTTTTTCCACAAAAAAGTGCAAATGGTTATATAAAAGAACCTATGTTTGTGTGTTTAAAACACTTGTTTTGTATAAACCAACCCATATTTATGCGTTTGAGACAATTGTTATTTGTAAATCAACCCATGTTTGTATGATAAATCTTTATTTTTGGCAAAAAAGTAAAAATGTAATCTGAAAAAAGTAAAAAGGTTGCATCAATTGGCGTGGTTGCATCAATTGGCATGTTTCGCCAGCTTTTTCACCCAAAAAAGTGCAATTTATAAAAACCCATGTTTTGTGTTTAAAACACTTGTTACTTATAAACCAACCTTTGTTTATATGTTTTAGACACTTGTTATTTATAAATCAACTCATGTTTGTGTTTGTTAAATTTTTACATTTTTGCCAAAAAGTACAATTGTAATCTTTGAAAAAAAAAAGTAAATAACGTGTTAAATTAGGTTGAATGTTTTTCCCCTGCCTTTGTTGTATTCAAAGTAAACGTTATATACAACCTAAAACACCTCAATGATTAATTACACACAATACAATGGGCCTAATACCCCCTTCAAGTTGGAGCATGGAGGTCACAAATGCGCAACTTGCTTAACAAATGCAAAAACTGTCGTTTACCAAGCGCCTTAGTGAAGATATCGGCAAGTTGCACATGAGTAACAACATGATGAGTGGTAATCAGACTATCCCGGAGCGCATCACGTACATAGTGACAGTCAACCTCAATGTGTTTGGTGCGCTCATGAAAGACCGGGTTCTGTGCAATGTGCAAAGCAGACATGCTATCACAATGGAGGGACATAGCTTGTGGCTGATGAACGCCCAAACTCTCAAGAAGAGTTTTCAACCATTTTAACTCCGAAGTGACATCAGCCATCGAGCGGTATCCAGCTTCCGCTGAAGAATGAGAGATGGTATGTTGCTTCTTGGTCTTCCAAGAGATCGGGGAAAGACCAAGAAACACAATCCACGTGTAAGAGAACGCCGAGTCAACGGGCAACGAGCCCAATCTGAGTCACACCAACAAGATAAAGATAAGTCACACTCTGAGCCAAGAAAAATGCCCTGGCCAGGGGAGCCTTTGAGATACCGAACGACCCGTAGGGCAGCCTCCCAATGATCTTGGCGGGGCGCCTGCATGAACTGAGCAAGAAAATGCACACAATATGCCAAATAAGGACGAGTAAAGGAAATATAAATCAAGCGACCAACAAGACGCCAATATGACTCAGGATCCGGCAAGAGCGGACCAGTGGCTAGAGCAAGAGTACGATCCTGCTCAAGCGAAAAAGATGAGGGTTTGGCACCCATGAGACCCGTCTCCGAGATGATGTAACGTATACTTCCGCTGACATAAGAACAACCCCTTGGGACCCCGAGCAACCTCAATCCCCAGAAAGTACATGAGAGCACCCAAGTCTTTCATATGAAAACAATCACCCAGATATTTCTTAAAGGACAAAATAGCAGCAGAATCGTTACCAGAGATAATAAGATCATCAACATAGATAAGCACAGAAAGATGGATGGAACCATGGCTGAGAGTGAATAATGAATAATCCGAGCAGCATTGAACAAAGCCATAACGCAACAGAGAAGCAGCCAACTTCACGAACCAACACCGAGGGGCCTGACGAAGCCCATATAATGACTTCTTCAAGCGACAAACCATACCGGGCTTCGGAAGAGTGAACCCCGGGGGGGCGCATATAGACCTCTTCCTCCAAATCACCATGAAGAAAGGCATTGTGCACATCCATCTGATGAAGCTCCCAGTTCTTAGCAGCAGCAACAGCAAGAAAAGCACAAACAATAACCATTTTGGCGACGGGAGCAAAAGTTTCATTGTAATCGATTCCCTCCACCTTATGATTACCAAAGACCACCAAACGAGCCTTGAGACGCTCAACAGAGCCATCAGAGTGATACTTAACCTTGTAGACCCATTTATAGCCAAGAGCCTTATGACCCAACGGAAGAGTCGCCATCTCCCAAGTGGCATTGTCCTCCAAAGCACCAATTTCCTTTTTCATGGCTTCACGCCAACCAGGATCCCGCATAGCCTCCGAAAAAGAGCGGGGTTCAACCCCCGAAGTAACCGCTGCAAGAAAAAGTCGATGTCGCACAGAAAATTTATCACAATTCACAAAGTGTGCTAAAGGATAAGGATTACCTGAGGAACCTAATGAAGAAGATGTGACGAAGATGGATTCACTTTCCGTACCGTATCCGTAACAAAATCACGCAGCAACACAGAAGACTTTTTCTCTCGAAATCCGCGCCCAAGAGTAGTAGACACAACATCAATGGGCTGCTCTGCAGGAGTAGTAGGAGAAGAGGGGGGTCGGATCCAAAACCAAATGGGGCTAGAGCGTGGGGTGGTCCACGCGAGTAGGAACACAGGGGGGCTGAATTTTGGTGTTGGGCTAGGAATCATTTGTGGGCGGAGAATCGGGGTTGGGCTGAATTTCGGTGGTGGGCTGGGGTTCTATTGTAGGCGGGGTGAGGGAGAGAGACTCGGTAAGGAGGCTGGGCGTATGAGAGGTAGGGGAGGAGAGTGGGGTGAGGTGGGCTGGTCAGGAAGAGGCCCAAGATCACCCTCATCAGCACGGGCTACTGGAGGAGCAGGCCTAGGGGACTCCACAGCAGGCACAACATCAAAATCATCCACCAAGGGCCGAATAGGAGAGCCCAAAAAATGATCTTCATCGCCCAAACCCATAACATCAGTCCCATTATCTTCCAAATCAAAGGGAACTCATTTTCATGAAACTGAACATCCCGTGACACAAAAAAATCCCCGGTTTCAAGATCATATAATTTCCACCCCTTTTTGCCATTAGGATACCCAACAAAAACACAACGACGACTCCGAGAGGCAAACTTATCCCCCTTGGTACGTTGATTGTGAGCAAAACAAAGACAACCAAAAACTCGCAATGCAGCAAAGGAGGGAGGTTTACCCATAAGAGTCTCATAAGGAGTCAAACCATTCAACAAGCCAGAGGGAGTGCGATTTATAAGAAACACAGCAGCAAGCACACATTCACCCCAAAAAGTAACCGGAAGATGAGCTTGAAATAACAAGGCTCTACTAACATTTAAAATATGCCGGTGTTTTCTTTCAACACGCCCATTTTGTTGGGAAGTGCCCACACACGAGGTTTGAAACAGAATACCATGGGTGTCCAAATAAGCAGATAAACAATTAAATTCAGTTCTGTTATCAGTACGAACAATTTTAACTGTGGTTTCAAATTGACGGTCAACCATGGCAAAGAAAGATGTGAAAGCACCTTCAACCTCCTTTTTATTTCTTAACAAGTAAACCCAAACCGCACGAGAATAATCATCCACCAAAGTAAGAAAATAAACAACATCACAAGAAGAGGGTGTTTTATAAGGACCCCACAAGTCACAATGTATTAATTCAAAAATACGGGGATGCTTTATTATCACTAATAGGAAAACAATCACGAGTTTGTTTGGCTTGAGGACACACAATACAAGCCTTATTTAATTTCTTCCTAGCAGAACTAGAAGTAATAGCAGGAACTAACTTGACAACACGATCTGAAGGATGCCCCAACCGTCGATGCCATAACTCAAACTCAGTCAAACCAGGAACAGTCACCGCTTGCACTGAAGGAATGCTACGGAAAAAATAGAGTCCATCCCGCCTCTTACCTGCTCCAATCAGGATCCCCGAACGATGAACCTATATAGCACACAATGAATCAGTGAATTTAATATGACAATGAGATTCATCAATCATTTGTGTAATAGCCCTATTTTTAAGAGCTTTTATAAAAGGCTGATTATATTTATTAAGTTAATTATGTTTCGGAAATTCTTATTTTTTTTGAGTTTGGAGTATGGAGGTTTGTAATATATTTATTTATTTAACTTTATGAAGTTATTAATATTTTATATTTTGGATTTTGTGTGCAATTAGTCGAGCGGTATTTGGTCAAATAGGAAGTTAAAGTCGTTTTCCATCCTTACTTCTTTCTTTTTCTTTGTCGGTTTGGAAAGTACAAAAACCTTCCCTTTCCATTTTCTTTCGGTTGGATAAACCCCAAAAGGAAATCCCCAAACCCCATTACTTCTCTCTCTTCTCGCGCGTCGGTGCTGATTGTTGCAGTCCGGCGGTGCTGTCGCCTGGACCTAGCCTTCGTCACCGTCAGTTCTTGCTCGCCGGAGCCACGACGCAGATGTGTCAACTTTCCTTTTTCCTCTGTTCGCGTAGCTGTTGTGCTAGTGTTGTTGTTGCGTTGAATCGATGGAGCCCCGATCTGTTTTCCCTTCCTTGCTTGATGTTGTTGTTGATTGTTGGTGGTTGGTCGCGCAACCCTTGTTGATGATGCGACCCTGAAGGCTGGTCTGCTCGCGTTTTCTCTTTCTTCTGTTGTTTGTTGTTGCTGTCGTTGTTGTTGGTCGCTGCTGTTGTTGTGGTGCTGCTAGCGCCGTCGTGGGTTGGTGCTACCAGCGTTGTTGGTGGTTGTTGTTGTTGCTTGCTGCTGTTCCTCTTTCTTCTTGTGCGTGCTGTGGAATCCGAATAAATGGAGGTAGTGAATTCACTATTCTTCCTTTGTTAATATCAGTATGTGTGAATTTGCCAAAATAGTTTGTCATTTGTTTAATTAAGCTTGTTAGCTAAGTTCAGTTAGTTTAGTTCAATAAGTTAGTTTTATGATTTTAAGATATGTAGATCGGTATACATAATTTAGGATTAAGAGTTTGGAATTATGGTTGTAAAGGATTTCAAAATTGGGAATTAATTATGGTTTTGCTTCCTAGTTTAGATTAATTAGCTTGAGAATGGTTCTTGATTATGGTTATATTGTTGTGAGGTGAATTGTGGCGGAGTGTTCGATCTAGTGTTGGTGATCAATAATCGATGATTATTCTTGATGGTGTATTATTAAGGAATTGGAATGCGTTTCAGGTAACTTTTATGTTCAGTAAAATAATTTACTTATGCCCATGTGTGTGTGTGTGGATCTTTGTGTTCTATTCTCGTATATAAGTTCGTACTATGGCCATAGTTATGAATGTGCTGTTGTGGAAACATTATTGGATAATATAAATAAGCAATTATTTTGCTGGCTTAGTTTATGAACTGAAAATAGAAAGTGCGCAAGGTATGGGTGGAGGATGGTTATTTCTTGTGACCTGATATGGTCGGCTACGCTCCATAACGAACCTTGGGGGTAGTATTGTTGGGCTCCATAACGAACCTTGGAGGCAGCGTTTGTCCGAATCCTGTACTTGCCACTGATTTGTTTAAGAGAATAAGCTATGCCAGTGTTGTAATGGAAAGGAAATGGTTTGATAAACGAAATGTTTATAACGGGCTGAAGTAAAGGTTACGAGTTTTCCACTCATTTTGGAATTTTGTTTGTTTTGTATTTCTTCTCTGAATTTGCAGGTTTGGTATTAAGAGCTCGGGATTGGAAGTGGAGCGAGATAAAGATGTCTTGTGGATTAAGGATTGAGTTTGTACATTATATAGCAGATTTGAGAATAGTTATTGGTATTTCGTTGTATATAATATTTGGGAATTTTAGTGGAGTTAATGGTGTATTTAAGGATATTTTTTCCGCTGCGATTTTAATTAATTAAGAGTTAATTCTAGTTTGTGGTTGTTGAGTGTGTTTCGTTAGCAGCTCGAAAGAGCGGGCTGTTACAATTTGCGACACCGAAATTATATTGCAATTAAGTTGGGGAACATATAACACATGATGAAGAGTAAGACCATTAGTGAGAGTCCCACGACCCTCCATAGTAGCAATAGCACGATTACCATCCGGCAAAACAACCGGACCATCAGTAATAGAAGTAACATGAGAGAGACACGTGAGATCACAAGTGACATGATGTGAGGCCCCCGTGTCAATAATCCAGTGGCTAGAAAATTGCTTACCCATCATACGATCACCTTTTGTCATCTCAATATTAATTAAATTCATAAGAGCTTGAACCTGTGAGGGGATCAAGTCAACAAGGGAGGCAGCCCCTATTTGCGTGGAACCACCAGCAGTATCGGAACGCACAGCATTGGCCGACACAGGCCCACCACGGCTGCGGGACGCAGCACCAGCAGCCACAGACAGCTCACCAACAGCAGCAGCCACGGGAGACCTGGATAGCGAAGTAGCAACAGCAGCCGACCTCCCGCGGTCGAACTTCTCCTCCCACCACGCAGGCTTCACGTGCAACTGGAAGCACGAAGCAGCCTTGTGGCCTGACCACTGTACATCACAGGCGTGGGACTCCTCCTTCACAGCACGCCAACGAGCAATGTTTCGGGACCTCTCCTCTTGAGTAAAGGTTTGATAAACCCGATCTAAATCAGCCGGTGGAGTTTGAGAGAGGATATTCGAGCGAGCGGTTCCATATAAATCATCATCGAGCCCAATAAGGAATTGATGAATTTTTTCTTCTTCGCAGTCTGCGGCAAATTTGCCGGCAACGTCACAAGTGCAAAGAGTACACACGCATCCATGTAAAGGCTTAAGGCGTGCAAGTTCATCATACAGGGCCATTAGTTTAGTAAAATACTCCTCAATAGCCATGGAACGGGATTGCTTGCAATCAACAATGGCAGCCCGTAGTTGTTGACGGCAAGGGTCGTTCGCAACACAGAGACGTTTCTCTAAATACACCCAAAGACGCTGAGCATCCTCATGAAAAGGGATAGATGCAGCCAATTTAGAATCCATACTACGCAGAAGCCAAGAAACCAACATCGAGTGTACGATTTCCCAATCAAGAAGCTTCTTCTTGTCCGTGGGTTTGGTGATCGTACCGTCCACAAACACAAATTTCCTGCGAGCCTTGAGAGCCAAGGTAATGGCTCGTGCCCACGCCACATAATTCTCGCCATTGAGAATGACATGAGTGATCAAATTCCCGGGTTGATAGCCCGATTCGAGGTAGAAGGGTGAAGCTGGGTTAATTTTCTCATCGTCCGTCATGGCAAAACAAACCACGCTGGTGGCGCACGCGGTAGAGAACAGGTGAAAAAAATCGGCTTGGTGAGGCTAGGCAGTGGAGAGCTCTGATACCATGTTAACTTAGGTTGAATGTTTTTCCATTGCCTTTGTTGTATTCACAGTAAACGTTATATACAACCTAAACACAATTAGGCCTAAGCCCAACAAACTAAATACACCTCAATGATTAATTACACACAATACAATGGGCCTAATATAACGAATTTTATATTAAACCCTCCAATAATTTTTTTTCGCAAAAGGGTCCTTGCTAGTGACCATTTTGGCCACTAGCTGCTATGGCTTTATCACTCCTCGACTCCTCGTATGAGGATGGCCAATTGCGCGCGTAATGGGGTGTGTACGATTTTTAGTTTGTTACAATGCGAACTCATTGCGAGGCATTTGTTTAGGAGCCGAGTTCTTTAGCTGTTGTAATTTTTATTCACAACAATTACAAATCTCTTACTATCGTGCATTCTTCATACTACATCAATTGAGTGCATATTCTTGACTTTACCATTGGATCAATAAAGAGTGGAAGTAGCTAATTTAGCCCTTCATCTAAGCAAGACATAATGGAATGTGAAAAAGTAACTAATCTCCACCTATGTGAATATTGCACAAATTATTTAGGGAGAAGTTAAGGAACACATTTAGGTAGTAATCCGTCTCTAATGAACCTCTCTTCTTTTGGGAAATCCCTTAATGTAACAACTAGTTGAAGCAAAGCTGATTAGAGTTCATTATTGCCTAGCTAGCTAGCTAGCACTGCAAAGAAATCGAGTGTTCTTTTGCAGTTGGTTCAAGCTAAGTATATATACACATGAACAATCTAAGAACTCCAATGCAGTAATTATAAGTGTTGAGTCATGTAGTGGTTTGATCAATGTTATTAAAATTCTGATCTGGATCCTAAGGATCTTACGATCCTACGATTATACGAACTGGAAGGACCTTTTCGATCCTGATCCGAAGTGGAATATTAATTTAATAGGATCTTTCGATCCCAACTATCAAATTCACATGGTAGGATCATAATACGATGCCACGATCCTACAATTCTATGATTCGATTCTATCATAAAATAATTACATATATTATCTTTTTCTCCTATTAGATTTTGGTCACATGTTACTTCAATTTATTAGTATTGAACTACTATCACCATTTGGGAATGAAAAACGTCATTATTAATGTGTGTAAAATTTAACATGAGTCTTTTTACAACATTATAACATAATTATCACTAACTTACCCCATGATGTAGGATCCTACCAACCTTATGATCCAAAGTAGGATCTTGATCCTGATAACATCGATTTTGATGATTGTAAACAAATGATGATTATTTAACTAATATATGTGCTTGAGATGTGGATGCATATTATATTAAGATAGAAAAGCCATGAGAGGTTGTTTCTATCACATCATGAAGGAAAAACAGAAGAAGTCTGATTATACAAATGTGCTGCTAGATTTTATGTAAGTTACTAAGTTGGAAGCAAACATTAAGTTTCATAACAAATAATAAAGAAGCAAGTAGCAACAACGTTCCTGCAAGAGTTCATGTTCCTAGAAGGAACACAAGAGCAGTTCTGAGGTTGATCCTATGAGGACATTGAATATGAGGTTCCATAGTAGAAACCACTAAACAACAGTTCTTGAGTTGGAACTACAACATAAAATTTCAGAGTCGAAGCAACCACAAAGAAGTTCTAAAGTAGGTACAATGAATATGCAATTTATGAGAGGAACTTGCATAGAGAAGTTCCAGAGGCGGAGCAATCAACATGCAGTTCTAGAGTTGAGTACCATGGAGCATGAAGACAAAATAAAGTTTCTTCTCTAACATTCATGTGAGTATGCAGAAACTTAAAAGGTAATGGAATAACCAAACAAGGTGCTACAAGGAATAACGTGGAATTCCGAATTAAAAGCATCTTAGAGTAAGAGAGTCAGCTGCATATTATTCTCCTATATAATCTATCAGGATTTATTTAGAGCTTGTTTTCTATTAAATCTCTACTTGGTTAATTATTTTTAAATACTCCCTCCGTCCCATAATAAAGTGCTTGCTTCTTTCTTTTCACGGGAATTAAGGAGATTGGAGGGAGTAGTAGGATACTCAAAAATATAATATTTAATGAAGTACCTTTGTCATGGAACTACTGTAATACCCCGATTTTTCAGAGCATTTTAATTAGCGTTAATTATAATTATAAAGTCAATTATGTTTCGAAAATTCTTGCTTTATTTAAGTTGGAGTATGAATTTTTAATTGAGATGTTGTAATGTTTTTATTAATTTAATTTTATAAAGATATTATTATTTAATATATTTTGGATTTCTAGCTATTTAAAAATATGTTCAACGGTATTTGGGTTGAGTAGGAAACTTAAGCTGGTTTCTCATTTTATATTCATTCTTCTCCCTTCCCCAAAAAGGAAACCCCAACCCATTTTTTTTCTCTCACCCTCGTGACCCTCGTGGGAACCCCAAATACCCCAACCCATTCCTTTCTCTCTCCCGTGAAAAAGCCCCAAAACCCAAAGACCCCATTTCTCTCTCTTGAAAGAAACCCCAAACCCAAGCTTTCTCTCTCCTGATTCCTCTCTCAACCCCCCGTCTCTGTCTCTCGCTCACCTGCGTCGTCGCCTCGCCGGCGTTCCTGAAGCTCGTCGGAGCTTCCTTGCTCCCGTGCGTTGCTGCTGCTACGCTTCGTTTCCCTGTTCGCGTCTTCTCTCTCCTCTTCGTGGTGGTTGTTGGTGTTGTGTGCGGTGTTGCTCGCGCTGCTGCCACTGTCGTTGGTGGTGGTTCTGGTCTCTCTCTCTCCTCCGTTCGTTGCTGCTGCCTTGCGTCTTTGTCGTCTTCCGGCCGCTTTGCTTTGTCGGCGAACGTCGCCACCTCCCCGCGTCATCGCCACCTCCCCGTTCGTTGCCGGCCCTCGCCGGTGCTCGCCGCTGTGCACCGAGGCTTCGAAACCCCCTTGTCTTCTCTGTTTCGTCCCTGCTCCAAGTGAGCAGAGGTACTATTCCCCCTTCTTCCTCTCTTTTACTTTCCTCATGTTAGAGGTGATATTATTAAAGTGATGAATTCTGAAATTTTGTTATTTATTGTTGATGCTTTGAATTCCTGAGTTATGGTAAGTGTTACAACTATGTTAATTTTTAGTATTACTTGAATAAATCTGTAAGACTTGGTTAATATTAATTTTGGATGAAATTGGAATTGGTTGATGAAATTGATTGAATTGATGAAATTGATTGAGTTGATGGAACCGATTTGGGTGAACTATAATAACAAGATATTACTCAATGTTTTAGAAGTCATTCTATTGATTTCCTAGTAAACTTATATTTGTGAATTATGACGCTTTCAAAGGGCTTAAACTTGTACTATTTATGGAATTTAGACTAATTTATGGTGAGTTATAATTACTAAAGTTGGATTATTGGCAACTATGTGATGAGAAGATCTTAAGATATTTGTTAAGAAGTTTTAGTGAATTACTTAATTACCTTTATGGATTGATGCGTTTAATATGATGGTTAAGTATTCGTCTACGAGGTTGAAATGATGTATGGGTTAAAAGTGAATTGCTTATGATAAAGAACGTGGATTTTACTTACCTTGTTCATGTCTTATTAAGCTTATGAACTTGAAAGTAGTAGAAAGTATTTTGATTAACTATATCAGGTTTCTTATCATATATTTTAATAAGTTGAAAAGCGAAGAAAATGTATCACCGGACTATTGTTAGTACTAGTAAGAGTTGAATTATGTTTAATAACCATAGTCGATTATGTGAATTATATCGCTAATAAACTTATTATATGGATATGAAGGAGTATGGAATAAGTATGCCTCTTGTTTCATAAGTGATCGGAAAGTGTTAAATGATGACTCTTGTTCTTATGAATGATGGGTTTGAAATGTAAGCTATAATATATGTTCATGTATTCTGAATATGTTAAAGTATACCTTTTAATTCTGAAACCGTCTGAAAGTATGAATGACTCTTAAACGATATGAGATACGAAAAGACTGTTATGCTTCTGATATGCTTCTGCTATGCTTATGTTATGTATTCTCAAAAGTATTTAAAGTTATGAGATATGCTTACAATATCCGATTATGCAAAGGTATATGTTATGAATATGATTATGAATATGTCATGCATATGATTACGTTCCATGATTATGATTACGATGATGTAATGTAATTATGGTTATGTTATGATGATGATTACGTATCATGATTACGATTACCATGAGGTAATGTGATTATGAATATGTTTGCTTATGATTACGTTCCATGATTATGATTACGATGATGTAATGTAATTATGGTTACGTTATGATGATGATTACGTATCATGATTACGATTACCATTAGGTAATGTGATTATGATTCGTAAAGGAACGAAACATGATAAAGCTAAGTGAAAGAACGGTTCTTGGCAGTATTACGATGTTATGTTGGTCGTGCACGTACCATTCTGTTCTATGGCGGAAACGCCACCTTCTGGTTAGGGGCAATTGTCCCTGGTGGCACCGCACTATGCATGGCTTTATGCCACCTTCTGGTTAGGGACACTGTCCCTGGTGGCTATTGCCTTATGATTATGATGATGATGATGATGCTTATGGGAGACGTCCCTTATGTTATACTTGCCAAGTTACCAAAATGATTAAGTAAATGAAAAGATAATGATGAATCATATGATATGATATGATATTATGAACCGATATGATATGTTATGAAATGATTTATGTTGTTCTTCCCTCTATTAAATGCATGCTCTTTCAAGTTACCAATATGATTAAGTAAAATGAAAAGATAATGATGAGGCTTATGATATGAAACGAAATATCTGTTATGTAGATGATTTTATAATTTAATGCTATGAAGTATGGTGAATTTGATGTTACGAAAGTATGATTATGATTGCGGTTATGTTTTATGATTTCACACATTATGTTATTGATGCTTGGGTTAGGAATGTTTTACGAATATGATGATTAGTGATGTTTATAAACGAATGTATGGCATAACTATGTTATTAAGAAAGTACGATTATTGGTAGTTAAGTAAATGAATGATGATGATGATTTATGATATCCTGCATGACTTAAAGTATATGTTTATGAATGTTTATTTGTCTAATGATATGAAAGTATGTTTTCCGCTTTGATATGAGAGAACTATGATGATGTTACGACTCTGCTATGATATCTGTGAGAACATATAAGTCATGAAAGATTATGAATAAAGTGAATGTTGTTATGTTATGGTAATGTTGTGATGAACGATGTGAACATGTTGATTTCGTGAGAGTCGTAGACACCAAAACATGTTTTAAGAATGTTTTATGGGTTAGTACTCAGCGTTGTGCTGATGTGTCTGTCAATGTCTTGTTTTGTCACTACTGTGGCCTGTCACTTGGTGGGTGGCAGTGTTACAATAGTTTCAGGTTGGAGTTCTGGAGCATCTTTTCCAAGATGGAAGCAGTTATGTACTAAGAGCTCAGCTATGATTGTTTTATGTTTCTTTTCGAGGCGAGGACGTTCCACTTTGTAATAGATAATAAGTAATGATTTAGTTTTATTTCGAGTGCTGGATGAGCAATAGTGCTCCCGATTCTCGTTAGCTGATACTCCGCGAAAGCGTTGAGTTATGGATTTGGAAATATTTGATTGTGACAGGTTTTTCAAACATTTTTCCCACTTTGGGTTGTCCAATTTACAAAGGAAACTCTGCCGAAATTTCTAGAAAATATTAATATATTATTAAAGTGTTTTTTTTTTAAAGAGTGACAAATCTAAGTAATGTCCATGTAAGTTAATGTTTAATGTCGCCTTGTATTTTCCCCTAGTGGAAAGTACGGCGGTAGCGCGCCGACTAAGCTAAGTCTTCCGCTGCTAATCTTTATTAATTAACTTAATAAGGATGTATGAAAGTCGGGGCGTTACAACTACTCCCTTTATTTTCTTTCTCCTTCAAAAAAAATCATAAAAGTAATAAATTTCCCTTGGAATGGTGCAAAATAATAAATAGGAGCACACATTTTGAAAGAAAGTTAGGAATATTTTGGGAAGTACGTTTGTGTAAAAATTGAGGATAATTTAGTCAAAACAAATTAATATAAAATGAAGTAGGCACAATATTTTGGGACACTCAAAATGGAATATAAGCACTATATTATGGGACGGAGGGAGTAATATGCAATAGTTATTTTAGGATAAGATTTAGTTTTAAATAAAAGATAAGATTTAAATAAAATTAGTTTTGACTTAGGATTCTATTTTTAACATCTTTTGTTTATTTATTTTCGCTTTTATTCTTTTTTATTTTGGAAAATAAAGAGCTTGATTTTATTCCGCGTAAAATGGGTTTCTATGCGTACTGGAACTTGTAAACCCGAGATCCTGTACAAAATGGAAATCATGTCTTATGTCATGTTTATAAAAAATTCAATAAACTATATTTTTGCATAAGTAAATAAGTAAAAAGTGAGTTTTGGAAAATATATCATAAAATATATTTGATAAATCGTTGCTTTTTCTCCAATGATTTTTTTTCCTTTTGTTTCTTATTTTTACTCTTAAGTATTTCATTGTAAACATTGTATATGTAGTGCATAATACTTTGACTGCTTTCTCCCCATTTAGCTGATCATGGTAAGTATCTAAAAAATAGAAAACTTGTTAGTAGAGGAATAAGTGTAAGTTGTGGTTAAGTCTTGTGCATGCACAAGAGCAACAATCCACCCAAAGGAGAGAAAATACAGGGTGACAACCTAGAACTCGAGGAAAGAGAAAATTAGGGCGAGGGGAGACACGGTGAGAGTGCACGGCGGCGACCAAACAAATAAATCCGGCGAGGAAAGCCGTCGAAACAAGAAATCAAGGAGGAAGAGGGTTGATGCGAGCTAGCGAGAGGAGGAAAAGTTTTGGGGAGGTGGGTGGGGTGGTTGTCGAGGGTTAGGGTGGTGATATGGGGTGATTTTTGGGGGCTAGGGATGTGATGTGGGGTGGTTTCGGGGGATAGGGAGGTGATATGCTAGTTTTCGAGGGTTGGGGAGGTGGGTAGGGAAAAGGAGGCATTCTCTACAATTTGGTTTTCTTGATGTTTGTTATCAACATTCCGTCGATTTTATGGAATGCTGCTGAAAATGAGGAAAAGTAGCGGAGTTAGAAGAAGAAAAAAAGAAGAGAGAGAAATTGAGAACCTTGATGATAAGTAGAAGAATGGGTTTCGAAACCAGAAGAACCAACCACTTAGTGTTGCCTTGCAACCGGCCCTGCTGGCGTACGTCGTCAATGGCGTGCGAAGCTGATAGCGTGCGTCACAAGTTGTCGTGGCACTGAGCATATTATTTATGTACTCGCTGCTTGATGGCGTTGGTGTGTCGCGAGCTATGGAGCAGTGGTGTGGTGGTGACGAAAAATAAGTGATAGAGGAGATTTGATGGACGACGGCATGCAATGTAGTGGTGTTGCAGTGTTGGTGCTGGAGGTGGTGCGTCAAGAAAGGTGGGTAGAGGTGGAGCAATGGGTGGGGGTGTTGGATTGATTAAGGTCAGATTTTGAGGGGAGAGGAGAGACAAAGAGTTAATGATGATATAAGCTTGCTGGAAAATAAGATAAATGTGAGAAATAATGATATCGTTTGTCTTATCAATGATATCAGTTTGTATAATAATGATAAAGTATATAAAGAGTTGATAAATTAAATGATAATGAAATATGGAAAAATGATACAAGTTTGCTGAAAAATGAGCCAAAAGTGTGTCATAGTGATATCATTTCTCTTATGAATTAAATTATATCAGTTTGTGTAGTAATGATAAGGTATATAAAGAGTAATTGACAAATAAATGATAATGAGATATGGGAAAATGAGACAAGTTTGCTGAAAAATGACATAGAAGTGAGTAGTAATGACATGGATCTAAAATTAACATGAAACAATTCGAAAATAATATGAAACATACTTCCTCTGTTTCACAATAAGTGAAACATAGAGAAAGTACATACATACCAAGGAATATAGAGAGAAAAAGTTGGGATCACAATAAAGTAGAGTGATGAAATAAAAAAGTTGTGGTCCCCTCTTGTTTTTTGGTGACATATTTGTAATAAGAGTGAAATTTTTTTACCAATTAGAGCTTGGTTTCACTTATTGTGAATATGCCAAATTAGGGAAGTGTTTCACTTATTGTGAAACGGAGGAAGTATATATATCAATAATGACATGAAATAGTTTTATAAATAACATGAAACAGACTTTAAAATGACATAAAACAGTTCCAAAATGATGTGAAACACAACAATAATACATGAAAGAATTTTGTAATGACATAAAACAATTATAAGTTCGCACAAGTGAAATTTTGTTAAAAATAAGTTATGGCACGGTTTAACATGTTTCATCTAAGACGCACTCTAGATATTATGTAATAGATTGTATAAATAATATTAATAATATTGCTTCTGTTTCCCCTCAAAAAAAAAAAAAAGATTGTATAAATAATATTCTAATAATTCTGTAAATATTCTGGATATCAATCGATTTGATATATTATCTCATGTGATCACTTAGCTTATTATGTAACAGTTATGCTTTTGATAGGATTATGTAATCATTTGAGATCACTTAGGACAAATGGTGATTTCCATAGGATAAGTTGATAAAAAGCTAAAATAGGAATATATCCCAAAGAAATCACTAACTTATCCCAAGTGATCACAAGTGATCACAACTGATTACAAAATCATATCAGATTCTTAACTATTACATAACAAGGATGGTATCCTAAGTGATCACCAGAGATAATATCAACGTGGATTCCAGAATTGCAGTGCTTTTAACAAGTATATATATATACTTTGAAATGAGTCTCGTCACTTATCGGACAGTGGATCCCAATTTTTTGTTGCAAAGTAAGCACATAATCAATCTTTCTTTACCTCTATAATGTAGAGACACACACTCTCTCTAATGTTCAACTGTAACATACATTGCAGTCTTTCCTTTTAGCAACATTGCTACCAGCATAACTCGTTGCATTAGCACATGGGATGACTCTTGGAAGACCGCCCTTAAAGTTGCGATTTTTCACAAAATAAATAAAACCTGAGACTAATATGGAACGACTGGCCAAACTCGTAATTTATATCGATATTTTTTTCTAAAAAAAGAGTACAATAAGTTGCCGTTTCTCATGTTTTAACCTGAATTCACCAGTACCTGTACCACCCTCCTAACTCCTATGGAATTCCAAGAAGATGCATTGATAGAGATCCTGGCTCGATTACCTGTTAAATCACTGATTCGATTCACTTGTGTATGTTAGTATTGGCTACCTCACATAACATCCCCTGAATTTGCAACCAAACATTATGCAACTCGGTTGAATTATCTTACGCAAAACCATAAGGAATACGATTGTTTTTTGGCCACATTTTTCGAAGCTTGTTCAATCTCCATATTTTCTTACGATACCTTAGCCTTTCAAACTGCCTTTAAGTATAGACCTGCTGTTGTTTACCAACTACCCCACTTGGGCTTGAGTATATTTCATTGCAAAATTATTACAGAGTGCAAAATTTTCGGCCCTTGTAATGGTCTCTTCCTCCTCAGATTAATGAAAGCTGTTAATTGTAGTTATGTGCTATTGCTGTGGAACTCGGCTACTAGAGAAGTTTTTAAAGTTCCCAACAAAAATTATAATCGATTTTGGAAGTCCGGTTTCGGATTCGACGATGTAACCAATGATTACAAGGTTATTTTATTTCATGCTGGTTCTGTCAATTCCAGTGTGCTACAAATACAATTGTATTCCCTTATTGTTAATTCTTAGAAGCAGGTTAATACCAGCTTGGACATTGAGCGTGGTATGACGAAGGTGCATGGTTATCCTTCATCCTCGAATGGTCGAAAGCACCATTTTGTATTGAGTGAACATCGAAATCGAAATCGAATAATTTTTTTTTCTCCTCTCTTTCGACGTGGTTGATGAGGTATTTGTGAAGACGGCGGTACCTAATGAAATACTTCCTCCGTTCCATAATAAGTGAAACATAGTGATTTGGCACAAGATTTAATAAACATCACTTTCAAAAGCCAAAAAGTCATAAAATACCCTTTTCATTATCAAAAGGAGGAGAGAGAAAATAAACCACACAAGTTTGTGAAGGATACTCTTGTCATTTTATCACTTTCTTTTTTCCATTTAAGGTATGTTTCACTTATTTTAAAACGTTCTAAAATAGTAAGTGTTTCACTTATTATGGAACGGAGGAAGTATGTTTTTTTCTTTCTGAGGGGTTTTTGTATCAAGGCTCTTAAAAGATTAATCTAGAAAAATCTTGATTACTCTTGTAATATAAATATCTAATCTACATTTTAGAATATGCCTAACAAAAATCTAGTAGACAAGCTAGAAAAATCTAGTCAAAGAATTAGCTAGAACTATGTACTTAGGCTGTTAGGAGCACTATCAATATGTTAGCTAGTGCTCCTTAAGTGTTAGTGTGTTGGCATGTAATAAAAAGCTTCTCACAATTAAAAAAAAGTCTTCTCAATTATTCTCCCTTGTCAAACACTACAACATTAAAATTTTGCCTCCTAAATTTACCAAAGCCCACTAATCACTTCCTCTATTAAATCCATTAGTGGTATCAGAGCCAAAAATTTCCAAAGCCTCACTACTTTAACAAAACATATTTAACCCAAACACAACATAAATCATAATGGCACTCAACAATTCAACTTTCCCAATTCCAAATTTTAGGGGTGAAAATTATAATTTTTGGAAAATTAAAATGAAGACAATATTGAGGTCATATGATTTATAGAGATATGCTATCAATGGATATATGGTGTATGAGGATGAGACTAATTTAACCGCAGCACAAAAGAAGCAACTCGAGGAAGATCGAATGAAGGATGCTAAGGCGTTGTATCTTATACAAAATGCGGTTAATGATACAATATTCCCAAGAATATTGAGGTCTGACTCGGCAAATGAGGCTTGGGAGATCCTGCAATAAGAATTTCAGGGAGATAGCAAGGTGAAAAGTATCAAACTCCAGTCTCTAAGAAGAGAATTTGAAAACCTAAAAATGAAAGAAGGAGAATTAATGAAAGATTATTTTTCAAAGGTAATAGAAATAGTGAATCAAATGAAATCATATGGAGAAGAAAATTCAGATGAAAAAATTATGAAGAAGGTTTTATTAAGTTTAATAGACAAACATGACAACATTGTTGCTATTATTGAAGAAACAAAAGATATATCAAAAATTACGGTGGAGCAACTTATGGGATATTTGGAGTCTCATGAAGAAAGGAAAAATCGGCATATCAATGAAGAAATCGTTGAGACTGCTCTTGCAGCAAAATTTAAGAAAATGCCCAAGAAAAATGTTGAGGATCAAAACGAAGAGAAATCATCGAAAGGTATGAATCAAAAACATTCCTGCAATATTTGCAAAAAGACTGACCATGATACTGCAGACTGTTGGCATAAAGGGAAGCCACAGTGTTGGCAGTGCAAGAGGTTTGGTCATGTAGAAAAGAATTGCAGGACCATGAAAAACAATGAGATTGCCAAATTTGGCAAAGAAAATCAAGAAGAAACTTTATTTTGAAGTTTGCTAATGACAAGAGCATTAGCGGGGTGGGTTGGTGACATGAGCACCAACAACAACAAAAGAAAATTTGGAGAAAAAAAATATTTTGGGCGATGGCTGGTGACACGAGCATCAGTAAAATAGTTGGTAACATGAGTACCAACGAGAAGACCAGAAAATTTGAGAAGTCGTATTAAGAAGATGGAGGTTGGTAACATGAGTGCCAACAATGGAACACAAAAAGTACATGTCTTGTGGTGGTTGGTGACAAGTGCATCAACGAGATTATCTTCGAAAGATATTTTGAAATTTTTTGGAATACAAGATTTTTCAGATTAAGGGAGAGTGTTAAAAGATTAATCTAGAAAAATCTTGATTACTCTTGTAATATAAATATCTAATCTACATTCTAGAATATGCCTAACAAAAATCTAGTAGACAAGCTAGAAAAATCTAGTCAAAGAATTAGCTAGAACTATGTACTTAGGCGGTTAGGAGCACTATAAATATATGTTAGCTAGTGCTCCTTAAGTGTTAGTGTGTTAATTGGCATGTAATAAAAAGCTTCTCACAATAAAAAAAAAGTCTTCTCAATTGTTCTCCATTGTCAAACACTACAACATTAAAATTTTGCCTCCTAAATTTACCAAAACCCACTAATTACTTCCTCTATTAAATCCATCAAAGGCTCCCACCAGAGGTACTATATAAATGCTATAATTAACTTCTGCCTCATATTATTCTGTAATTTGTACTCTCTCCTAAGCCTAATAAAATCAGTTCACCCTTCTGTGTGGACGTAAATGACACATTGTTACTTGTTAGTGAACCACCATGTTAAATCCTTGTGTAGATTATTCATCAATTGTTTGTTTCGCTAATTGCATTGTCACAACATGTACCCTACCTTGTATAGTTTGGATGAGAATAGAGGATGGATGCATATTTGGGTTCTTGATGGGTATGGTCCTGCAGGGTCTTGGAACAAACAGCAATCAATCTTATTGCCACAAGTGATTAATTCCAGCCCACGGTTGATATTGCGGAACAACACGGATATTGTGTTTTGCAAGGGCCCCTATCCGGGAGAACTAAGCTCGTATAATTTGACTACACAAGAAATGGAATTGCTTCGAATTCCTGGAAGTCGGGATATTATTGGTTATACTGATAGTCTAGTTTCTATGGCAAGATTAGTACGCCAACTACCAGCAGCAGATCATTCATCGCTTGAAATTGGGCCAGGAGGATTACTGCAGGATCATTCATCAGCTGAAACTGCAGTGCCGAGATTACTGCAGGATCGTCAAGAGGGTTCATCCATTGAAATGACCTTATTATAGCAACACTCGCCACGAGGATGAGTGCAACCTGAAGATCATCAAGAGTGTTTCGGTTAAGAAACGGTTGACGGTCTTGAAAAGAGTCCGTCAAGGATTGGAGTTGGCGTCCGCTGGTGAATAGCTGCACAAGAAGCAAACGTGAACTACCCTCGGGGGGGATGTGAGGAAACCCCCTCCGACGCTCAAGTCAGCACGTGTCCAAATAGGATTTAGAGAGAGAAAGTAGAGAGAGAGAGATAAGAATTCTGAGTGTGAGAGAATGTACCTGCAGAACAGTACTAGTGGGGTATTTATAGAAGTACTATTCCTCTGACAGGGTGCGTAATCCTTTTACACGTGTACGGTTGTGGTGCACCTGACACTTGGGAAGATTCCCTTATTTTGTCTTGTTGGGCGACCGCCAACGTTGTCGGACCACGTCAATGAACTGACTTGTTAGAGCACTAGGCGACACTTACAATATTCGCGTCCGTCATTGTGTTCGCGGACTCCTCATGGGGGTCCGCTAACGTACTTGGGTTATACCCATACAACTAGCCCCCCCAACATCTTTTGGGGTCTTGACCGCTAAGGATGTTGTCGGTGGACGCGAGTCATTGTTGCCGTGTTCAATTTTTCGGAGAGGTTGGTTCGTTGGGTGCCACGTGTCGTCGTAGGGAGTTGAAAATTTTCAAAAAGTTAATGATTACTTTTTCGAAAATCCCGCCCACTACTTTATTAGGGTTTACCGTGCTTCGGCCCTTGGCAGGAATCTGGAGAGGGAGTTGAGAGGTCTTTCAATCTCAGCCGTTCATTCGTGCATATATATCGGAGCAGTTGTCTTTTTCTGAGTTTTTATCATACGCTCAAGAGTTTCTCTTTCCTTCTCCTTTTCTTTTCCTGATAAAACCTCCATAGCCGAAGCTTGCATTGTTTAAAAACCGCTTTTTCTGTGCTCAAATTATTTCGAAAAGTTACTCAATCTTCTAGTTTTCATTTTCCGGTTCTAGTGCACTAAAATTTCGTCTTTTCTTGACGAACATTTTCTGGGTTTTTTCTGGGTTTGAAGATTTGTCTTTCGCCGGTGTTTTTTCTATCTTTCCGGTGGTTCCTTGGCTCAAGCTCAAGCTTTTCGGTGCAATTTCGCTGTTCGGGGACTTTATTTACCCTTTTCCGACGTCTTTCACTTACTACTTTACTTTTCTCCGGCGACCTTTCATTTCCAGGTATTTCTTCAATTTCTCTCCGTGTTTTATTAAGTTTCATTGCGTATTCATCATGTCGGATCAGTCTGATAGCCAGAATACCCCTAGTGAGGCATTCATGACCGAGAGTGAGCCTTCTTCTCCCCTGGCCGATAGCGAGTCCTCTTCCCCTTTGGCCAATAGTGAGCCTACCTCTCCCTTGGCCGATAGTGAACCTGCATCTGCTGGCTCAAGCCCAGTGGGGAGGACCAAGTTGTTAGCGGACATACCTCTTACCGCTGAGAGAGAAAAAGAGTTAAGGTCAAAGTTTCTAAACGACCCTGCTACCCCTGAGGAGCATAGCCTGACTAGGAGGTATCTATCCGCTAGTCAGAGTGCTGACCGGCAAACGCTTAGAGAGCTTAGGCACCAAATTCTTGCTAGGCAATCCGTTAGGCATCCTCCGGCCGATGTTGTTCCCGGCCTTGATGTAGCACCTCTTAGAGAGCATGCTTGGTTGGATAGCTTGACGGATGCTGGGGTGGAGGTAACGGCCGACTTTTTCAATCGTTTACAGCAATCTGCGGCTCCTAACCCTCATATTATTGATTTAGGTGACGACAGCGACTCCATTGCTACCGTTATGGTCCGTCGGGAGACTGTCTACCATCGTCGCAGCGTTCCTGCGAGTCCTGCTGTACGCGTTACTGAGAACGCGGCTGATTCTGTGCCTTTGTCGGCACACATGATTGGGGAAAGTTCCCGCGCTGCCGAATTAAGGGTTGACGACTCCAATCAAATGTAGGATGAGAGTGAGGCTGGACCGGGCTCTGATGCTCTTTGGTTGCCTGCTGATTATAGTGTTGGTCCTCTTAGTGTAGAGATTGACGGGTCATGGCGTCAGGACGCCAATGATTTTTCCTATCCCAGGGTTGCTCGGGATTTATATTATTTTCCCGAGGGTTATCGGCTGATAGTTCCACCAGAGGGTGCTATTGTGACAGAGTGTCCTCCCGGTCGCGTGGTCGTGTACTCTCATCACTTCGAGTTTGGCCTTCGCCTTCCTTTGGATTCCTTTTTGGTAAAGATCTTGAACGCGTTCAGCGTGTGCTTGGCTCAATTGACTCCTTTGGCGGTCCGGAATTTGATAGCGTACATCTGGGTTATCCGTTTTTTGGATTTTCCGCAAACGCTGAATTTGTTCCGCCACATCCATTGGCTGAAGAAAAATGGATCTTCTAGGCAGGCAGGTTGGTGGTTGCTAACTACAGCCGACAAGAAGATGACCGTCCAACCTAAAATGACTGGTTTAAAAGGTTGCCAGGATGCCTTCTTTTGGTTGCAGGTTCCTGAAGATTATCCTGTGCGCCGTCATTTCACCGAGCCCCGTCCTCATATGGAGCATTTACCCATTATTCCGTTAACTAGGGAGGAGTTAGCGGCCTTTGATTATTTTGACACGGAGGATTATTCAATTACCTATGAGGACGGGAAGGAGGCGAGGGTTAAGGAGCCCAAATATTGGATTCCTCATTCCAAGTACATCCTGGGGAACGAGCCCTTGTCGGCCATGCTGCTCTGCCCTACTCATGAAAATGCTAAGTAATGTTGTCGGACTGGTCCGTCTGATGAAAATAGTAATACATTTTTTTTTAAAAAAAAAACTCCTTCCTGTTTGTCTGCAGGCTTTGACCATCTTGATCTCGGTGCACTTGGCGTTGACGAGAACCTCAAGCCGCTAACACACTTGCCGCCTGCTCCCTCCTACGAGTACGAGACAATGCACGGTAACACTAACGGTCGTCGGGGAGGTAACCGCAACGGGCAACAAAACATCCACCGAGGTCGCGGTGGGGCGAATGTTGTTCGCGTTCCTGTTCAGGGCGCTACTGCCGCTGTTGCTGGTACTAGCGGCCAGCCATCCCCTACCATCCCTATCAGGTCGTCCAGCTCCCGGCCTATTGCCCGTGGTGGTGGTAACAAGAGGCGGCCGCGTGAGTCAGTTGCGGCAGATACGTCTGCCAATAAGAGGCAGGCCCTGGGGGATCCTGAGACTTCTGCCCCTGCTGATGAGGGCGTCCAGATAGAGGACTTACATATGGATGCTCCTTCAGAGGTCCGAGAGCAGGTTGTCACGGCCCCTGGCCCTGGTCATGTTAGCGGCACCTCCTGGCTCTCGGGCTCTTATTCTTCTATCCGCGAGAAGATCCGGGAGCTTATTACAATGCCCAGTTTCTTATCCAACTTATCTCCCAGCATCTTCTCTCGGTACCATGAGTGGATTGAGAAGGAGGTGCCGTTGAGTAACGCGGTGTCGTCCTCTTTTGCTCGCCGGCCTATCATTCCCGGCAAGATTTATCAGCCTGACTGGGACGTCAGGGAGGATGAATCGCTGTATGCCGACATCCCTGAGAACGGTGGCATCCTTGCCTACCGTATTATGAAGGGCATGCAGCTGCCTTTGGACAGACCGGCAGGATCTTTGGTGACTCCTGCTGCTAAGTTGGCTCACGACCAACTTGTGGTACGTTTTTGCACTTGTTTTATTATCATTCACTTGTTTTTTTTTTACGTCCCCTCTTCATCTTTGCAGGCCAACAATGCTGCTATTGAGTTGATAGAGCAGTATGTTGAGTACCAGAAGTTGGTCGACACCTACAAGCAGTCGCTGGAGACTTGCTAGGATCTGCTGAAGGAGACGGAGGACAAGCTGGTGGAGAAGACAGCAGCATTGCAGCCTCTGGAAAATGAGCTGATAACCCTGAGACCAAGGGTTGCCCTGCTGGAAGAGACCGAGGAAAATGTTAATGCATTGACCAAGGCTCTGAAGACCGCTAACTCCGAAAAGGAGGTTGCAGTACTGGACGCCAAGACACAAGCTAGAACTTAGGCTATTGCTGAGTTTCAGCAATCTGAGGAGTACGCAACGATCCTCCACAAGAGGTATGATGGCGGTTGGGCGGCCGCCATGAGGTGCGTGTGCAAGACCATTCCAGGATTTGACAGGAATGTGATTGAAGAGGCTCATGCTGCCGGCCATCATCTATCGCCATTCGAGGGGGATCCAAAATTTGCCGATGAGGACGCCATAGCAGATGCGGACCCTCGGGATCTGGTGAAGCAGACAGACCAGGAAGCCCCCCCTCTTGAAGTTTTTGGCGGCCTTCTCTCAGCTCTTCTTGTTCTTCCAATAGCTTGTAGTTTGTAATCTTTTGATTACTCTTTATTCGGCCCATGTCGGCACTTGTAAACGTTAACGTTTCTTAATTTTACAAGTACGATTCCAACTAAAAGCCTTTTATTTGGCCGCGTTCTTTTTGTCTGTAGTTGGCCGCCAAGCCAGTAGCTTTTATTTTATGGGAAAGTACTTTATATCTTGCGTTTCTGTCGCTTTAATTATCATCTGATTGTTGTATGTCCGCCAATCTTTTTATTTGTCAACGATAATTATCGTCTGGTCTTTTATATGACCGTTAATGCACGTGGGCCTGTCATATGGCTTATGCTCTTGTGCTAGGTCTGTTATATAACCGTTAACACACTTTGAGCCTGTCATATGGCTTTAGTTTCTTGTGCTTGGTCTGTCATGTGACCGTTAGCGCACTTTGAGCCTGTTATATAGCTTTCGTAATGTGCTAGGTCTGTCATATGACCGTTAACGCACTTTGAGCCTGTCATATGGCTTTTGTATTGTGCTAGGTCTGTCATATGACCGCTAACGCACTTTGAGCCTGTCATATGGCTTTTGTATTGTGCTAGGTCTGTCATATGACCGTTAACGCACTTTGAGCCTGTCATATGGCTTTTGTTTTGTGCTAGGTCTGTCATATGACCGTTAACGCACTTTGAGCCTGTCATATGGCTTTTGTTTTTAATTTATTGACCTGTCATATGGTCGGTTAATATACATGAGAATAATAAGGTGATTGATGAATTGCTAGCGGAGGCTTGTATTATTTTTGTAATGAAAAGTGGCTCTCGGCCTATTACATCTCCTGGATCAAACATAGTATTTCTTTAGGACGCTAGCATTCCAACAGTTCTTAAGCTCCTTGTCATCCATGGTTTTTAGGATGAAAGAGCCGGATGCAATCTTCTTAGCTATGACGTAAGGACCTTCCCAATTAGCAGTCAGCTTCCCTTCGGTATGCGCCTTCACGGTGGGCTGCGTTACTGCGAAGGACTAGGTCGCCAACATCTAACAGCCTTTCTAGGACTTTCTTATTGTAAGCCTTACTGATTCTATCTTTGTAAGCAGCTGCTCTCAGTTCCGCCATGAGCCTTGTTTCTGGCAAAAAGTCTAGGTTTTCCCTGAGCGCTTGGTCGTTTCTTTAAAGGTCTTGGTGCTTGATCCGGTAAGAGGGTAAGCCTACCTCTACCGGTAGCACCGCTTCTGCACCAAAGGCCAGCTTGAAAGGGCTTTCTCCCGTCGCTTCCTTCTCTGTTGTTCTATTTGACCTTAGCACTGCCGGCACCATATCAGCCCATCCTCCTTTGAATTCATCTAGCTTTTTCTTCAAGGCATTTAAGATTTGTTTGTTCGCGGCCTCTACTTGTCCGTTGCTCTGGGGATGGCAAACGGCTGAGTATGCAAACTTCACGCGAAACTCTGTTAGAAAAGCTTGTATGGGACGACAATCAAATTGAACGCCATGGTCGAAGACGATAGTAGTGGGAATCCCAAATCTTGTCATAATGTTCTGCCAGATGAATTTCTTGACCTGATTTGCCTTGATTTTTGTTGTCGGTTTTGCCTCTATCCATTTTGTAAAGTAGTCAATGCCCACTATTAGGAATCTCCTCCCTCCAGTTGCTGTGGTGAATGGTCCCAAGATGTCCATTCCCCACTAGGCAAGCGGAATTGGGCATAGGATAGGCTGCAAATTATTTGCTGGCCTGTTGATGACGGGGGCATATCTCTGGCATTTGTCGCACCTCTTAACATAACCCTGGGCATCCGTCAGCATACTCGGCCAATAGAACCCAGCTCTTAGTGCCTTCAATGCTAGGGCTTTACCGCCAATGTGATTGCCGCAAATACCTTCATGTATTTCTTCCAGAATCTTCGCGGATTCCCATGCGGTTGCGCACTTAAGCAGAGGTAGACTGAACGATTTCTTGTATAGCTCATTCTGATATATGACGTACCAGCTGGCTTGTCGCTTCAGTTTCTTGGCGGACAAAGGATCATTGGGAAGCGTCCCAGTCAGCTTATACGCCACCAGCTCACTAAACCACTCCCCTTGCTGGTTTATGCTGTTGACGATCACAATTTGCTCTGTGATGCTCTTTTCCTTCAAGATGTCCACCGTGACGGTTCTTTCGATGCTAAATGAGTCAGAACTTGCTAATTTGGACAATGCGTCCGCTTTCGTGTTCTCGGCCCTAGGTATTGCTTGAATCTCAAAGTACATCAATTGAGCTATTAACTCCTTGGCCTTCTCCACGTACTTCAGCATGTTGGCCTCTCTGACTTCAAATTCCCCTCTTAGCTGGCCGCTAACCAATTGTGAGTCTGTTTTCAAGAGTACATTCTTAGCGCCCGCCACCAAACACATCCTCAGGCCGGCAATTGCTGCTCCATATTCTGCTTCGTTGTTTGACGCCGGGAATGCGAATTTGATGGCGTACTGGTATGAATTTCCCTCAGGGCTAGTCATCACTATACCTGCCCCGGATCCGCTACCAGCGGACGATCCATCAACCTCTAGCAGCCATGCTTCTTTTTGCTCCACTTCTTCTTCCTCATATGAGGCTTCCATAATAAAGTCTGCCAGGGCCTGCGCTTTGATAGCGGTCCTGGGCTTATACTGTATATCATATTATGATAGCTCAACGGCCCATTTCAGCAAACGGCCGGAACTATCCATCTTTTGCAACGCTTTTTCTAGCGGCTGATTGGTTAAAACTTGAATGGGATGACAGTCGAATTATGGTCTGAGTTTCCTGGCGGCGATTATCACGGCCAAAGCCATTTTCTCAACCAGCTGATAACGGCTCTCAGGCCCGCTAAGGATGTGGCTGACGAAGTATATTGGCTGCTGCCTCTTCTCCTTTTCCACCAATAACACGGCCGCGACTGTTTTCGGCGAGGCCGAGATATACAACTGCAATACGTCCCCTGTCTCAGGCCTTGTAATGGTGGGTAGGCTTTTCAAGTGCTCTTTCACCGCCAAGAATGCTTTGCTTTGCTCCTCTCCCCACTCGAACTTCTTATTTCCTCTTAGCAGTGCAAAGAAAGGCAAGGCCTTGTCTGCCGATTTTGAGATGAATCGAGTGAGGGCCGCCATTCTCCCTGTCAGCCTCTGAATATCTTTGACGCTCTTTGGTTCAGGTAGGTCGACAATGGCTTGAACTTTGTCTGGGTTTGCGTCAATCCCCCTTTTGCTTACCAAAAAGCCCAAAAACTTCCCTGCTCTCACCCCAAAGACACATTTCTTAGGGTTGAGCTTCATCTTATATTTCCTCAACGTTCTGAAAGTTTCTTCCAAGTCGTCTAGGTGTTCGCGGTCAGTCTTACTTTTGACGATGGAGTCGTCAACATATGCCTCGATGTTTCTCCCCCTCTGATCCGCGAATACCTTGTCGACCAGCTTTTGATAGGTTGCTCCCGCATTATGGAGCCCAAACGGCATTGCCTTATAGTTGTATACGCCACAGTCCGTGATGAATGCTGCCTTCTTTCTATAGACCTCCAACAAACTAATCTGGTGATAGCCCGAGAACGCATCCATAAAGCTGAGCAGTGCGTGACCGCTAGTAGAGTCTACTAGCTGGTCAATTCTTGGTAACGGATAGCAATCCTTTGGGCAGGCTCTATTAAGGTCCGTGAAGTCGACACACATCCTCCACTGACCGTTAGCTTTTTTCACCATAACCACATTTGCCAACCATTCCGGGTAATCACATGGCTCAATGAAATCAGCCGCCAGCAGCTTATCAACTTCCACTTTGATGGCCTTGTTCTTTTCGGCCGAAAAGTTCCGCTTCTTTTGCTTGATAGGGCAGACAGTGCTGTCAACATTTAGACGATGTACCATCACGGCCGGGTCTATTCTCGGCATCTCATCCGCCGAGAACGCGAAGACATCCGCATTTTCTTTTAGGAGAGTCACCAGGTTGACCCTCTGTTCTGACAGCCACTGTCCTTGCTGGATCCTCTGCCAGCATCTCTTGCTTTGTTTCTCCGTCCGGCTTGGGTCTGGGCGCATCATCGGGTCTAGATTCCAACTCTTCCATTGAGACTTCTTTCATCTCCTCATCCCCTTTCTCGGATTCTTCCTCATTTGCCAGAGCTCTCCTCTGAGCTCGCCTTTGCTTCCGAGTTGGCGGGTTCAGATCTTCTACCGGAATTCTCCTTGCCGGCTGTTTTAATGCTGTTAGATAGCACGATTTTGCCATCTCCTGATTTCCTCTCAACTTTGCTGTCGTCCCCATATTGGAAACATACAAGCATGGTAAGATGGTAAGTTGAAACAACCCCTTGGACATCGTGGATGAAGGGACGTCCGATAATTGTATTGTAAGCTCCTGGTACGTCAACTACCAAAAATTCCGCCATTACATCCCTGGCGTTCTCATCTTCTCCTACCCTTACCGGTAGGGTTATCAGCCCTTCTGGGATCATTGACGCCCCCGTGAAACCTATCACCGGGTAGCGAATACGCTTCAGATGTTCCCGGCCGATCATCAGCTTCTCAAAGGTGGAGAGATACAGTATGTTTGCGGAACTTCCTCCGTCCACCAGTATTCTGTGGATCAGACAGTTTGATACCTTCAACGTGACCACTAGCGGGTCATCATGGGGGTAGACGACATGCTTCGCGTCTTCCACAGTGAAAGACAGGGCGGGCATTACTGGCGGCCTCCTCCATTGCATGCTTTCGTTAAAATTGACCTGATGCCTGAATTCTTTTAGGCTGGCCTTTGCTCCGTTCATGCTACCGCCATGAATCGGACCGCCACTTATAACATGAATTTCCGAGATCCGCGATTGCACATTATGGTTATTTGGCTTTATCGCGCCTCCCTCCTTTGACTGAGCCTTGTACTGAGTGAAGTAACCCCGTCTTATCAGATCCTCTAGATTATCCTTCAAATGTCTGCAGTTCTCAGTAGTATGACCGTGATCCCCATGAAAGTCGCACCACTTGCTCTTATCACGGTTTTTGTGAAACATTTGCTTTGGACGCTGCCATTTATCATTGTCCTTGTTCATCTGATATATCTGAGCTCTTGAGGTCGTGAGCTGCGTATATGCATCGAACTTATCTTTGTACTCGAATCTTTCGCGGTCATTCTTCTCGCGGTCATTTCCTTTCTTGACCACATTTGACTCCTGTTTTCTTTCATCTCGGCCACGATCATTTTCGCGACCCTTTTCTTTCTTCTGCTTATCATCCTTCTTCTTTTCAGGTTCGCGACTTATGCTGCTCGCGGCCCTGTCAAACTCTTCACCCCTAATAAAATCGTTGGCCTTCTTCAAGACTGGTTCTAGGGATGTGAAAGTTTTTCGGCCCAGGTAGCTCCTGAACGCAGACCCCTCCCTCAGCCCTGTCATTAGAGCTAGGACGGCCACGTCTTGCTGAAGACGAGGTATAGTGACCGCCTCAGCATTAAAACGGCCAACGAAATCTCGCAGGCTCTCATTCTCACGCTGCTTGATTGATAACAGCTCGCCAGTGGTGCGCTCACGGCGCCTGTTACTCACGAAGTGAGTACTGAACATAGACGAAAGCTGAGAAAAACTAGAAACGTTACCAGCCTGGATACTCTTAAACCATGTCTGGGCAATCCCGGTCAGAGTAGACGGAAAAACTTTACACCAGATGGCGTCCACCTGCGTGTATATATACATATGCCCTTCATAGGCTGCAACATGGTCATCCGGATCTGACGTGCCGTCATATTTGCAGGACGGCATCTTGATCCTTGGCATAGGGTGGTTCAAGATTTCTGGAATGAAGGGAGACAGCTTAGGTTTAATCAACAAATGACCGCCAGCGGAATAGTTGCTTATACCGTTGGTGCTATATTCTCGACGGGAACGGCTTTGATGCTCATCCTCAAAATTGTTGAGATCCTCTGTCTCTAGGAGTGCTTCTTCATACTCTGGGTCCTCAATTTGCCTTTCCATCTGGCGTTCCTCTTGAGTGAAAGTCCGCATTCTCCTCACGGGGGTGCTATCGACGTTGCGACCATTCACGGTCGACATCCGCCTACGAACTTGGCCAACCCTCGCATTAGGAGTGGGGGTGTTGTTAGGCTGAGGAGTACCCGCTTGTAACATTTGGATGAACGACGCTACAATTTGTAGCTGCTCAGGAGAGAATTGACTTAATTGAGCCAGGTTTATTGATCCGCTACCAGTGTTTACCTGAGACACATTGTTCCCAGGAGTTTGATGTTCATTGACGTTCTCGGCCATCCTGATGTTGAACTGAGGTGCACTGAGTGGTCCGGTAATGATGGGTGTAGATCCCTGACCGGTTTCAAACTCTGATGGATCACGGCTGTCGTTGTTTGCTCTTTCCATGATAGCGTTCACAAAGATGGGAGCCCCTCCTTCTATCGCCAAGTTGTTTCGGTTGAGAAACGTTGACGGTCTTGAAAAGAGTCCGTCAAGGATTGGAGTTGGCGTCCGCTGGTGAATAGCTGCACAAGAAGCAAACGTGAACTACCCTCGGGGGGGATGTGAGGAAACCCCCTCCGACGCTCAAGTCAGCACGTGTCCAAATAAGATTTAGAGAGAGAAAGTAGAGAGATATAAGAATTCTGAGTGTGAGAGAATGTACCTGCAGAATAGTACTAGTGGGGTATTTATAGAAGTACTATTCCTCTGACAGAGTGCGTAATCCTTTTACACGTGTACGATTGTGGTGCACCTGACACTTGGGAAGATTCCCTTATTTTGTCTTGTTGGGCGACCGCCAACGTTGTCGGACCACGTCAATGAACTGACTTGTTAGAGCAATAGGCGACACTTACAATATTCGCGTCCGTCATTGTGTTCGCGGACTCCTCATGGGGGTCCGCTAACGTACTTGGGTTATACCCATACAAAGAGGATTCTATTGTAGACACAATAATGTTTCAACATTTGCTGACTCAAGGAATGCAAATTCAAGAAAATCTTGAAGGTGATGATGATGATGATGATGATTCGTCCACTGACAGCACTTTCTTGATGCCTGAAGGACGACCAGATATTGATATTGATGCAGATATAAACCTTGCTACATTTAGCATAAAAGAGTGGGAAAGATTATGCAAGCCACCTTATTGTCTTCGTGAAATCAACCAGCCAATGATTTCCAACCCCTGCACAGTTTAAGACTTCGATTAGGTGATATAGCTCTTTATTATCCATCTTTATCTTATAAGTACTAGTACTCTACTTGTTTGGACCTCTTTTACATGCTATTTTAATTTTTTTGATAGTTTTTAAAATGCTTATATAAGTAATATGTTCTTTTAGAGTTGGTGTTGGCTGAACTATTTTTCTACTCATATGTCGCACCTTGCGACGGAAGACACGCAAGCCAACAGCACAATGGACAAGTTGTGTCTGGGAGGCAAGAAGCGGTCGCGACCCGCGACCATAGTCGTAACTCGCAATGGCAGGCAACCGAGCAGCTGCTCGCAAGGGTGGTCGTACCTCGCGACGTGAGTCTGTCTCGTGTTGTTTTGAGTGTTTCTGACGGTTACTCGAGGGATTGTTTCGGTGTCTTCTGGAGCAATATAGTATGATATTTATTTACTTCCTCCGTTTCGTTTTAAATGCAACAAAGGGTATTTTTTGTGAGATATAAAATATTCCTTTTTTGCATTTAAAACGAAACGGAGGAAGTATATGACTAGTATCATATGATGATGGTTATGAAAAGAAACTTTCTCTTTCATATTTTCCCTCAACTTTCAAGATCAAATATGAAATTAATCATCACTACAAATCTCTCAAAACTTATTTCCATTTGATAGGTGTTCATAGTAAGCGTGAACACTATTGATTCTTCTTTGTATCTTGAAGGTGAATTCCGTGTAAATCGTGATCTACGAATAGGGTCGGAATATTACTTTTGAAAGAGTGTTTCACGCCTAGAAGATTGCTCTATTTTGTGACCCTTGCGATTTTCGTAGTTTCCCTAACGTATTTGCGTGTAAGTGCACATAACAAGTTAAAAAAAGGAATAATTGATTCTAATAATGCAATAAAAAAATCACTTTACTTTGAGAAGAATTATGAAACTTATATAAAGGGTACTTACTAATGAGCTAAGTTCACAAATTAATTCATTTCTCTCCATCCACAATTCAAAATTAATTCCCAAAATATTTCTACGTTGGTGAGTGTCGTTTTTTTATCTTATCTTTTTAGTGACTTAGTCACTTTCTTTTAGGGTTTTTAATTTACATTTCCTTAAATCATACCATTGATCCAAATGATTCTCTTATCCCTATTAATGAACCACCAGTGATATGGAATCATGTTCTTGCGGCAACATATGGGATAAATTTTGCAAGGTTAATCCATGTTATGGTCCACCGATATATTTTGAGTGTTTTACAATCCATGGCCTATGGCCAAATTCCCAAAGTCCTACGGCTCCATCTAATCCTTCACCTACTTGTATATTGTGATCTAAGATCAAGTTTACGAGTGATGTTGCGTCATTACAGACTCAATTTGTGAAGATCTTAGCAAAGCTCAATATATTTCAGACAAAGAGGAAGAGTAATTGAGAGAATTCAGGAGAGTTTTCTCATTGATTGAATTAGAAGAATGAAAAATTACAGCACTAGATTATGACTTTCAAGCTATTTATAATTACAAAACTAGTGAATAAGAAAATATAAAATAATTTAATAACTAACAACAACTTGCTAACAGTAATAACAGACTTATACAAACTTGTAGAAAACTTCTAGGAGAAGTTCAGTCAGCTGCAGCAGTAGCTCCAATACCCCCTTCAAGTTAGGAGGTGGTTGAGGTGGAGCAAACAAGCTTAACTTGGAAAGAAGTCTGTTAAACTGAGGGGATGGCATAGATTTAGTAAGAACATCTGCCAATTGTGATTGAGTAGGGAGGTATGACAATTGTAGGAGGCCTTCAAGTACCTTTTCCCTAGTGAAATGGCAGTCTATTTTTATGTGTTTGGTACGTTCATGGAAGACAGGGTTACATGCTATGTGTAAAGCACTTTGATTGTCACAGAATAAGGTCACTGGTTGTAGATGTGTGACTCCAATTTCTTCCAACAAATGTACTATCCATGCCACCTCTGATGCTGCTGAAGCCATTGCTCTGTACTCGGCTTCTGAAGAGGATTTACTCACTGTACTTTGCTTCTTAGAACGCCAAGAAATAGGTGATTTACCAAGCATTAATAAGTAACCAGTAACATATTTTCCTGAGTCACGGCAAGATTCCCAATCTGAGTCAGAAAATGCTTGTAATGTGAGAGTGTCACTTCCTTGCAGTAAAATCCCTTGACCAAGAGTGTGTTGTAAAAACCTCAAGGTATGATGTAGAGCAGTGAGGTGTGAGGTCCTAGGGAAATGCATGAACTGGCTTAGACATTGCACAGCAAAGGACATGGTCTTGTATGTGTGAGGAAGTTCAACTTCCCTACAAGAGATCTGTAATACTCAGGATTAGGTAAGACATCACCTTCATCAGCTTGTAGTTTAATATTGACAGGAAGAGGTGTAAGAGCTCTCTTGGATAAGTTCATATCACACTCAACAAGTAATTCCTTAGAAAATTTCTGCTAGCTAAGTAACACACCTTCAGGGAGATAGGCAACTTCTATGCCTAAAAAATAATGCAAGATACCAAGATCCTTGATGTTGATGGTCTTGTGAAGGTGCTGATTTAATGAATTTATAACATTGATATCAGTTCCTGTGAGAACTATATCATCTACATACACTGCTGCAATGGTGATGGGTGAATTAGCCTTTTTGATGAACAAGCTATAGTCGTTTTTGGACTGAAGAAAACCTTGTGTTGTAAGCTCTTCAACCAACTTAGCAAACCGCTGTCTAGAAACTTGCTTCAGGCCATAGAGTGATTTATTAAGTTTACAAACTTTGTTGTGAGGATTAGGAAAGCCAAGAGGCACCTTCTTGTATACTTCTTCTTTGAGGTCCCCATGTAAAAATGCATTATTTACATCCAACTGATACACTAGCCAGTGTTTATAAGATGCAAGAGCTAGAATGCACCTTATAGTAGGCATCTTGACTACAGGAGAAAAAGTCTCCTCATAGTCAATGCCATACTTTTGGTTGAAGCCTTTAGCCACCAGTCTAGCTTTACACCTATCCAAGGTCCCATCTGCTTTCAATTTGGCTTTATATACCCGTTTATTGCCAATTGGCTTCTTGCCTGAGGGTAGATCAACCATTTCCCAAGTGTTATTTGAAACAAGGGCTTGAATTTCCTTGTGCATGGCTTCAATCCATTCAGGCTTGGAAGAAGCTTCAGTATAAGAGGATGGTTCTTCAATAGTATCAAAGGAGGTAGCTAGAAAGGATTTGTGAGAAAGAGGGAAAGAAGAGAATGAAACTAGATTACACCAATGAGATGTAAGAGAAAAAGTGAAGGTATTACAATAATATTGTTGAAGGTATGCCAGAGGTTGATGTATTCTGGTGGAATATCTTGTAGCTTGGGGTGTAGAATTAATTTCCGGTTGTGGGATAGAATTAGATGTAAGAAGAGTGCTAATGCCGACAAGAGTTGAGTTAGGGTTAAGAAGAGGTGAGTTAGAAGTGGTGGAAGAACCTGATGAAGGAGAAGAATTAGGTGAGTGGGAGAAGAAGATGGTGAGTCAGAAGATATAGGTGTAGAAGGTGAGTTAGAAGATGTAGGTGTAGATGGTAAAGGTTGTACAGGAAAATCATCATCAAAGCAATCAAGTGTGCCAGCAATAATAAAGATAGGATCATCAGAAGCAGCAGTAGGGGATTGAAGAATATGAAATGGAAAATGTCTTTCATGAAAGGTGACATCTCTTGTCACAAGAACCCTATGAGTAACAAGATTATAAACTTTGTAACCCTTCTGAGTGGTTGAGTAACCAAGTAACATTGCAGGCTATGCTCTGGGAGAAAACTTAGATCTGTGAACTTTTAATGTAGAAATGAAGCAAAGACATCTAAAAGTCCTTAGGTGATCCAAAGAAGGTGTTGCTTGATATAACTTTTCATAAGGAGTGACTTGATTGAGGGTAGAGAGAGGTAGTCTGTTCATCAAATATGCAGAACATAAGATGTTATCACCCTAAAACATATCAGGCACCTTAGAATGAAGAAAGATAGCCCTAGCTGTATCCAATAAATGTTTGTGCTTGCGCTCAACCACACCATTTTGTTGTGGTGTGTCCGCACAGCTAGTTTGGCGATGAATACCATGCTTGAGAAATAAGAGTTTCATATCACCTTCTATCAATTCCTTGGCATTGTCAGATCTCACACACAAAACTTTTGCATTAAACTGAGTATGTACATAAGTGAAGACATTGCTCATAACTGCAACAGCATCAGTTTTATATTTCAGCAAATGAATCCAAGTGAAACGTGTAAAATCATCAACAATGGTGATGAACTGAGTACACCCTGAGTGTGTTTTGACCCTATAAGGTCCCCATACATCAATGTGGATCATAACAAAAGCTTTATTACTTTTGATGGAACTAGTAGGAAAAGACTTCCTAGTTTGTCTAGCAGCAGGACAAACCTTACAAATTATTTCCTTACAACAATTCTTAAGATTAGAATTAGGAAACACATGTGTGAGATGATCAAATGGAACATGACCAAGGTGCAAATGCCACAAGTTAGCATTAGAAATAGCACTAGAACATGATTTAGGAACAAGAGAAGCAGAAGAATTCACTTGCACATGGTTAGCAGCAACATTGTAGAGTCCAGCTTGTAGCTTACCAAGAAGCATGGAGCGCCCTTTCTGAGAAAGTTCATGGACAAAACACTTATCATGAGTAAATGAAATCTGGCAATGCAAGTCTTTACACAATTTGTGTATGGAAATAAGATTGAAGTGGAAGTCTGGTACATGTAAGACATTTTGTAGAGTAATGTCTGGACTAAGGATCACAGAACCAACATGCTGGATAGGTATATGTGAACCATCTCTGGGATAGTTATTGTGTTATGAGTGCCTGTCATAACTTCATAAGTATGAAACCATGACAGATTGTTGCAGATGTGATCAGATGCACCACTATCTAGAAGCCACTGTGTATTAAGACAAGAAAGAAAGCATTGATTACGTGCCATTAAGGCATGGCTAGATGCAACATTCTCATCAGTAGCTCCAGAGGAGTGGAAGCAGGAGTCTGATTGTTGAGAAGAGTTAACAAATTATTATACTCTTCCACAGAGATAGTATTCAGCTTTGCATCAGATGTTGAATCTTCAGAATTGGCTTGTGTTCCTTGTGTAGCTGCTGCATATCTCTTCTCTCTAGGTTTGTAACCTGGTGGATATCCATTAATCTTAAAGCACCTTTCATGGCTGTGACCAGGAACCTTGCAATGTGTACAATAGTAGTGTGATCCATGCCTCTTATTGCCAACAACAGGTTGTTTTGTGCCCGGAGAATATGGTTGATAAGGCTGCTTGTATCTATTGTTTCTGTCAACAGCAAAGGCTAGGGATTCTGTGTTAATATAGTGTTAGTAAGTTCTTTGTGTCTCGCTTCTTGAGCAATGATCCTATAAACTTGAGAAACTTTAATTAGGCAAGGGGTGAGTCATCAGGATATTGCCTCTAACAGTGGAGAAAATGTCATTAAGCTTCTTCATAAATTGAATAAGTCTAACATCTTATTCTCTGGCAAGAATCTTTTGTGTGAGATTACAGCTGCACTTATCACAAGTACAGTATGGAATTGGATTAGCATCATGCATTTCATCCCATAATGTTTTGATCTTAGTGTAAAATTCAGATACCCTCATGTCACCTTGAACTAGATCCGCTAACTTTTGCTCAAGAGAATATACTTGAGTCATTGATGATTGACCAAAATGCTCTTCTAAGTCCTTCCAAACTTCATAAGCAGCGCTAAAATAAAGAATACTTTTCTTGATAGTATTATCAAGATTGGCATGTAACCAAGACAGAACAAGATTGTTTCATCTCTCCCAAGGTTTGTACTTATCAGAATCAGGCGCAGGAATTTCAATGGTTGAATCAATGAATTTCAGTTTATTTTTAGTAGATAACATGATCAGAATTGACCTCTTCCAGTCATTATATCCAGTTCCATTGAACTTAACAGTAACAATTTGTAACAAATTCGTATCAGAAGGATGAATGTGAAAAATGCTAGTAGGATCTTGATTAGGAGGTAAGGTTACTGATTCAGTCATGATGATTAGAGTAAAATAAAGAATTAGTTTGAGAATTTCAGAGAAATTGAGAAGAAATCTGGATTTTAGATCACACAATTGAATCAAGAATTGTATGAAGATCAATTCGAGATTATGAACAGAATCAATCGATTTGCATAATATTATGACAGAATCAATGAAAATAGATGAATGAATCAGCAAATTTTCATATAGAATGAGAATTTAAAGAGATGAAATGATTGGAAGAAACCTCGATTCAGCAGCTCAATGAGAGTAGAATTTCCAGCAGCAATCTTCAAGAATTTCAGTATTGATCAGAGAAATGAAATCAGTATCAATTCTTCTTGTGCAAACAATTGTTTTGCGAAGAAGATTTCAGAGAAAAAAATGAGCTAGGATTTTGCGTTTTCCTGCTCTTATATCATGAAGAGCTTAGCAAAGCTCAATAAATTTCAGACAAAGAGGAAGAGTAATTGAGAGAATTCAGGAGAGTTTTCTCATTAATTGAATTAGAAGAATGAAAAATTACAGCACTAGATTATGACCTCCAAGCTATTTATAGTTACAAAACTAGTGAATAAGAAAAGATAAAATAATCGGTTATTTCACCAAATATCCCCGATAAATTAAAAAATTCACAATATATATACCCTCAATGTTCCAAAAAGTCACCATATACCCTTGACTTTTCAAAATTGTTCACCAGATGCCCTTTTTCTAACTTCCGTTAACTCACCGTTAGCTTTATTTACCATTTTGCCACAATTAACCCCTAATCCTAAAATCTAAACCATAATCCCTAACCCTAATCTAAATCCTAACCCTAAAATCTAAACTCTAATCCTTAACCCTAAGCCCAGCCCAACCCCCTCCCAACCCTAAGCTCGGCCCAACTCCCACCCCCTCCCTCCTCTCCACCCCACCCCACTTAGCCTCAGCCTCCCCCCACCACCCCAGCCCGCAGCCCCCCCCCCCCCTCTTCGTTCACCGCCGAAATCCCCCACCCCCTCTTCGTTCACCAGTCGAAATCCCCCCACCCTCTTCGTTCACCGTCGAAATCCCCCCACCCCCTCTTCGTTCATCGTCGAAATCCCCCACCCCCTCTTCGTTCACTATCGAAATCCCGCGGTCCCTCTTCGTTCACCGTCGAAATCCCACGCCCCTCTTCGTTCACCGTCGAAAACTCCCTCGCCCGAAATTCGAAAACAGAGGGGAGGGGGTTCAATTTTGGGCAAGAAAAACAGAGGAGGGGAGGGGGTTCGGGTTTTGGGCATTTAAAAAAGAGGAGGGGAGGGGGTGGGGGACTCGGGGAATTTGAAGGGGAAGGGTGGGGGGCTGGGAAAATCGGCGGTGGAGGGGGAGGGAGGGGAGGGACAGCGCCAGTGGAGGGGAGGGGGGAGGGGGGTTGGGGGGGGGGTTCTTTGGGGTGGGGTAGGGGGAGGGGCCGCTGGGTGGTGGGAGGGTGGGGGAAGGGGGTGGTGGGCGGAGTTAGGGTTTAGGGTTTAGGGTTAGTGTTAAGGTTAAGGGGGTTAGGGTTAGGGGTTAATTGTGGCAAAATGGTAAATAAAGCTAACGGTGAGTTAACGGAAGTTAGAAAAAGGGCATCTGGTGAACAGTTTTGAAAGTCAGGGGTATATGGTGAATTTTTGGAACATTGAGGGTATATTGTGAATTTTTTAATTTGTCGGGGGAATTTGGTGAAATAACCGTAAAATAATTTAATAACTAACAACAACTTGCTAACAGTAATAACAGACTTATAACAAACTTGTAGAAAACTTCTAGGAGAAGTTTAGTCAGTTGCCAGCAGTAGCTCCGATAATTTGATATCATGTGGCCAACCATTACAAAGTATCAAGTTCAAGGTGACCTTTGGGATTTTGGAATTTTGTGAGTGTCACATGGCAAATGATGTAGACGGAATTTAACACCAGGGGCACGGCCACCTTGTAAGACTTCAACAAACTAAGTTAATGGACAAACACGGTACATCATCAATCTTTCAATCATATATATCCACACATTAATGTTCAACTAGATTACACTAATGATGTTTGAACATACATTGCACTCTTTCCTCCTAGCAACACGGCTAAATACACGGTGAACGACCTTCATAATGCTCATACACAAACTCACTTTCAATATTGCTCCAGTGGCCCTCCGCCAGCTCGTGATAAATTGCTTGTTGAGCTTCAATATTGCTTGAACGGCGCGCTTGATCAAATTGCGGGTTCCAGCTGATACTTCAGAAATCGTTTTCTTACAAATTGTCAAGAACCATTCTCATTGCTTGGAAGTATAAGAATGGTCTCTTTTGCATATATATAAGAATGGTCTCTTTTGCATATATATAAGAATGGTCAGTTCAAAGATTTATGGAATTGTATCTTATATTTCCTTCGTTTTTTTAGTTCTACCATTTTGACTTTTGACACTATTCATAAATTCTACTTTGACAATAAGATCATCTTGTATTATTTTTACACTAGCATTCTATGCATGCGACGTGTGCGTCGATTGCTTGGGTTTGTTCTTAAATTTCATCTAAATATAATTTTGAAAGTGTAATTTATAATTGTTATAGTACAAACTAATGTAATTTATAAAGTGTTTAAAAATTGTGATGAACATTTAGATGTAAAGTCTTATAGTCAAATTAAATTTGTAAAAGTTTTTTTTTATTGAATAACCATTTTTCTCATTATGTCAAGTTACTTTGTTAATGCTTATGTTGTTTATTATTGGAATTTTAAGGAGACACCAATACACACCATGACCCCATCTTTAAATTAGGAAAATATATAATTGTATAAAATCTGAATATGCAATTATATATTTAGTTAAGGACGAAAAAGACTTTTCTGGGATCTTGCGGATTCGTCTCTATCTATATATATATTCAAAACATTACTTTTTTATAATTTTTTGGTAACGCCCCGACCACCGATTACCATATAAGACGACCTAATTAGCAGCGGAACACCTATTTGGTCAAGGCATTACTGCCGCACCTTCGGTTAGGAAGGTACAAGGCTACAGTTATAAAACATATTTAAAACTTTATGAGACATAATAGAGCTAACTTAAACAACTTATTATATATGTGTTAAAGCATCTAACGTTAACATTACATGATATAGCAGTGTTAACTCATATTAAAATATATTGTCTTACTTTTTAGTTAAGTTAACCTTACAATTTAATAGCACTACTACTAGATGATATTATAAGGTGGTAATCCTTGCCACTACGCAGTACCATCGTTCCTAGCAGCACCTAAAACATAAATACATTACGTTATGAGCCGAGGCTCAGTAACAAGCTACTCTAGCAACGTAAATCTGTTTCAATTCATTTTATTTGCAAACAGAGGGATAGAATAATTCAAACATTTAAGAAAACAACATTCATTCAGTTTTACTTTAATAAACCATAATTCCATCAGTTTTTACTCTGGTTGTTGTACATCAGTCAGTGCTGGGACGTCTCCCAGGCCAGTATGTGTATGCACCACTGTGCAAGGGCCTTGGCCCCGGGCATTACCCTACACCCGCAAATGAGTGGGGCGGTGCCCCAAGAAGCGCACGGTACGTGCACGACCTTCGATCGATCGGTGGATACAACCAACCCAGTTCTTTCACCGTAATTTATCATGTTACGTTTCTTTTACTTGAACAAAGGATCGGTATACCTCGGTAATTCGGTAATTTTCGCAATATCTTATAAACAAAGATCATTTTCAGTGATCAGTGATTATCATATATCATCTTTATAGAATCATATAAATCTCAGGATACGTAATCAAAACATGTATAAATAATAATCCCGCAACTCAGAAACACAATGTTCATAAATCATCATTTTAGTTTCATATTATATTTTTCATAAAACACGTATGAAGGAAATTGCGGGTACTAGCAGTAGTTGTTACCTCGATTGCAGTATAATAATCTCCTTTTATGCTTTTGAGATCGTCCAAACCGAGCTCCGAGGAACGAGTTCTTTTTAAAGTTTACAACGATCATTTAATAAGTTAGTAACTCAATAGAAAGGATTAGTATTAGTGCTCTTTAAGTACTGTTTTAGTTTACAATATTATTTATATAAATTATATAGTCTGACCTATTTAGCGTTTACGTGGCGAATTGTTCATACTTTAACATGTTGATGTTATAATAGTTTATCCATGACCTTTTATACTTATCTCATGATAATTTATAGATATTACTTAAAAATCGAACTAAAAGTATTACCCATATTTTAGTCATATTATCATGTTATAAGCTTAGAATTTAATAGTTGCACTTATATAAGTTAGTTGTTGAAATTATAAGTGATTATAACTTTTAAACTAGTTTAGGGGGTATATGTTAAAACATGTTATAACTTAAATAATTTAAAGCTTGATAACATAAGTTTTAGGAAAAATTGACAAGAGCAGTCCCAACTATGACCGTCCTGCCATAAAAGGTCCCAACTATCGAATAATCCACAGCAGGCCCAACTATTTGGTGTAGTTGACACACGTGGTCCTTATGGACAGGTGACCGGTTGAACCTGTCCAAATTTTTCTTTTTTCGTTTTTCCTTTGTCAATTACACTTGCTCAACTTAATTCAACCTGCTTCTCTCTCTTTTCTCAATAACACAAAAAGCAGAGAAAAAAAATGAGGTAACTGGTTCAACAATTAAAGTCTCCCTCATCAACTCACCTTAGTTTCTCTTTCATCCCCCTTGGTTCCCCTCCCATCTCTCTTAGTTATAGATTAACCACCGCACGCCAATGCCAGCCACGAAAGCTCATCCCTACGTCCGCCGGCAACCTTAATCACATCCACTGCCAGTGCCATGTCAAGATTTTGCAAAATTTAGCCTCCCTTTCTTTTGGCAAGTTTGCCACTTTTCTCTCTTCTCTCTTTGGTGATTAGAAAATGGCGTAATTTGGGATTTTGGTGGGGCTTTTTTGCTCTGATTTTTTGTTAGTGAGAGAAGAGAGAGAGAGAAAAGAAGATTGAAGTTCAGCATACAACACTGTGGAGCTTGTAAAAATAGTGTCTGAGCAACATCATATTGAAACGAAAGTTGAAAAAAAAATGAAATAAGATATAAATAAATTCCCATTTTTTCAACAGAATCATACCTAGATCTTAAAAAAGAAAAAGGAGGCACTTTTGAAAATTAATTTTAAAGAATACCAATTGATAAAAAAGAATGAATTAATTGAAAAGAGAAGATTCAAGAAAAGGGGAGGGGAGTGTTAAAACACTCAAGTATGCAAATCAGTATGCGACATGATTACATAAATTAGTGATCCAACATTGAAATCAAGTTATACAATTTAAAACTCACAATTAAATTCATCATAATATATTGTTTTACAACAGATGAGTAGTGAAGATTAGATAAGAAGCAGGGGAGGAGAGAGAAAAATGATTTTGGTCTTTTTTTTCATAATAAAATGATTTTGGTCCATTTTGCTATCGTGTCTTGCACTTGCCCCTTCAATTGATTTAATCGGACCAAGTGGAATTGTGGGCTGCCATGGGAGAAGAGTGAAAGGGTAGAGCTTCCAACTAAGAGCAGGTGAGAGGGAGGGAAAATGTGGTTTTTGATCATGTGAGTCAACTCTAACATCACGTGACCCGATTTTACCGGCTCCGGCAGGTCATGAACCTGTAAGGACTACGTGTATCAACTACACCAAATAGTTGGGTCTGCTATGGATTATTCGATAGTTGGGACCTTTTACGGCAGGATGGTCATAGTTGGAACTGCCCTTATCAATTTTTCCTAAGTTTTATTATAATCTAACTATAAATATTTACTAACTTGGTAATCCAATTTTAAACATGTAATAGTATCAATGTTACTCAAATTTAGGAATATAAGGAAGTTTAGTAACTAAAATCATTTAAACCTATAAGTCTTAAGTCATGAGTCATAGCTTATAATCTTCACATTTTAAAATCTTCAAACTTACCAAAGCAAAGAAATAGGGAAAGACCAGCACTGGTCTTCCTCAAACTCACGCACGAAAGGAAGGAGAAGGAATGGGGGTGTTGAACTGGTCTCTGGCAGCCCGCAGGGAGACGGCGGTTCGCGGCGGCAGAGGGTGGCAAGAAAACCGCGAGAGAGGAGAGAGAGAGAGAGTGGGTTCGAAGGAGGAGAAAGATAGCAGCGCTTGAAGGAGAAGGGAATAGTGAAGAAACCATGGTTTGGAGTTGTTTGGTCTTGCACGCCATTGACAAAGGAGGGAGATGGTCTGCCTCTTTTTCCTTTATTTTGTTTACTGATGTTTTAGTTTGAAGTTGGGCTCATTTACTGCTTATGGGTTTCTTTTTTTTTTTTGTTTCTTTTTTGAAGAGGTACATGAGGTATTAGTGGATCCCTATCTCAGGGAAATGTCCACTAGGAACCTAAGACTAGTGGAATCCCTATCTTAGGGAGATACCACTAGATAACTAAAGTACAACAAAACAAAAAAAGGAAAAGTAAAACTAAAAACTAGATCTAGCTTCTCAAGGAAGCTTTACAAGAAAACTGTTATGACAGATGTGAGAAAGAACAAATATTGAATGCAAAATTGAGAATAATCACGCACAGATTTAACGTGGTTCACCAATGGATTTTTGGCTACGTCCACGGACAGAGAGAGAACTGATTTATTGATCTTAGAGGAAAAACAAATTACAGATGTGTTATGAACTAATCCCGTCGCATAAACGAAATTAGGTTAAATAGGCATTTAACTCGGCTAAACTTAAATTCGGAATCGCCTAACGCGTGTCACCAGCCCCGCGCCAGGCGCGAGTCGCGGCCCTGACCGCGAGTCGCGGCTAAAGGCGCGAGTCGCGGAACCGGCCGCGAGTCGCGGCCTCGCTCGGCATTTGAGCGCGAGCCGAGACCCATGACCGCGAGTCGCGCTATTGAAGATAGCCCGATTCTAACCAATTCAAGGCATATTCTTACAAATCTCCACCTTGACTTGAATCCTCTTACAAAGAACCAGATAACCAGATAACAGAGGCACTGAACACAATGCACAGATTCTCCCTGCAACCAGATTTGCCCCGAAAGACAACCAGACCAGATTTGTCCCTTAAGGACACCAGATTAGCCCCTAAAGGCCCCAGACTTGCCCCAAAGGGCAATTAACAATCACGAACATTGAGCAAGTTCAAACAATGTTGAAACTTACTCTGTGGAACAGGTTTAGTGAACATATCAGCAGGATTATCAGCAGTACCTACCTTCTTCACCTTAACCCTCTTCTCACTCCTCAGAAAATGATATCTTACATCAATGTGCTTAGTCCTCTCGTGATGGACTTGATCCTTGGCTAAGCATATTGCACTCAAACTGTCACAATACACAATGGCCTGATCGTGATGCAAACCAAGATCACTGACTAGCCCCTTTAACCATATGCCCTCTTTAGCAATGTTGCTCAATGCCATGTACTCGCTTAAGAGTAGACAAAGTAATCTGCGGCCCGCAAAGTTGCCTTCCAACTAACAACAGAGCCACCAAGAGTAAATACATAGCCAAAGTCATAGACCTTCTACCGTCTACATCTCCAAAGATAATCGAATCGGAATAACCAAGTAACTAAACACCGCGTATCATTCCCATAAATGAGACCAACATCGGGACGTACCTCGAAGGTAACGAAAAATCCTCTTGATCGCCCTTGCCAATGCTCCTTACCAGGATCACCCATGAACCTACTAACAACACTGACTGCATGTGCAAGATCCGGCCTAGTGCAGACCATAGCATACATCAGACTCCCTACTGCACTAGCATAAGGAACCCTACTCATATATTCCTTCTCCTCAGCAGACTTGGGTGCAAAAGCAACAGACAAATGATTATTGGAGGCACTTGGAGTATCTATAGGCTTAGCTGTTGACATGCCAAACCTTGACAAAATCTTCTGAATATAGCCTTTCTGTGACAAGAAAAGCTTCCTCTGATCTCTTTCCCTATAAATCTCCATCCCCAAAATCTTTTCGCAAAGACCCAAATCCTTCATCTCAAACTCAAGACTCGAGGAAACCCTTCAACCTCTCGAATATCGACTTGGACTTTGCAGCTATAAGCATATCATCTACATACAAGACCAAATAAATCCATGATTCATCATCCAGCTTATTGTGGTACACACAACAATCATATGGACTCCTGTTGTAACCCAATTCAATCATATAGCTGTCAAACCTTTTGTACCACTGCCTAGGAGACTGCTTTAGCCCATACAAGGACTTCTTCAGTCTGCAAACATAGTCTTCTTTTCCAGGAACTTGGAACCCATCTGGCTGAGTCATATAAATCTCTTCCTCCAACTCCCCATGTAGGAAAGTCAGTTTTCACATCTAGTTGCTCAAGTTCAAGATCCTGATGTGCAACTATTGCTAGTAGCACCCTGATGGAAGTATGTTTAACCACTGGTGAGAAAATCTCATTATAGTCAACCCCTTCCCTTTGAGTGAACCCTCTTGCAACAACCCGAGCTTTATACTTGACCCCCTCAGAAGGTGAGGTCCCTTCCTTCTTCTTGAAAACCCACTTGCAAGTGACAATTTTTCTCTCCTTAGGACGCTTGACTAGCTCCCAAGTCTGATTTTTATCCAGAGACTCAATTTCATCTCCCATAGCAGCGAGCCATTGAGCGTACTCACTACCCGAGACCGCTTCTTTGTAGGTGGATGGTTCATGAGTATCTACCTCCACTTCCTCCGCAACCTGCAGTGCATAAGCAACCATGTCCTCAAAACCATACCTCCTAGGAGGTCCCACACCAACTCTTCTAGCTCTATCAAGTGCTATACTAGTTCGATGTGCTTCAGATGAGGTAGATGGATGGCTAGAAGGCTCAGATTCAGTAGCACCATGTTGATCTTCTCCACCTTGGTGCTGTAATTCACTCCCATCATAAGTGACTTCCAGCTCCACCTGTTTATCAACATCACTACCAACAGACACCACCATAGACTTCACAGTAGGGTTAAGCATAGAGTTTTCATCAAATATTACACTTCTACTAAGTATAACTCGACTCTCAGATGGTGACCAGATTCTATAGCCCTTAACTCCACTCTCAAAACCCACAAATACACCCTTCTTAGCTCTAGGTTCTAATTTACCCTCACTTACATGATAATAAACAGTAGAACCAAAAACTCTCAACAGAGAGAATAATCTGCGGGCTTACCGCACCACACCTCATAAGGTGTTTTACAAATAATACCAAGTGTGAGGTCCACGGTTGATCGAGATAGCAAGCCGTGCTTACGCCTTTCGCCCAAAACCTTCTAGGTAACCCAAAGATTAGAGAGCATGCACCTCGCTCTCTCCAACAAAGGTCTCGATTCATGCGTTACGCTACCCCATTCTCGCTGTGGAGTATTCCCGACAAGTATGATGACGTGCAATCCCTTCATTCTTGCAGAACTCATTGAACTCAGACCAACAAAATTCCAGACCATTATCAGTTCGCAGTCTTTTGATCTTCCTTCCAACTTGATTTTCCACCAATGCCTTCCACTGCTTGAATTTCATGAAAGCCTCACTCTTATGCTTCATCATAATTACCCAAGTCATCCTTGAATAATCATCGATCATCGACACAAAGTACCTGTAACCTCCAATAGACTCAACTCGGGAAGGACCCCAACAATCAGAGTGAATATAATCAAGTGTGCCCTTTGTAGTATGCACAGCCTTTGGAAACTTGCTGCGATGAAGCTTCCCAAACACACAATGCTCACGTAACTCTAAGTCCCGCACCTTGTGCCCACACGTAAGATCCCTTTTGACGAGATCCGCATCCCCCTTTCACCCATATGTCCAAGTCTCCTATGCCATAACTTGGTCATATCCTCCTTGGGAACCTCGAGATGATGCAACAAAGACGGAACTCCGTCACAAGAGAACCCCTGAAGAAAATATAAGGTACCCCTTTTAATACCTTTCGTAACTACCTTGGAACCCTTGTAGACACTCATAACTCCACCTTCACCTTGAAAACCGAAACCTCTACCGTCAAGAAGACTCAAGGATATCGATTCTTTGTCATCGAGTGGAACATGCCTAACTTCGTTCAAGGTACGGAATGTACCATCATGAGTCCTCAATCCGATGGAGCCTATTCCAACTACTTTGCGAGGCGATCTGTTGGCCATAGAAACACCTTGCCCCCATCTATCTGCTCATAAGTTGAAAACCACTCCCTGCGGGGACTAATATGATACGATGCCCCGAATCAAGAACCCACACATCCCTATAATGTGACCGGTCATTAACAACTAGGGCCGATCTTCCTCGAATTACCATCGGTTTTACGCCGGAGCAAGCGGGAACCTTCTTTCTTGTCCCGTTGCCTCTTTTTCTTAGGACATTCATTTTTCCAATGCCCCTTTTCTTTACGAATTACGGACATCATTAGGTTTAGGGCCCTTAGAATTCGAATTTTTATGGTTCGATTTCTTTTTACCAGATTTTCCCTGTCCCTTGCCCCCAGTGACAACTAATCCAGATGTCTGATTTTCTGTACTAGAACCAGATGCCTGATGACGGACTTCTCTAGTATGAAGAGCAGATCTTACTTCTTCTAATGACAGACTATCTTTCCCAACAATAAAAGAATCCACAAAATTCTCATACGATAAAGGCAAAGATACTAACAGAATTAAAGCAGCATCCTCATCATCTACTTTAACATCAACATTACGAAGATCTAGCAAGATAGTATTCAATTTATCTAGATGGTCCCTCAGAGACATACCTTCCTGCATACGCAGGCTGAACAGACGTTGCTTCAAAAGCAACTTGTTGGTTAGAGATTTCGTCATGTATAAACTCTCTAACTTCAACCACAGACCAGCAGCAGTTTCCTGCTCCGCAACTTCAGTAATTATGTCATCAGAAAGACATAGCATAATTGTTGAATGCGCCTTCTCCTCCAGAACGGCCATCTCAGCGGTTACTGAATCCGATGACTTCTTTGCCAACGGTGCCCACAACCCTTGTTGCTTCAGTAAAGCACGCATCTTGATCTGCCACAGACTGAAACTATTTCTCCCAGTGAATTTATCAATTTTCACATTCATCCCAGACATCTTTCTCACCCGGATCGAACACAAAGCTCTTGATACCAATTTGTTATGACAGATGTGAGAAAGAACAAATATTGAATGCAAAATTGAGAATAATCACGCACAGATTTAACGTGGTTCACCAATGGATTTTTGGCTACGTCCACGGACAGAGAGAGAACTGATTTATTGATCTTAGAGGAAAAACAAATTACAGATGTGTTATGAACTAATCCCGTCGCATAAACGAAATTAGGTTAAATAGGCATTTAACTCGGCTAAACTTAAATTCGGAATCGCCTAACGCGTGTCACCAGCCCCGCGCCAGGCGCGAGTCGCGGCCCTGACCGCGAGTCGCGGCTAAAGGCGCGAGTCGCGGAACTGGCCGCGAGTCGCGGTCAGCTCTCGGCATTTGAGCGCGAGCTGAGACCCATGACCGCGAGTCGCGCTATTGAAGATAGCCCGATTCTAACCAATTCAAGGCATATTCTTACAAAAACTTCTCAAAGAAGCATCAACACGCCGAGGTGGAGGGGGGACGGTATCAGTGGTGGGATAAACCACTCACTTCAGCTTCAAAACTCCAGATCTGGAACACCAAGCCGTTGTACGGGCCCTTTGGTGGCGGTGACTATGGGGATGGACCATCAAACCTCCAAACACAGCACCGACAATAACAGGGACGAGGCGGTGGTGGCGGCGGATACGGCTTTGAAAAGTTCGGATCCAATAATAGCCCTGTTATTAGCGGCGGAGATGGCGGACAAGGAGTCAGACACATAGATGCATGATAGGGCCACCACAGGCGGCGGTCGGAGTCGATGGCGGCGACATCGAACTGGGCAGAAGCTCGCTTCTTTGCGGCGGACGAAATCTCCAGCTGAGGAGGAGGCAGAGTGGGGGCGTGGATAGGGCTGAGAGAGAAGCTGGGAAAAGAGGCGGTGGATGGGGCTGGAGAATTCTAGAGAGAAGGGAGAGCCCCTCTCTCTAGAATTCTTTGTGATTGCGCCTATCCTCGCGAGCACAGATAATTGCTTATGGGTTTCTTTTATTTGTTTGGGCTCATGGACTTGGGCAAAGGGGCTATCAGAATTTGTTATTAACATCAAGTCTTATACCCAAACTACTTACAAGGTTGATTACAACATTTTAGTAGTTTCATTTATCCATAAACTATTTATCAAACTATCTAATACCTTTTTAACATAACTTAGAAATCCAAATATTATTAAAATTAACTTAGTGTATATTACTTATTAAAATATGGTCGCCTTTAGTTTAATAATCAATATTAGTTATTAATAAAATAAAGTTAAAACTCGGGATATTACATTTTTACTTATAGCTAATTAAAGATTTTAATGTTTAAAGTTGTGCATTGGCAAATGTGCAAAGAGCAAATGGTATGAAGTAAAAAGAACATATGAAGTATATAGCTTAATATAATAACATCTTTAGATCGAGTATAACTCCTTGGATCAAAGAGCAAATAGTATGAAGTAAAAAGAACATATGAAGTATATAGCTCAATATAATTACATCTTTAGATCGAGTATAACTCCTTGGATACTAGTGCTCTTTCTCAATTAATTATTGACATCATAACACTTGATCGTATGGACTTTTAACTGACTAATTACTTGTAATGTTTTTGAGAGAGTAAGGAATAGCTCAGTTGGTTAGAGCTCCCCTCCCGATTTCTGAAGATCTGGGGATCGATTCTCATCTCCGCCCTTGTGGCTAAACACCAAAAAACTTGTAATGTTTTTGAGAATTTATTTTCTTTTAAATCACATAATGAAGCAAGGCAATTCGAGACCATTCTTATTCACTCAACGAATTCAAATATATTGAGAAGGTCTTGTATGAGTACAATATGCACGATTCTAACAAAAGTTTCCTACTTATGTTCTATACTTCTATGGTAGAACTCTCATCAAGAATCGGGCGCCCCCACATGCTCCGCTTTCGCATCTATGATGTTCGCCGTGTTGTGTACTCGTAGTCTCGTAGACACCATTAGTGAAGGTCACTGGTCAACAGCTAAATATATTCTCAAGAACTTGAGAAGAAAAGTCTTGATGAAGAGCTCATGGTAAAGTGACAAAACGAACAATCAATCAAAAAATTTACTAACTACAATACAATCCGTTGCATAATTTTGATAGCTTGTCAAAAACGCCCTAATTTAATTTCCGTGCGGAAATTGAACTTGAACGGGCGAGCAAACAGGATTTGGAGAAAAAATCATGAATGTTTGTATTCAATACTTCTTTGGTTCACATATCTCAATTACAAATACACCCCAAAACATTCATTCTGGACAACTCCGCCTCTTAACACACAAGCAACATTGCCCAACTATTTTGGAACAATCAAAATTACCCCCACCAAAAAAAAAGGTTAAAAAAGGTGCTCCATAATTTATCTGTAATTCTGCTCCATATTTGAACTCTCAACTGGTAATTTCTGCACATCTTTACATTGCTTACAAGCAGAATCCTCCTGTTTTTATGCCCTAAAGGTGTATATGTGTTGTGTTTGAGATCACAAGCTGTTAAGGTCAGAAATATACTCATGAAGACCTAAAGTCCATAACTCCATATTCATCATGAAACTTGTCGCTCCTTAAATACAAAATTCCAAGTCATTTTGAGTTTTTGACAGTCGATACACAAGTACTGCGCAATGTGTCTAGCTCTTGTCCCAGTTTGGAATGTTGTTGGTAGCTTCATTCACCATGGAAACAAGGGTGACCTGCCAATTACAACAATATTAGAGAGGTTCATAATCAAAGATCTTTGCTATCCACATCAATGTACCAACTAGTTGCATAAAATTATGCTTTTAGAATAAATACAATAGAGGTGGCAATTAGAGCACTGCAAAGTTCCAATGTATGACTGAATTAAATCAGTCTGAAAGAAGAAAAGCCAATAACCTTGTATAACATATATAATTAAGCCCACTAACAATCTTGTATAATCTTGTATAACATATATAATTAAGGCCACTAACAATAACCTTCTAATATAAATGGAAAAGAGCATATTGACTGCTTATGTTAGAGATGGCCCACAATCCTCAAAGATAATGAAATAGTCAACAAGGAGAGTTTAGAAATCCAACCTAAACTAAAATCACAAAAGGATTCCCAGAAAAAGATAAAAAAAAGTTCGCTTACCACACTTTCAGGAACTCCTGGAGGGGGTAGAGTTAAGTTTTTAGGTGGTGGTCCACGCAAATATGATCTCTTATCAAACCTCCACTCGCCAATTTTCCCATACGTAAGCTCACCCTAAAATGGAAAACATGAAGCACCGCTGTCTGAGAATAAGTGATCATAGTGGAACGGGCAGAGTACTAAATTTAAGCCAAAGCACTAATAATTTCTTCCGAAACAGATGAGAAGCCAAGACCAAAGTAAAACAAACTTTACAACTAAAAACCTTCATTTCATGTGACAGAGTATTCAACAGCTTAGCACCTTTTATCAGTGTGCTACTCAGGTTTGTTCAGGACACAAAGTGATAACACAAGAAGAAGGCACTCAAAAGAGTAAAAATTACCTTCATGTTGTAGTCACATCCATAAGTGTAGTGTAGAATGAACTTGTTTTTAGTTGATAGATCCCACGGAGGCTGGAAAGCATATATTAAAGCATCTTAGAGAATTTTGCAGAAACAAATTGTTCCATAACTGTTATTATAATTAGATATTCAAACATATTGGCATACCTGGAGCATAAAGTCCTTTTGAAGTATATGCTGGACCCCATGTAATGCAGATGCAATAGCGTATGCGTACCTGTGCCGAAAAATAAGAAATTTCTATTCGTAACTGACAAGAAGCAAAAGAAAGTTCAAAGAAAGAACAACTCTTTTGTATAGTGTCCCTTACATTTCTAGCACCCATCCAAAAGTTTTATCAGTCTCTGGGTCTTCTTTCATTTTCAAAGAAATATTCATCCATGTAGGCGCAATCTTAGCCAGTAACTCCTGAACAACCCATTCAATATGCATGTTTAATTTTCTTCATATAGAAAAAGACACAAATCTTTATATGTAACAAGCACAAATAAAAGTAAGCAAACACATTAAACTATTAATATATAAATAAGTCTACACCAAAATACTTTAAAAGCAACACCTACCTTTTTAATAATTACAGGAGAATTTCCAATGGGATCGATATTTGTGACAGGGCCATTTTCCTCCGGATAAAACTTCCTTACAATTTTTTTCATGCTCAGCAGGTTTAATGTAGAAAAATGGGAAAGCAGCTGGAAGTCCTCCAAGTGCTAAATTAGGCAAAGGCCTCAAAAATATATGATCAGGCTCGGCCATCAAAACATACCTGCCAAGTAGGATTGTTTGCTGAATATCATTGACATTAAGAAGTATAAATTCAATTCACTGGAAGTTCAAAACTTACTCCTCCTCAATTGGAGCCTTTACTAGCCATTGAACAAAAGCCCATGGTCTATTCAATACAATATAACCCTGAAAAAGATGTGCAAAGACGTATTAGATTGACTCACTTCTCACAAGTCACAGGAAGGATGCTAAGATCAACATATCAAAGTTCAAGATGTTTAGGCAGTTTCTGAAATTAAAGATAATAGCAAAGCTTCACTATTGAAACACAACTGCCTAAACATCTATTATAAACTCTAAAATGTCCACCATATTCAGAGTGAAGATTCAAAGTTGTTTAGCTCCAAACAGTTGCCTCATTTCAGGGGAGATCAAAGCATGCTTCCCATACATGTCAGAAGAAGAATACTCTTCTTTTAATTGCTGAAAGTGTGATACTAAATAGAAGCAAGGAACTTGATTCAAGAGAGAGACAGTGTACTTCAAATTTTATCATTCCCCTTCTTCACCCAAGGGAGAAAAGTAACAGCAAATGTATAGGACGGAGACAAAAGGGGGAGAAACAAAAATGAGAAATAAAATCTGAATTCTAACTCACTTCAGAGCTGTGTCTGAAAGAAGAATTGAGAAAAAGGTCCAATTACCAAACACGGGAGGCCTAGAAATCTCCACTAATAGAAAAAAAGTGAATCCCACACAGTACATAAACACATATACAGCTCTGGAAAATTAAAAGAACAATAACCAATTTGATAATAATCAAGCCATACAAAGCAATTGGACTACGTAACTAACAAGAAATTACAACAAAAATCTTGCCTACAACCATCTAGAAGATTGCGAATGACAAAAGTCTCTTAACAGCATACCAACAGTAAGTTTCAAATTATTACCCATCAATCTAGAGTCTGAGTGTCTGATCCCTTCCCCATGAAAATTAACTTAAGGAACTATATTAATATAATCTATCTTTAAAATTTAGAATGTTTGTTGAGGTCGTAATTAACTTAGGGAACTATATTAATAGAGTTATCATGCAAATGTCCTATCTTATTTTCAACAGTTCCTCTGTCCCAAAATAATCGCAACACTTCCTAATATGACAAAGGCGGAAGGCCCACATATTTTATTATTTCTCTCTTTTGGTGGTCCCCACTATCTCCTTTTCAATCTACCACAAATCACATCTAATTTTACAATATAAGAGCAAAGGAAATAGCCTACAAGATAGCTCCCCTAATATTCCGTGCAAAGGCTAGTAATGCAATTATTATGAGATGGAGGAAGTAGTATTTTCAACTAAGGATTTTGCGAACCAAAACATTTCATTTTTCTTTATTTGTTTATCTTATTTTCAAGATAATAGGAGTCTTATATTTAGGGAGTCTTATATTTAGGCAATTTATGAGACAAGTGTAGAATGAAAGAGTGAGAATTTTCTATCCAATTCCTAAACCTCATTTTAGTGACTTGCATGTTGCATCCTTTCGTATCAAAGAAAATATGAACAATTACAGGACTTAGGCCAATTATGGTGGATGTTTTACAATCTATAAACCTAATTATTTAACACAACTTTAACAAAGTCTAAAGTTCAGCCTGTAAAATTCACATAACACAACTTTAAATTCTCTCTGATTTTCATCCACTAAACAAAGTACATCCCTTCTAAGTTCTAAGACTTTACTCAGTTTTTGAGTGTAAAGCTTATGTCCTGTGCTGACAAAGAACCCTCATGTGACAAAATTGCTTAGCCACATATCAACTATGGCTTGACTATTCCTCCACTACCTGTCTATGAGTGACAAATGATTACAATTCAAGGTTCTTTGTCAAATCAAAAAAAACTAATAGTGGTTTGATTAATAAAAAATCATTAACACAAAAATTAATATGTAATATTTTGCCAGCAAGGCAGCAACAACCTAATACTGACATAGGAGTATTTGACCGATAACCTTGTGCCAGATAGTTCATGGGAGCATTCTCTAGGATGGCTTCCCCCAAACACCACATCATAAACAAAAGCCGAAAACATAGACAACAGTACAACACAACCCCAAAATCAACACTCATCAAACTGAGCATGACTGCATAGATACACGTCTAGCTACAATCAAAATCGAACTGACATATTATCCATAAGGTGCAAAAAATCTACAAACTGATTACATAAACATAATTAGCAGAACACTTTAAACTCTGGTATTTTCTAGAAGTTGTAGATACTTATTGAAGGAAGGGGTAAAAGAAAAAAGAAACCAGCATCTCTGTGAGGGAAACTTTAAACATGAACAATAAATGCACGAAGAGTAAATGATAGGAGTATACAGCAAGTAACAAGAAAATTATGCAAATTTGCCAGTAGCTACTCCTAAGACAACTAGCCTAGACATAAAAGATATACTACAAAAATTGGTTGATACTACACCTATTTGTAATTAGCAAATAAGAGAAGAACAAAAGCAGCAATAGCTCAAAATAAATACTAACCCGATCCAAACCAGCTGGAAGAGGATCAACGACATAAGTTGGGATCTCGTCCATCAAGTCATCAGACCTCCCAGAATGCAAAATTCTGGTAAATCCACCAAAATCAGATCCAGGCAACTCCTTCTGCTTCTTGTACCAGTAGTACATAATTCGACATTGCCATTTGCTATAAGGTGCATCAGTTGCAGTCAAAGCTACATGAAAGGGTTCTTTACCTCTTCTTGGTCCTTTCAAATGCTCAGGAATCCCAATTACAGGATCAGTCAACATATTGGTATCTCGGTCATTCTGAACCCACGAACTTATTCTTCTATTGTGAATAACCGTTGTTATCAAATTATATGTTGCAAAGAAAAACCCCATAGCCAAAAGAATCAACAGTAGGGGAGAAGCTCGTCCCATGTTCTTCCTCCCAATCATTATCTATCAATATACTAAAACTGTAAAACCTTAATCAATCAAAATTCAATGAACCCACTTCATCATACACCAACATAAACCATTGTAACCCAGAATCTTCAATCAATCCAATTCCACTCCAGGCTATAAAATCCTAAAACCTTAAACAATCAAAATTCAAAGAACCCACTTCATCATACACCAAAATGAACCAATTAACCCAAAATCATCAATCAATCCAGTTCCACTTCAAGCTATAAAATCCTAAAACCTTAATCAATCAAAATTCAATGAACCCGCTTCATCATACACCAAGAGAAACCATTTTAACCCAGAATCTTCAATCAATCCAGTCCCACTCCAGGCTATAAAATCCTAAAACCTCAAACAATCAAAATTCAAAGAACCCACTTCATCATACACCATAATGAACCATTTTAACCCAAAAACATCAATCAATCCAGTTCCACTTCAAGCTACAAAATGCAACTGCTAAATTTTTGACAACGAATTCGATATCACACAACATGCAACACAATTCCAAAACTACACCCACTTCAGTTCAAGCTCCAATAATCAATCTGTATAACAAAAATAACCACCAAAACAGAAATAAATGGCCAAATTCAAATCATGGGCACATAACAAAACAACATTAAATCAAAAAATAGAAAACAAAAATTGCAAACTTACAAATCTAACACAATGAATCACATAAAGCTTCAAAATTTGACTGACCCACAAAAGATTTTTAAGTCAACACAACAAATTAGTGTTAGTGACAACAAAAGACAAATACAGCATTAATAAAAGAAATAATGAAAGGGATTGGAGTTGATAAATTATAATTCGGTCCAAATTAAAAATGAAAATTACAATTAAATGACAGATAAGCAAGAAGTAGCACTAGTACTAGGTAAGATAAGATGAAATCAAAGAAAATGTTGGTAAGTGCATGAAAACGTACAAGTGAAGTTAATAGAATAATAGAGAGAGAAAGTGCGTTACATGTAATCACTGGATGTGCAAATAAGAGGAGAGAGAAAGAGATCCAAATGTAATTGTTTGGATCCGAAGATTATGATGAGCAAAAGAAATAAAATTTATAGGAAAGTTTTAATTTTTTTCTGACGAGTAAGAAGTTATGAATATGATTTCAGAGAAAATGTAAGAAGAGTGCAAGTTTCACTCTTTCTGGCAAGAAAGAAAGAAATTAGTGTTGCGTTTTTTATTTTTCTTCCTTTTTTTGGCTGATTATGATTTATGAATAACTTTGATTTTTTTTTGGCGAGTTTTATGACGGGGAAGAGGAAGAGTAAAGTCAACTCATCTGTTTCCTGTTTTAAGGAGTATTTTATTCTTGAAAATGAAATGATTTCTTATAGAAAGTAGTATTTTTGGCGATGTTGCGAAAATGAAATATTGTTTTTATTTTTTTTTAAAAATATATATAAAAAAAATAAAAATATAGTTTTTTTGGGAAATCAGGTTAATTACAATTTTTTTTTTAAAAAGTTTCTAAAACTTTTTGCCTTTTTTATTTAAAAAAAAAAAAAAAATATAAAAGGGTATTTTAGGAACTCAGGGGCCAGAAATCCCCAAGAAAGCCTACAAAAAATAAGAAGATATTTATGTGCATTTATTATTATCTTGTTTTGATGTGTGTGTGCATTTAATATTTAATGTTCCGTTGAATAAGTTCTTTTTTTTTTTGGGGCAACAAAAAACTCAGACCTAATTAACTATCCTTTCTATCTACTTTATTTATCTCACACACTTGGAAACTCGAAACCAACTCATATACATCTATAAGTATAGTATGAAGGTCAAGTTGTTTCAGGCTCTTGTTAAAGGCTTGGACAAGTTGAGCTGAATCGGAAAGCATTCTTATTCTACTGATGCACCTCTCCTTTGCTTCCAGAAGGCCTCGAAGCAATGCATATCCTTCTGCCTGGAGTGCTGATGTGGCAGCAGCTCCTTCACTCCCCTTGTATAACCTATGATGCACGGACACTCTCTACGAGTCAACGTTTCCCGTTTCCGACACTTTAAACGTTTCCGACACTGCAGGACACTTTCAGACACTCTGAATTTTCTTTTGAAGATAAATAGTGAATTGAAATGAGACCGACATAATTTTTTATTACTAGAAGAAATGTTTTCCCTCTCAACCTGACTTTTTCCTTTCAATATCTTTAAAACTCTCAAAATATAGCCTAATATACTATCAAAACTGTAAAATATTGTGTTTTCTAACGTGTCCCCCGCGTTTTCTCACTTTTAGAATTTGCGTTTCCCCGTGTCTACGTGTCCACGTATCCGTGTCGGTGTCCCTTGTCCGTGTAACTTAGTGTATAACTACCTTATTTATGATCGTTCCATACCATGATGATTTACTCGCAAGCGCAACTCCTGAAGCCAGTGGCGGATTTACACATTGTCCTGGTGGGTCACGTGACCCACCATTCCCCCAGAAAAAAAAAATTTAAAAAATTTTAGGTTTAGGAAAACCGAAAACGCGTTCCTCTTCTTCACTTCAGTCGTTTTCTTCCTCTCATCCTCTCAGGCTCTCAAGTCTCAACTTCTTCTCACGCCTGACGCCGGTCAACTTCTTCTCACGCCGACGCCGGTCAACTTCTTCTCACGCCGACGCCGGTCAACTTCTTCACTCAGCCGCACCGTCACTCCGTCTCCGTCAGGTTAGTTTTCTCATTACTCGGTCACTCATTTTCTTCCTCTCATCCTCTCTTCTTCTCTCACTCCGTCGACCGTGTTTCGATTTTCAACCTCTCAGGGCTTAATCTCCGTCAAGCCGACCACCGTGGCTTAATCTTCACTCATTTTCGCAGCTTCGCGCTGTCGGATCGCCACGCGCCACTGGGTGAGTGCACTCTAAGTGCTAACTTTCCTTTCCTTCAATCTTTAGGCCTTCGTTCAATTATGTAAGTAATTTAACTGGAGTACTGAATTTTTAGAGTTTCTTGATCGATTTTGATTACGAATTTGGAGTAATTGTCATTATATTCGTTACATTATGATCTTAATATTAACCTAGCTTCATGTTATGGCAGAATTCTTACTTAATTTTGGTTAATTTCAGTTATTAATCATGTCAGTAGAAAATTAGTTAGAGTACTGATTTTTCATTACTTCCAATAATTTCATGATCGATTTTGATTATTGATTTGGAGTAATCGTCATTATATGCGTAATGCATTACATTATATCAATTTTGTTTGCACTTAGATCTAGAAAATGTTAGTAACTTAGCTCTATAATGTATTTGTTAGGTTTATGGATTGTGTTATATGTATTGTTGTTAATTTAATATTATTTGTGACAGTGGCTAATTGGTGAATGATGATTGTGATGCTTTGAGCTTTGGATTAGCTTTAAAGGTTTGATTGTGTTCAGGTAATACACTAAAACTCTTGTTTTAGGATTTTTAGAATTGGACCTATCATGTGAAGTTTTGGAGAGGCCATGAATGAGCCTTTGGTTTTATGTGTTTTATGTGCTGGTGGAATTAGTTGGAGATGGATAGGATTTCCTCTAATGTGAAATTATTTGGTATATATGCATAATGTGTTGATATGAGATTAAATTTGAATAGTTTAAGTGAATTTGATTGATATGTTTGAATGGTTGTATCTAATTAAAAATTATAATTTAAATTTCAGAATGAAAAGAAAGAAAACACAACCGAATATCTCAAGTTTTTTTACAAAAACCACACCAATACCTCCTCTAAATCCTCCTTCTATACAAAATCCTCCCCCTTCTCAATCTAATGAACAAAATCCTCCCCTTTGCAATCCAATGAACAAAATCCTCCCCCTTCTCAATCCAAGGAACAAAATCCTCAACCAACTCATGATAATGAACAAAATCCTCCCCACCATGCAAGTGAGCAACAATCTTCTCCATCACACGATTCCCTTCAAGATGGACAATCTCATCCTCAGGTTTATGGTGAAAGATTAAGTTCATTTGATATAGCTAATCTTCCACAAGACCCGGGAAGAAGGAGAAAGATTACTGATTTTCATAAGAATGATAGAGATGTAGTGAGGAGAACATACATTGACAGGGGGCTTTGTCAACCTAAAAATTTTGTGTTCGCTCAAACGCTTATGGGCTTAAAAAAGCGTCGATTTAATGTTGAGTGGTTTGATACATGGAAAACTTGGCTTGAGTATAGTGTTGAGAAGGATGCCGTTTTTTGTTTCATTTGTTATTTATTCAAGGAGGATAATACGCCGGGGAGGTGATGCTTTTGTTGGTCATGGTTTCAAATCTTGGAATAGATTAGATATAATTAGAGGTCATGAAGGTAAACACATGAGTGCTCACAACAATGTTGTGGTTGCGATGGAATTTTTCAAAAATCAGAAGAATAGCATTACCACTTGTTTATCACAACAAACAAAAGAATCTATGATCACGTATCGAAAGCGATTAGAGGCTTCTATTGAAACCATCAAATGGCTTTTACTCCAAGGGTTGCCTTTTCGTGGTCATGATGAAAAAGAAAGTTCATCGAATAAGGGTAATTTTATTGCACTATTGACTCTTCTTTCACAACATGATGCTGAATATTCTAAAGTTGTTTTCAAAATGGCCCCTGGTAATTGTCAACTCACTTCTCCAATTGTTCAAAAAGATATTATCAATGCTTGTGCAAAAGAGACCACTAAAGCAATACTTGAAGATCTTAATGGTGGTTTTTTTTCTATTCTCGCTGATGAGTCTGCCGATGTATCTGATAAAGAACAAATGGCTCTTTGTTTGAGATATGTTGATAAAAGAGGGGAAGTTTGTGAACGTTTCCTTGGTGTTGTGCATGTTCCTGATACAACTTCTTTTACTCTTAAAGGGGCTATTGAGTCTTTACTTATTGAGTATTCTTTAACTTTCTCTCAAGTTCGGGGGCAAGGTTATGATGGGGCAAGCAATATGCAAGGTTCAATTAATGGCCTCAAATCTTTAATATTAGTCTGAATGTCCTCAAGCATACTTTGTACATCGCTTTGCACATCAACTTCGGTTGACACAAGTTGCCATTGCTAAGAAGAATTCAGATTGTGGTTGGCTTTTTGTTGATGTACTTGCACCTCTCTTAAATTTTGTGGGAGGTTCACCAAAGAGGAGAGAATTTCTTCGAGATAGACAAGCACAACGAGTTGTAGAAGCATTATCATTGGGTGAACTTCAAACAGGATCGGGTTTAAATCAAGAACGCGGCTTAGGTAGGCCTTGTGACACTCGTTGGGGATCTCACTTCAAAACAATCTTGAATGTGCTTGATTTATATCCTACAATTCTTGATTCACTTGATAAAATTGGAAGTGTTTCCGATACAATTGATTCAAATAAAGCACAATCCATTACACATTTGTTGATGTCATTTGATTTTGTGTTTGTGGCACACTTGATGGTCGCTATATTTGGAATTACAAATGAGTTAAATGTGGCATTGCAAAAACGTGATCAAGATATTGTAAATGCAATGGCGATGGTTGATATAACCAAGTCTAATTTGCAAAAGTTGAGAGATGAATGATGGGATTCTCATATGGAGAAAGTCACTTCTTTTATGCTGAAATATGAAATTGAGGTTCCAAGTATGGATGAGAGATATCTTGTTCCTGGAAGAAGGATGTTTAGAGGTAAGACTCCACAAGTGACAAATCTTCATCATTTTCGAGTTGAAGTTTTTCTAAGCGTCATTGATATGCAATTACAAGAACTTGAAAGTCGATTTCCGGAGATGAGTAAGGAACTACTTCTGTGTATGTCTTGCTTTAATCCTGCTAATCGGTTTTCTTCCTTCAACAAGAGAAAATTGATTCAACTTGCCAAATTCTATCCTATTGAATTTTTAAGTACTGAATTGATTTTTTTTGAATATTCACTTGAGAATTTCATAGTCTCTGTTAGAAAGGATGAAAGATTTTGGAATTTGAAAAGTCTTAATGAGCTTTCTATGAAATTGGTTGAGACGGGAAAACATGAAACTCATGATCGGGTGTACTTGCTTTTGAAGTTGGTATTGCTTCTTCCCGTGGCAACGTCAACTGTAGAACGAGCATTTTCCGCCATGACACAAGTGAAAGATAAATTGCGTAACAGCATGGGAGATCAAATGTTAAATGATTGTTTGATTACTTATATAGAAAGAGAATTGTTTTTAAAGGTTAGCATGGATAATATTGTAAATCGGTATCAAAACATGAAAACTCGTCGAGAACAATTGTAATAATTTTTAGGTACTATTTTATTGTAGTATGAACTATTATTAGCCATGAAATGATTTTATTTGAAGTAGTTTTTTTTTAAATTCATGGATTATCATGTATGGATGTGTGCATTCGAACCCGCACCCGTATCCGTTTCTGTGCAACCTAGTCAGTAGTGACCCACCATTCATAAATTCCTGGATCCGCCACTGCCTGAAGCAGTCTAGATACTTCTTGAAGTACCATACTTGGATGTTGATTCCATTTTTTAAAAACTCAAGATTTCTGTATATCCAGATGGACCAGAGAATGGCAATGAATGCATTGCTTACCTGATCTCCTTTGTCGTCCTATTTCCATAGGTAAAGCAAATAGTTTATAATCCAATCCCGAATCGGTATGCATGCATCGGCCTCAACTCGTAGGCCAAGATCCGAAGAGCTCCAAATCCTTCTTGCAATTTCGCAGTCCCGAAATAGATGAGCCTCTGTTTCCCGATCTTTGCCACACAAACTGCATTCCTCATTGACTTCGACCTTCCTCACCCTTAAATTTATATTTGTTGTGAGGGCTTTGTTCATCAGCCTCCCACACAAAAGTTTTCCATTTTGGAAAAACATTTGTCGCCCACAATTTCCTCCAGAATCTGATCATCTTCCTTTCGACAGTCATTCCTCCTTTCTTTTCCATCATGAAAGCATATACTCTTTTCGTACTGAATTTAGTGGAGTTATTCTGTAACACCCCCAAATGTCTCTCTTTTTGGAAAACTTATTTTAATATAAAACTCCTTGAGAAACTTGAGAGTATTACCGCCACGTGATAACGTTAAAGGCTTTAATACTAACTACTAACTGAACATTAAACTAATGCAGCGGAATAACTGAAATAACTTCTCTTTATTGATATAAACTTTATTGATATAACTATAACAATGGAAATATAGAAAATAAAATGATAACTCCTTGACTAATTATGATTCCTCACTAGCTCCCCCATATGAAGTATGCATCATATCAACCTGTAAATTCTGCTCGCCAAAATAGGGTCATCACAGGGACAAAGCCATAAAACAAAATAAACAAAACGCGTGTCAGTAAAAATACTGAGTACATGTATATGCGGAATATAAAAACACTTTATTTAATTAAACATCTGAAATATTTAATTTCGAAAAGCCTTCCTTGAATACTTCATAATTATATAACATAAAGTATTTAACTTTAATAAAAACTCATTTTCCTTGCCTAGGTACCTTTCCTAAAGTGTGCACACCCCCCAAGTTTAGTATTCCTTAATGAGTCAATGGCGAGGGGAACTACCTTGTCCACATGACTTATACAAAAAGTACATGGGTAAAATATAACAGCTACCGTTCTTGTTTATAACAAGCCATTGCCTCTTTATAATTTGTGATCATAAAAGATCATATATCTAATAAAAATCTTTCGGAAATAATACTCCTTTAAAAGAATAATAATTCTTATGTGAAACCTTAGCCATATAAGAGGCATAAAATTAATAACATGTTTATGAAATCATCTTGATAAGCGTTTATAGTAATACTAATAGAAATAGTTATGATAGTAATGCTAAAAATAACAAAGCTAAGAAACAATGTACTATGCAGTAAACATAATGCACTGCGAACCTTTACAAAAATAATGGCCATACTAATTAGACTATGATAATAAGCTTTCCTACAACTTGACGCATACATGTTTAGTTGGATAGCAGTAGCCTAGCAATTAAAGCAATAATGACAAAAGAAAAGTCTTATATGACAGAATTGTTACAATGACTACCGAAACATATTTCAACATATAGCTAGTAATATTTTGCCGATTGAAAGTAAATTTGATTATAGACTACTAGCATGTTCATAATAAGTCATAAATTTAACATACTTATGTAAACTCATAATATTCATAATAAAACTCATAATGTTCATAATAAAACTCATAAAACATGCGTTTCAATTCAAAATAACAACCCTACAAATATGATACTACGCATGCAGAACAATATTTAAAGATCTACATATACACGCACCTTAAAAATTAATAACTACTAGGGAGAAGAGAGAAGGTAGGCTAAGAGGGAGAGAGTTTAAACTTGAGAAAAGAGATGTATTTCTCAAATTTGGTGTGAAGAATATGATGGGTGGATACCCTATTTATACTAGTTGGATAGGTAGAGTCGTATTAGGACTCAAAAACTAAAAGTTGAATTTAAGAGAAAAGATAAACAAATCTAGCTAAGATCTAACAAATTTTTACGATCATCCAACTAAGATTCGGAAAAGATAAAATTATCCCATAATACATAATTCTAGAAGCTAAAATAATTAAAAAGATAAACAAAAAGGAAAAGTAACCAAAAACTTTGCTAATAAGCATCTAACTCACTGACGTGAGTTGTTAAGCTGGAATTTTTTTTTCTTTTCTTTTTGTTAATATTTTAGAATTTCCTTAAAACATTTTTTTTTATTATATTTTTAACAAACTACTTGGATTTAAATTAGTAAACTTAGGCCCAAAATCCCTTTGGACTAGAATTTATTTTAAATACCCAAAATCTTTTATAAAAGCCTCTTTTAAAAACCTTTTTAAAAAAAATAGATATTAACTTACTAAAAATACAGAGTATTACAGACTAACCCCTCTTAAAAGAAGTTTCGTCCTCGAAACTTGAAGCAAGTAAGTAAGCAATAAAGCAAGTAATTCCCATATACCAAAAAAAAATTCTGTAAAAGTAAGTTGGCTTACTTAATAAGTCAAAATTAGGTCAAAAATAGCATTTTAAGTTAAAAGCGCGAAACTCTATCGCATTCTACCCCTCTTAAAAGGAGTTACGCCCCCGTAACTCGCTAAGACTTAAAACTTAACTTAAAAATCATTTACCAACTTTGTAATACAAACAATATAAGAGTCATTGCTGGAAAGGGAATAACAAAATTACTAAATAGATAATACTTTCGAAAATATCTTTTTAGCTTTGAAAATTAACATCTTTTTCAAGGTATTAATAATAGAAATATTTGCCTTCAATAATAGATCAACATAATAAAGAAAATATTTAACTAAGTCAACAAGGGTAGTTTATGACAAACTGAAAAGTTTATAAAATTTGAATAGGAAAATTTTCCAAAATTAATAAAGAACTAATATTGATACTAAAACAAGTGTTGCTGAAAAACAACTTGAGGTGAATGGTAATATATTAAAAAAAAATGTTATAATATAGTGAGTAAATTATAAAACCTTTCGTAAGCTTTACTTGAAAATGTCATAATCAAACATGCCTTTTCTTTTATAAAATAAAAAAAAATTGCTTTCTCCTCAAAAAGCTTCACAAAACTCATGAAGAACTCATAATGAATATCAACAAAATAACGTTGATCATACTTTATTACAAATCGAATGAAATCATTTCATATGCTAAACTTGTTAACATAATAACAAAACACATACTTCAAGAAAAACAGTCTTCCTTACTTAGGACCTCAAAACTAGAACTCCTCAAAAATCATCTTAAAATTTTCCTTGAAATACCATAATCAATATTCTCTCAAAATAGACAGTAGTTAACTAGGGCTTTAGACAATAAATAAACAACATTGCTTGAAATTCATATAATATTCATTTCAATAAAATTAACTCCTTCACATAATATATACTCAATGCTTAAAATCCATAAGACAAAAAATACAACTACTCTTTCCAAAATCAATTACCTTGATTGACTAGTGTATTCCCTTTTCTCCTTTATTAAGCTCCTGATTTTTTTTTTCCAAAAGTATATTTCTTCCACTATTAGAAACTTAGAGTCACTTAGCTCTTTTAATAATTAATATACCCAATCCTTTATAACTCGTTGCAACAAACATCAAGCAAGAGTTTAAGACTACTCCCAAAAATAATACTTCTCATGACACTTAATAATACCCCTTAGCATATATTTAGAGAGTTCTAGTATCTTACTTCCACCTTTTAAAACAAAAAAAAAAATCTAAAGGAACCTATTAAAAATTTAAATATTGTCTTTCGTACTTTCTTTGCTTAACTATAACAACGATAACTCCTTTAAATATATTTACAATTCATCATAGAGTAAGATTCCTTAATTAAATCAACTTCAAATATGATATCTCATATACCTATAAGGTCCTGATCATAATATCCCTTATTTTGCCACCTTTTTAAGGTTATAGCTATATCATTGCTATAATGGTGTTGACTTTATCCATAAACAAAATATATAACTTATCTAAATCATGATAATTTACCCAAACGAGTATAAATCATTGATCTCCTACTTCTACTTTCCACAAATCATAAATTTTTCCTTTCTTACTCATGTCACCATATATTAAAGATCACCCAACTGAATAAAACTTCAAATTACTATTTCACAATCCTTAGCACATATAATAATGTATTGTCTTCTTCACTCCTACTAAAAAAAAATAACTACTAAACTTCTTTCCTTCAAAGGAATAAATCAAGACACTCTTCACCTTTAATGAATCTAAAATAGTCAACTTGGCTTACTTTGAAGTCATAGGTTCTTGTAACACTTATAAATCAACAAAACAAACATATAAATCACTTTGCATGAATTAGATCACATGCATACATGTCATATAAGACATTAAATAACCAAATTCATCTCGTAGAAAATATCCGTGCCAAAAAAAATGCCTCAAAAGATAGTAATATCACAACTTGCAAGTAGTTTCTTAATAATATGCCATGAAAGACAGAATAATAACTCAATTCTTATAAAAAAAATATAATAAACTCTTTCTTTTTCTTATGAAAAAGACAAAGATTTTTCATATTAACTTGACAATAAGTCACACTTCCTTGAGATATATATAAAAAAAATCATATTTCTAATATAACAATGAATAACTAAATTATTGATATAAAAAAAATTCAATACTTCATTAAAAAAAATTCATCTTTATAATTCGGAAAAATATATATAGATATATAAGTAAAATACAAATTACATGTTGACATAATAGTCAGAATAGAAATAAAATTTTAACTGTAATCTGAAATGAATAAAAAAAAATATTCGAAATTCCAAAAAAATTCGCTTGAAATTTTTTTGAAGATTACATATATAAGTACTCCCTCTGTATTTTTTTATCTTTCCTACTTTGACTTTACTCGTTTGCCAATGCACTTATTCAACTTTAAATATTTTTCATTACATATTAGTAAAAATTATAATGATTGAATATTAATAAATTACTATTTGAGAAGAATCAAATAAAACAAAGACTCATATTTATTTTTTTTTTTAAAAATAAAATTAATTTATTCTCCCACATTGTGAATAGTGTTAAGATTCTAAGTGAGAAAGATAAAAAAATACAGAGGGAGTATATGATTAAAAATTATTTATTTGAGTACTAGGTTCATGACAAAGAATAGTCGGGCCAATGAATTTCCCAGGAAAAAGAGTTGGTTACACGCAACGTTGGTGAGAGCCCAAGCTTTTCCTTGCCAGAAACAATGCCAACCCAACTTATCCAAATCAATCGTTTTTCCTCAAATAATAAAATAGATTTTTATGCATATTTAATATAAATATGAAAAGAATGCGAAACTATCTAACCTATATGCCCATCCTTAAGTCTACCCATTAATTTTAGATTCCAGTTTCATATCCCTAGGCTTTTAAACTGATACCACTTTTGTAACACCCCCAAATTTCTCTCTTTTTGGAAAACTTATTTTAATATAAAACTCCTTGAGAAACTTGAGAGTATTACCGCCACGTGATAACGTTAAAGACTTTAATACTAACTACTAACTGAACATTAAACTAATGCAGTGGAATAACTGAAATAACTTCTCTTTATTGATATAAACTTTATTGATATAAACTTTATTGATATAACTATAACAATGGAAATATAGAAAATAAAATGATAACTCCTTGACTAATTATGATTCCTCACTAGCTCCCCCATATGAAGTATGCATCATATCAACCTGTAAATTCTGCTCGCCAAAATAGGGTCATCACAGGGACAAAGCCATAAAACAAAATAAACAAAACGCGTGTCAGTAAAAATACTGAGTACATGTATATGCGGAATATAAAAACACTTTATTTAATTAAACATTTGAAATATTTAATTTCGAAAAGCCTTCCTTGAATACTTCATAATTATATAACATAAAGTATTTAACTTTAATAAAAACTCATTTTCCTTGCCTAGGTACCTTTCCTAAAGTGTGCACACCCCCCAAGTTTAGTATTCCTTAATGAGTCTATGGCGAGGGGAACTACCTTGTCCACATGACTTATACAAAAAGTACATGGGTAAAATATAATAGCTACCGTTCTTGTTTATAACAAGTCGTTGCCTCTTTATAATTTGTGATCATAAAAGATCATATATCTAATTAAAATCTTTCGGAAATATTATTCCTTTAAAAGAATAATAATTCTTATGTGAAACCTTAGCCATATAAGAGGCATAAAATTAATAACATGTTTATAAAATCATCTTGATAAGCGTTTATAGTAATACTAATAGAAATAGTTATGATAGTAATGCTAAAAATAACAAAGCTAAGAAACAATGTACTATGCAGTAAACATAATGCACTGCGAACCTTTACAAAAAATAATGGCCATACTAATTAGACTATGATAATAAGCTTTCCTACAACTTGACGCATACATGTTTAGTTGGATAGCAGTAGCCTAGCAATTAAAGCAATAATGACAAAAGAAAAGTCTTATATGACAGAATTGTTACAATGACTACTGAAACATATTTCAACATATAGCTCGTAATATTTTTGCCGATTGAAAGTAAATTTAATTATAGACTACTAGCATGTTCATAATAAGTCATAAATTTAACATACTCATGTAAACTCATAATATTCATAATAAAACTCATAATGTTCATAATAAAACTCATAAAACATGCGTTTCAATTCAAAATAACAACCCTACAAATATGATACTACGCATGCAGAACAATATTTAAAGATCTACATATACACGCACCTTAAAAATTAATAACTACTAGGGAGAAGAGAGAAGGTAGGCTAAGAGGGAGAGAGTTTAAACTTGAGAAAAGAGATGTATTTCTCAAATTTGGTGTGAAGAATATGATGGGTGGATACCCCTATTTATACTAGTTGGATAGGTAGAATCGTACTAGGACTCAAAAACTAAAAGATGAATTTAAGAGAAAAGATAAACAAATCTAGCTAAGATCTAACAAATTTTTACGATCATCCAACTAAGATTCGGAAAAGATAAAATTATCCCATATACATCATTCTAGAAGCTAAAATAATTAAAAAGATAAACAAAAAGGAAAAGTAACCAAAAACTTTGCTAATAAGCATCTAACTCACTGACGTGAGTTGTTAAGCTGGAATTTTTTTTACTTTTCTTTTTGTTAATCTTTTAGAATTTCCTTAAAATATTTTTTTTTAATTTTATTTTTAACAAACTACTTGGATTTTAAATTAGTAAACTTAGGCCCAAAATCCCTTTGAACTAGAATTTATTTTAAATACTCAAATCTTTAATAAAATCCTCTTTTAAAAACCTTTTTAAAAAAAAATAGATATTAACTTACTAAAAGTACAGAGTATTACATATTCCATGTCCACTTGTATTCAACCTCCACTTCACACTGTGGAATGTACGTCGATAATATCATATATGCTGTATTGGGCGTAAATAAGTTTCTTATAAGTGTTGAATTCCACGTTTTGCCTGTAGGATTCATGAGGTTGTTGACTGTGGTTATACCTGTCTCCTGCAACCTAACTCCGCACTTCTGCTGAATTGGGCCTCCTTTTACCCATTTATCCTCCATTACTCTTGTAGTCCTACCATTTCCAATAATACGTATAAAACCTTCCTTGCATGCTCGGATTGAACGATACAAACCTCTAAAACCCCATGTTGCATTTCTCAGCTCGTCTCCTCTCAGTGCTAATGTAATTGGAGATGCCTTATACTTTGGCTTCATGTGACTTTTGATATCAAAAGCCCAGAATTTTCATGAATCCTTATCGCTTGTTTTGCCGGGAGGGACACGTTGTATAAATGAACATTTTTGATTCCTAGCCCACCATTGCTCTTTGGTAGCTCTATGAGCTCACGTTTTTTTTCCAATAAATGGGTTTAGAATTCTTATTATTTCTAAAGAGGAATGTCGTAAATATGGATTAATCTCATCTGCTACCTTCTTTGGTATAAGGAAGACCGACAAGACATGGTGGCATCAGGGCCGTCTTTGAGATTTATGGGGCCCTGTTCTAAAATAGAAATTGGGCCCATTCTTTTTCGTTAGTGAGAGAAAAAAGACCACAATTTTCCATAAAGAAGTAGAGAATCAATACTAATTGATGTATTGGTTTCATTTTTTATAATTATGAAAAAGAATTAATGACTATATTTGATGTAAGAAGTTAGAAAGTGTTAAAGATATGAAGGTTGAATTTTTGGTGGGAGAGATTGAGGAAGATGATGGATGATAGTGTTAATTATGGAGTCCAGATAATGGAGATGTGGAGCGTTTGCCGTTTACAAAGCATCAGACTTTTTCAAATTGGGCTCTTCTATATATAACCAAAAAAATTTGGATCAGGGGCCCTGTGCAAAGGGGCTCTTTGCACACCCACAGCTACAACCCTGGGTGGCATATTGATGCTAAGATGCCATTTATTAAGAGTATTCTTCCTACATGCGATAGGGCTAAATTCTTCCAGTCCCCTTCTCTCTTACGTACCTTTTCGACAAGCGGTCTAAACTTTGTTGAACTTCTACCATCAATCTCAATGTTGCATCCCAAGTACTTGCCCAAACTTTCAGCTCGACGGGGTTCCAATAATGCTTCTCATGAATCTTCTAAACCTTGAACGAATGTTGGGGCTAAACATGATGATTAAGGACTTTGTGTAGTTAATAACCTCTCTAGAGTAGCAGCTGAAATTATGCAGTATTTTTAATGGCTTCACATGATTGAGGTGTGGCTTTGAAGAAAATTAGAGAGTCATCTGCAAAAAAAAAGATGAGAAACAGGAGGACTATTTCTGGAAATACGTAAACCCTGAAATAACCGTTCATCTTCCGCTCTCGAAATTAGTCTTGACATAATTTCCATAACAAGAATAAACAAATAGGGGGATAGAGGATCTCCTCGCCTGAGTCCGTTGAATAAGTTCTTTCAATAAAATATAATAAACTGTTAATCTATACAAATATATTAAAAGGCGTGAGCTCATTTAAAAATAATAACAATGTGTAGCTACTAGGAATCGAATTGAACACATGACCTTTGAGATGAAGGCCCTGTTCTTTTGGACTTATTTTCAGTTCAGTTCAGTTCCGTTCAGTTAAGTTCAGATCAGTTCAGTATTATTATTATTATTATTATTATTATTATTATTATTATTATTATTATTATTATTATTATTATTATTATTATTATTATTATAATTATTAATTATTCTTATTATTATTATTACTATTAATATTAATTATTATTATTTATTATTATTATTAATTATTATTAATATTATTATTATTAATTATTATTATTACTATTACTATTATTATTATTAATGTTATTATTATTAATTATTATTATTTAATAATAATTATTATTATAATTATTAATATTAATATTATTATTATTTATTATTTATTATTATAATTATTTATTTTAATATTAATTATTATTATAATTATTATTATTATTATTATTATTATTATTATTATTATTATTATTATTATTATTATTATTATTATTTAGTTTAGTTTTGTTCGGTTCGGTTCAGTTCACCCAATTACGCCTGGTTCAGTCCAAAAGAACGGGGCCAAAATGTGAGAGTTTAATCATCAATCCACTACAATTTTAGTGTTTGATGTTTTGAAGTAAAACATAATAAAGTCTTATAATCATATATAACTATAAAGACATAAACGAGCTTTTGATCTCTAACACTTTTTATCCCCAATTCCTTATAAGTTTGTTTAAACAAATTATCATGTCACAACGTCCACTTTTCAATTTCGCACTATTAGACAGAAAATTAAAAAAGCTAATAAAAACAATTATGAAATTTATGAATAATAATATATTTGATAATTGTAACTGACCCCCGGGCATCGCCCGGGGCCAAAATACTAGTTTATATTGATAAAAGTTGTTAAATAATAGTTTTATTAATGTCATACTTAAAACAAATCTAATGATATATTTCTTAGAATATATATTTGTTATATTATAAGATACTTCCTCCGTTTTTTTACTTATAACGGTTTGACTTTTACACTATTTACCAACTCTACTTGGTTTATCTTTGGTGATTTATAGGTAAGAAAATACATATTCATGTGGGATCTTGTTAGATTCGTCTCAATGTATATTTTCCGAATATCTACTTTTCATAGTTTTTAATTATCTGTAATTAAAGATATTAATAGTTGAAGTTATGCATTGGCATGCGTGAAAGTCAAACGGTTGGAAGTAAAAATATACCGTGGAAGTATATTTTTGGTCAAACCAAATTTATTTGAAACGCGTGTACATTATGGAAAGAAATGAATGGAGTATTTTATAATTGGATTTCAAAATACTCCTATTCAGATGGACATGATCAAATACCAACCATAGTTCTACGTACACCTAAGGCCAAATAAGTACGTATCTTTTCGAAGAGTATGTATCGTTCAAGTTAGTATGTATACTTTCAAATGAATATGTATTTTTTCAAATGAGTGTGTACATTTTCTACAAATGAGTATATCATATAAGCATGAAATTTTTGCAGATGATTTTGTTTATTTGTAAATGTGTATATTGTTTTTTCAAATGTGTATTTGGAGAATATGTATTGTTGACATTAGTGATTCTTGTTGTTATACAAATATGATGATGATTTTTGTACAATATCTTGAAAATGATCTTTTGTCCATATTTTCAAGATGAGTATTTGATGGTGTTATCTAAGTTGAGTAAGGCAGTGGGCAATGATGAAATTATAGGGAAATAATTTCTAATAATCGTAAAAAATTGTACTTGTTAGAGTTTACGAAACTTATTTCACCCTATTTTTGTTGTCACTTGAGAATTTTCATACACATTCAAACAACAAAGATTTTTACATGAGACGCGTCTCAATCATTTAGAATAACCGAGACGAGGTCCCGCTATCGGTTTATAAGCGAGTTAAAATGAGTATATGTCGTGGACTAAGTTGTAAGTTGTAACTAGTATTTACATACATACAATGCGTGGATGCATTATACAGAGTCAATTAGTGTAGTATCAAGTCAAAGTTTTATGTAGTCTGATTTTGAGATAAAATTAGTATGAGTGGAAATAGAGTGGAGAAATCCCCAATATTTCATATACTAAAATAATAAAATATGACATTTTGTGTCTAGTAATCCGACAAAAGTTCAGAAAATATCTATGAAATTATTAGAGGCAGAAATTATTAGAGGCAGAAATGAGAACTAAAACTAATGAACGAGTATTTTTCACATGTATTCCATGACTTTGAGCAAATTAATCAAAGCAAACTTTGACATTGCATCTTTTGCGTGATATAATCTTCTTCTCTCATTTCTAAGATCTCATAATACCTTTTGTGTTATTACTCCTTTTCTTTTTCCTTTTTTTGTCTCTACTATATGTTCAGTGACTCCACATTTCTTTTCTTTGCAACAAATTCCAACAATTTTTTGAAAGTCAAATCAAGTTTTTTTTAAAAGCTTAGTAAAAGAAATCAAAAGATAGAATGAAAACTTTTTTTTTTTGAGGGGAGATAGAATGAAAACTTGAAAACAATCTAAGCTCAATATGTCCATGAAGATACTTGAGTATTAAGAATTTAGCATTATTATGAGCAACCAAATGAGTCACTGTATTTGAAAAGGCGAAAACAAATAGATGAACATGAAATCCATAAACTTGTATATTTCTTAAAGTTCCCTTTCTTTTTTCATTATAAAAAATGAAAGACAACAAAGCAAAAAAAGGGAAAAAGGGAAAAACTAATAGATGAACATATAACTTGTATATTTCTTAAGATTCCCTTTCTTTTTCATTATAAAAAATGAAAGACAACAAAGCAAAATTAAGGAAACTCAAAAATCTAGTTTCCATAAACTTTATTTTCTCTTCTATCGAAATCTGAAAACTCCTTTTGCTTTCTCATCTTCATCCTTTTCCTTCTCATTCCTTGAAATACATGACTATTATCTACTCCCTCCGTTCCATAAAAGTTATTCCAATTTTCACTTTTCATAATTGACATGCACGTTATATTATTAATATTTTTAATTATATAATAGTACAGGTCATAAAAGTTTGGTATTTTTAAAATACTCATTGACACAAATCAAATTAAACCCCACATAACTATTTTTTTCTTATATATTGGAAAAAATTGAGAAATTTATCTTTGCTTACAAAATATTTTCCAAGATTGCAGACAGGAATTGCTTTATGGAACTGGGAGAGTACTCAACATTTAATAATCCTAATCATTCACCTTCTTAACATCTTTATATAAGTTCATTATTATCAATTTTATTAAATTATCAATAGCGACACCAAAAATGAGAAAAACTAAAAATATGAATGACTTTCGGTAGGGAAAAACCAATAATGATTGAGAACATTAACCTTCATTGGCACTACAATTATAGGTGTGAAAGTAAGTATAACTGTATAAGTATCCCCCTAATATTGGTCCAATTTATAAATATATAAACTCATACAAAGATATAATCCCTCTGTTTTTTTTCATTTTTTTCACTTGGAATCTTGACACTATTCATAGTTGAGAGAATCTTCTCAATTTATAAGAAAAATATAGCCATGTGAGATCTTGTTTGATTCGTCTCAATTAAGTACTTTATTAATATTCAATTGTTATAATATTTCCTTAATATATAATGAAAGATATTTAAGCGCAAAGAGATGCATTGAAAGACGCGAACACAAAAGTGAGAAGGATAAAAAAACAGAGGGAGTAATTTCCCAGTTATCGAGCATAAAACTCAACAAGGTCATAAATGCTCGTGAGTAGCACATGCCAATGACTACTCCATCCATTCTCCAAAGCTCTTCCTACTTTTCATTTTTAGTGCCTTTCTTAAAATTGTCTCTGCTTCTACTTTATTTCTTAAGAAAATTTGTCAGAAACCACCTTTTATAACCACTTTTTTGTAGGAAACCACCTTTTAAATTTTTTTGCGTAATTAGCCACCTTTTTGGCTTTCTTTTTTGTTAGGCCACCGTCATTGCGGGAAAATAGTAATTGACCATGAAATTCGGCACCACCGTCACGTGCATGGCACGTGATGGCATTAAACCCTTTTTCAGTCTTTTTTCCAGATTTCCCCCCAAACCCTCCCTCTTCCTTCATCACACTCTCTCTCTCTCTGCCTTCAAAAATCTGCCATTTGAATTTTTTGATTCTCCATCATCCTATCTCTCTCTCTGTGAATTAAATTGCTTCATCTCCCTCCACATTCAATTTCTGTTAGGAACCATAGCTTTTGTGGTTGAGTTTGCAATTATTTCTTTACTCCATACTCTATACTCTGCTGCTAGGTAATTATTGCTCCACAGGCAATCTGATTGAGGTGATTAAACAAATAAACACGTAAGTAATGACGCACCTATTGCACTTTTAATCTCACTTCACTTTTCTACTTTGAATTCTGAAAAAAAAATTCCTTTTTTGGAACTGCCATGGCTACAATATTGAATTTTAAACCCTAATTCTAAACTCATTCAAAGAACAAAAGAAAAGGAGTTCGGAAACATTTATGATTACCTGAATTCAAATGGAGATGAAGCAATTTAATTCACAGAGAGAGAGGAAGATGGAGAATCGAAATTTTTTTGAAGCGAGATGAAGGAAGAGGGAGGGTTTGGGGGGAGATCTGGAAAAAAAAGACTGAAAAAGGGTTTAATGACATCACGTGCCATGCACGTGACGGTCAACACTGAAATTTCATGGTCAATTACTATTTTTCGACAACAGGTAACTTCCAACAAAAAAGAAACCAAAAAGGTGGCTAATTACCCAAAAAAATTAAAAGGTGGTTTTCCACAAAAAAGTGATTATAAAAGGTGGTTTCTGACAAATTTTCCTATTTCTTATTTGGTAAAGATTTATTCCCTTTTTACACTATTTACCCCACTTATTGGACCTATATAATTCTACATTCTTTCATAACAACATTCACTCTTCTATTATGAAAAACAAAAAACGAATTACTTTCATACTTTCTCTCCTATATATAGGAAGATCTTTAAAAGATGGAGGGAATCATCTAAGTTTGCATAGTCCTGCCTAGTCTTGAGAAGACAAATGGATATTCAATTGCATCTAGAGACTAGAAGGCATCCAATGAATTAACTCTCATGATATAATGCATCACCATCATATGTTTACATATGAGTTCAGTTAAATGAAGAAAATCACATCATATATGACTTCTAAATGCATCTAATAATGTCAATCATTCCCCAATTTGCCTTTCATAAAGATCTCCCACAATGAGGAAATTTGAATTTGATGCTCAGCATCTGCCTTTGAGCCGTATTGTAAATGCCTGCAATGCTAGAAGAACTTTCTTTATCCTTTCTTCGGCTTCTGCATCAATCAAGTTACCCTCACTATCAAATTTGGCAGGTGGTTGAAATGCATTCGAGAAAAATTCTGGCTTGTTGATGAAGTGAAGATCGAGATACACTCCAATTTGCCTCAAATGATACTGGGCTCGACCCCCACCAAAACCTCCTCCAGTACTTATAATTGCAGCAGCCTTATCTGCCCAAACAGTTGGTGGTCGAGATGCCCAATCTATTGCATTCTTTAAAGGAGCTGACAACAAGAGAAAAAGTTGCAGCAAAATTTTAAAATCAACAAGTGACAATTGCAGTAACATTAGAATGGAGCCTGCCAAAACCTTCTAAGAATATATTCCATGGCCAAACTCAAAAATGACCGATCGACGAAGCATGGCAAAACAATGTTCTAGAGCTTTATTCCTTGGTGAAATGATACTCAGAATATATGACCAAGCTAAAGTAATCAGCAGTAGAGCAGGGGGTAACTCAGCAAGATAATGTTGATTTACCAGCTAATTAGAGCTTAGGACTTTCTTTTTCTTTTAACTTTTTTTCACCTTATTTTTTAGGGAGACGGCCAGAGGGGATTAATAGCTTCAGCCCCTCCCCAAGAACTTGCAAAATTCAGCAGATGGGAACCGGACATAAATCAGAGATCCCTGATATACATAATTATGCATAGAAATGTAGGTTCCTGTCCTATGAATCTCACTTACAGGATTTTCGAGTAAAGGATGGAATTTAATAAAAGAAGTCACCATAAACAAAACGTTGATATTCATTTTGGGAAGTTCCAACTTCCATGGTAGGAGTTGAGAAAATTTTATTAGGACAAAGGAAGTATGGGCTTCGTATCTGCAAGCTTCATTCATACAAAGTTCTTTTACGATAAACAAGCACTACATACTGGTTGTCAAATTATAAGTACCATTTGTATGGGGAACTAAATTTAGATGTAATCTTTGAACTTATGAAACTGCTCACACTCAAAAAGTCATGAAGACAATAAGATTAGTGTTGCAGAGGGACAGGCTGCCGGCTCCTTGAGTGGCAGAATATGGGTCTGAAAACTTTGCAACTAGATAAACTACCATGCAAAGTATGAAATGAGTGGCAGAATATCGCGTGGGTGAATTGAGTCCATGTATTACTCAGAGATACGATGTGTATGCCATTTAGGGCCTAAGATTACAACTGTACTTAAACAGAAGGCAAATGGCAGCCCAAAAAGTAGATAGAATGCTGCATATGCAGTGAATTCATACAGATATTTTATACTAATCAGACATGTTAGTCGCCAAAGCCTAAGTGGCTAAGCCTCAAAGAAGTTATCCTGTGTTGCATCTTTGCTAAAAGATCAGTGGTGGAATGTTGAAATCTAACTCAATGATTTTTGATTCTCCATTTAAAAGATCACTTTAGCATCTTTGACCAAGGCACCATTATATTGGCATCAGTCATCACTACTTCACTAGTGATCCCCAAAATCTCTGCTCTACCTAATGGATAAATTAACAAACTTGACCACTATCAAGAATATAGGATATTGTATATCTAAATTTCCAATCATTTGACCATTATATTCACCCATTAGCTATTGTTGCTTTACTTGGTAAGCAGATTAACAAAAAAATGATTCGCAAGACAAAAACAGACAAGCCAAAAATGACATATATAATAAAAAACAACTGTGAGAAAGTGGCCAGACAGGACTTTCTTACATTTTAATTTAGAATATGTTGAATTCCTCAACCATAAGCACTTGTCTGGAATCTGGATATGATAACAAAAGTGATGACTGATTCTGTGACCATCAATCAGCTATAGAAATTCGAAAGTGCAAACCATAACAATTGTTACTAATCAAAATTGATTTTTCGTCATCACAACTTCTGTCAATTCACTAAAAATTCTCCGCGAGTACTAATTCTTGCTGATCATATTTGAATTCAGTTAAAAAAAATTGTATTTTACTTCCTCTTATGTCGGTGTCACCATTGACTATAATCAAATTCAGATTTAAAAAAACCAACTCCACCATATTTGCACCAATTTTGAAAGATTAAGCAATCAAATGAGTATATAGAAGTATATGTAAATTTTTAATGTACTCCATTTTATTTCCTACTGCAACCCTCACATCCACAATCATACTCTCAGAAGCAAGAAATTTCGCGAAAAAAACACAGAAACATGCAATTAACCAGCAAATCATAACTTCAAAGTACCAATTATCACAGATTCTTTAAAGAAAACTGGTAAAATCGCAGAAACTAGAGAAATTGAAGAGATAACATACGAGTGACAGAGTAATTGTACTCAGGAGAAGCAAAGAGAACACTATCAGCTTCTAGAATCTTCTGACGAAACGCTTCAACAACGGGTGGATAAGTACCTTCGACCTCGAGATCAGTGTTGATCATCGGCAATGGCGAAATATCAATGTACTCAATCTTCATACCTTTGATCGATTCAGAACATATCTTCATTGCTGAAGAAAAAATTGCAGCACTATAAATGACGATTACATTATAGAATTGATTTTGAGTTGTGAATGGAGGAGAGAGAATGTTACCTGATCGAAGGAGGCCTCTGTTGTAGGAATTCTTGCGAATTGAGCCACAAAGAGCTGCGACATTGATCACTGGTTTTATTGCTGCTGCCTCCATTTCTATGATCCTATATTTCTATCTCTACCTTTTGTCTCTACTTTTTAGGCTATGTTCTCTTTAGAGTTTAGGGGTAGATGTAGATTGGATATATTGTGTTTGTGTTGGCTTGTCTTGAACTTAAGAAACTAAATTCACATCCAATTTTAGCTTTTTAGTTTGCTTACTCCTAGTTTAACAAGTTTGGACTGAAATTGACTGGATTTTGACCTATTCTAGTTTGCTTACTCCTAGTTTTCTTCGCCCTGATTTGTACGGTAACTATTAGTTATTTTTTGTTAAAGTAATATCATATCAAAGTAAATTTGAAAAATTCAGACAAACCTTTGTATCTCGATTTACATATTATAGAGTATGTTTAGGATTTCATCCATTATACACCCAGGTGTATTATGTACATGATACACTTAAGACTAATTTTTATTCATTTGCTCATTTGAAACTTTCCTTTTTTAGAAAATTTTGCTCAGTTGGATGATTTTAAATGAACAATGAACAAAAAAAATAGCCTTGGGTGTACCAGCTCACGATACATCCAGATGTATGATAAATTTTTTGGTATGTTAAGTTCAATATTAGTAAATTCTATAAAAAAAAATAGATATTTAAGGCCTTCATGAATCACGAAAAGACGAATCCAACAAAATTTCCACATGCATATATATTTTTTTATCTTATAAATTAGGGTCAGAATTTGATAGTCTTTCCTTCACTTCTATTTATAGTGTGTGGATGGTTGAGAGGGTAAATATAGTCTTCTTTCAATGAATAAAGACAATAATTAGACAAGCAAAGCCTTAAAACGGTAAGAGAATGCATCAAATAATTTATTCCTAAGCTAAAATACATCATCATAACCTTCCAAATGAGTTCAACTATATGATAAAAACCACATCATATAGCTCATTCAAATGCATCCAATTAGGTGAATTGCATAATGATCTCCTTTTGGAATTAGTTCGTGGCTTTCAACCGTATAGTGAACACCTGCAATGCTAAAAGAACATTCTTTATCCTTTCTTCAGCTTCTGCATCAATCAGATTACCCTCACTATCAAACTTAGCAGGAGGTAGAAATGCATTCAAGACGAACATGGGCTTGTTGATAAAGTGAAGATCCAGAAATACTCCAACTTGCCGAAGATGAAATTGGGATAGCCCACCTCCAAACAGACCTCCAGTACTAAGTATTGCAGCAGGCTTATCGTCCCAAGCATTTGGTTCTCTAGATGCCCAATCTAGTGCATTTTTTAAAGGAGCTGACAACAAGAACAAAAGACTAATTACAACTTTACTACTTTAGCATCAATACAATAAGTGAAAATTACACTAAGTTTTACTAGTTCAGTTGAGTAAATATAAGGTGAATGACCCAAAAACATGTTTCATAAAACCTACCCTCGCTTCATAACCAATTATTAACTATAGACACTTATAATTTGCTAATATTGTGGTTGCTTCACATGGAAAACAAAAGCATACACAGTGATGGTTTTCGAGAGGTGAAAAACTGTATAGTTATTTGCATGACAAACGCTTGAAGAAGTTATTTCTTACTTCCTCCGTTCTGAAATAAGTGAAACACTTCTCTCACATACAAGAGAGAAGCGTTTCACTTTATTTCGAAACTATAAGATAACATTTCCTACAAAGTTGTTTAAGCAAAAAACCACTAAAATTATTTGCTAAGGGAAAGAGAACAAAACATACGAGCGAAAGAGTGATTATACTCAGGAGAAGCAAATAGAACACTATCAGCTGCAAGAATCTTCTGGCGAAACGCTTCAATGACAGGGGGAAAACCGCCGTTCTCCTCGAGATCAGTGTTTATCATTGGCAATGGCGATATATCAATGTAATCAATCTTCATACCTTCGATCGATTCCGAGCATATCTTCATAGCTGATTCAAAATATCACCAGTAAATGTAATCATCTTCACATTACATCAGTAATCTTGCATAGAAAATTGAGAGGAAAAAAAGAACCTGATCGAAGAAGACCTCTGTTGTAGGAACCTTTGCGAAGCGAGCCGCAAATGGCGGCTACATTGATCACCGGCTTCACTGCTGCTGCTGCTGCAATTATTATCTCCATTGCAGAAGTTGGTCAGTATATATAGGGAAGCAGAGAGTTGTAAGAGGGAATGTTTGAGCGGGAAATGAGAAATTAAAGAAGAATAGTATCAAGGTACCTACTTCATTTTTTTTCATTATTGTTGAAAATAATTGAAAGATTTTGCTTTCGGCATTGTACTTGTTTATGCTAAATTGTAGTTTTGGAAATAATTTAGTTCAGAGAAGGAATGAGGGTGGGGTTTGTTTGCATTCAACTACTCAACCTTTATTCTAATTTGTGATGCAATAAGTGTACCTTTTTTGGTCTCAAATTGTAGTCTTGTCATAATTTAGTTTAAGGTTCCAATCCAAGTACTAGATAATCTAGTCTAATTATCAACGGTCTCCATCCTGAAATAAACTACTCCTTTTGTCATCATTTTAGGATATTGCAAAATGGAGATCACTTCTCGAGTCTCCATTGCTCGCTTTGTCCCCTAGAGGTGTCAAAAAGACAAAAACAGACACGATTAGTGGGTCAACTTGATACCAACTCGATCTGAACTTGGTTAGACCCAAGAGTCAGCCCCCATATATACATGATCGAGACCCGATCCGAGATCAACACGACCCGACCGATACTCCACTAGATCATATTCTGACCCGACTATACCGACCCGAATACAAACCCGCGACTGATTGGACATTGTAACCTGGACCCGATCCAAAGGTAACCCAAAACCCGATCAGACTTGATAAATACCCGATTTTGTCCGGCTTGTTTCTAACACGACCTGAATTCAACCCAAATCTTGAACGATAATAATAATTTTAAAAATATTAAAAAGAAAGTCAGATTAGGCCGGAGTTCCAGATTTTGGCTTCATGTCAATGCATGCGTGCACGGTGCTAACAAGATTAGGCCCGAATAATAATTTTAAAAACTTTAAATCTAAACCCTTAGCTCAATATCACTGCGTACATGTGTGCACGGTACAAACCAAACTCAGATTCCATTAGCCTAGACATACATTAGTCCAAAGGCCCAATTTCCAACATTTATGATTGCAGCTATAAGAAATTCTCATGTCAAAACTTTCTTTTATAAGGCAATATACTCCCACCCTCTCAAACTTACATTGATGTGATACTTTAATCTCAACTTTGTTGTTTTGCTTTTCACAAGGAGAAGCAAGAGATCAACAATACAAGAATAACAAGATCAAAGGCAATAAACTTAATCTAATGTGGTATTTTTTTAGGTTTTTTGTTAGAAAATACCTTATAAAATATGTTTTTTGCGAAAAAGTACATTATAAATAAAAAAAATGTTGTCAAAAAAGGTTTTTTTGTTGTGAATATATACCTTTTGCTAGATTTTGGGAGTTTACCAAAATCTCTAGCATTGACTTGGTCATCTGACTTGCACCGTTGCACGTGATCATTAAATCAACCCAAATCCTTAATCTTGACCCCCTAATCATAAATTTTGGTGAAATATTTATGTTGAGATTAAGGAAAGTTGAATTACACTTTGACGAGCAGAGTAGTTGAATGAAGTAGAGAAGAGCTGGTTGTTATTGTTGTTTTTCTTGTGGTTGTTGCTGTTGTTTTGTTTATTAGGCTGAGTGAAGTCGATGTTGAAGCGATTGTCGAACAAGGAATTAGCAGCGTTATTGAAGTTGTTATTGTTGTTTCCATGCGATTGTGTTTGTGTAGGAAAAACACTATATGTAAAAGCGTAAGTAGCATTTTGTTCAACAATATTGTTTTGACATCTTGTATTCTTGTTGCTGAAATTGGGTTGGCGATTCAAAACCATACCCAAAATTGAGGATATCAGAGTCATTGTACACAGTGACGGATCCAGGATTTTATGGATGGTGGGTCACAACCGACTTTCAATCACTTTATAACCAATCCATAAATTTAAAAAAGATACTTCAAAAGGCGTCAATTGTCAATTTTTTTCTCAAATAAACAATGCAATAAATCTAAGTCAAATATCAATGTATATCATTTTCAGAAAGAAAAAGAGAATATATTTGAATTGACCAAGTAAAAGAATGGAACTTAAAAGAGAGGACAAAACCTATTCTCTCACTTTAAAACTTAACACTCAACCCATCTAATTTCAATTCACAACTCCATAAAACCAAAAAAGAAAACAATTATGAAATCAAACCCAAAAATCCAAGACAGGCAAAGAAGAATACAAATTAAATTTATACAATTCCTCAAACACAAACCCAGAGAACTCTTTTTCTCAATCCCAACCTCCTCTATTAAATAAAAGTAAAAAAAGAAGTTCAAGATCACTCAGTTAGACAGTTACACTCCTATACTTATGTAACTTCAATTCTCCTTCTTCTCTCTCTTCTCCTTCCCTTCTTCTTCCTTCCTTCCCTCAATTTAATTTTCTTTCTTTTAAAGAGGAGCAGAATCGAACCCAATAAAACCCAATAAAAATTTCTACTGAAAAAAAACCAAAAACCTAATGTACTTGACGAATCGACGCCGAATGTGCTTGTATTTCTGCTTCAGAATCAAACAAATTAAAAGAACAGATCCTACAAAAAATGATTTAAGGATCTCGAAATATACGACAGATAATCATCATATTTGACAAACTACTCAAATAGTAATTAAGAGCATGAAGAAAATCAAACATTAAGAAATTTGAAGTATTGATAAATCAAAGAAACCTTGAGAGAGGCATCGATCTGTAAACAAGAGACTGAAAATTAGAGAGAGAGTGAAAACAGAAAGAGAGGGAAGATAGATTGATAAGAGAGAAGAAAGTGAGAGAGACTGAAAAGACTGAAAAGATAGAGTCATTAATTATTACTTTTTTATTTATTTTTTTATAAAAAGTTTTTCATTTTTTTTAAAATAATGGTGGGTTACGTGACCCACCATGACACAGTGTAAATCCGCCACTGATTGTACAACAAAGTACTACCTAGACTGGGGATCAACCAAGCATTGGTTGTCGTCAACAGAAGTAGGAACGGCATCAAGGTGGTCCGGGACGAGGAAGGCGAAAGCTAAGGTGCAGAGGAAGGGGCGGTGATGGCATCGAGGAAGGGGATGATTGGGATACACTCATGGCGGCAGGCTAAGGGGTTAACAGAGTGGGATGTCTTGGTCAGAAGATGAACATAGAGCTGCGGCATCTGCCTTGCAAGTGACAACAGTAAGTGTTTGCTCGCAGACCTCACACACCCACACTGCCCACACATGAAGAGAGAGAACCGGGGGAAGTGGGGCAAAAACCATGAAAAGGGGATCAATTTTGGGTTGATTTAATGATCACGTGCAAGTCACGTGACCAAGTCAACTTCCAAAATCCGGCAAAAGGTATCTTTTCACAAAAAAACGTATTTTATAAGGTATTTTCTGACAGAAAACCCTATTTTAATACAAGAACCCAAGTCCCGAACCGAACTCAATCAGAACCGAACCAAACCCAACCCAATCATACATGAAACCAAATTAACCTGTACATACCCGTCCATGGTGCACTTTAACTCCAAAATAGATCGACATGAAAATTATATGACCCTTACCCTGACCTAATCCCGATCGTATGATGGTTCGAATGTTTCCTGACCCAGATGGAATCGACTCGACCTGCACCTGACCCGTGGGAATGTTTGACTGGAACACACCCGCCCCGGTGCGAGTCAACCTAAATTCGACCGATAACCCGAATTGACACTACTATTGTCCCATTTCATATTTTATTATTTTATTTTTCAAAGTCAAAGTTCATTATTATCCTTAATAAATGCTAAACAATGTATATTAAAATATAAAATCACATGGAATTTTGTTAGTTCGATTTCAATATGTAAAAAAAAATATTTACTTTTAGTTTTATTATAATGTAATCATTTAAAGTTCTGTGTTAGAAATTATGTCGCAAAGCAAATAGGAACTTTAATTTATATAGGGACAAAGGCGGTATGGTATTAATGTGAAACTTCTAAATAAAATACTCGTAATTTCTTTATTTAAGTCCATTATTGCTTCGTGACATATAATTTTAGTCTATTTGCATCAAATGTTCTAAATTATACTGTAGTTAAACTAATGGGATTTGTCTTTCATGAGTCGGAGTGTGAAGGCCCTCAATGCTAGGAGCACATCCTGCAACCTTTTCCTGATCTCTTCATCCATCAAGTCACCGTTACCATCAAACTTTTCTGGAGGTTCGAATGCATTCAAGAATAATTCAGGCTTGTTGATGAAATGAATGTCAAGGAAAACTCCAATTTGGCGAAGATGGTATTGACCACTTTTTCCGCTGCCTTCTACGCTGACGATTGCTGCTGGCTTATCTGCCCATGCATTTGGTGGTCTTGATGCCCAATCAATTGCATTCTTTAGCAGTGCTGCAGAAGGAAATGATTTTTTTTTAATAAGGCAGAAGGAAATTATTTTGAGTATAGAGACCAGAAAAAAAAAACATATGAAATTCATCTCTATTATAGACACTAAAAAATAGAAAAAAAAAGGCAGAACTAACTGCTTCATTTAAACGGAAAAATGGGGTAAAAAAGAAAAAAGTACCACATTTAAACAGGACAACAATTTTTTGAAAAAAAAAATGCAAAGATAGTTCGCACGCATTGCGTGCATATAAGGCTTACAATATATTAAAAGAAACTTTGTGAGCAACTACCACTTAGTTAGGGTGCATTTTCTTCCCCTTAAAAAAATAAGTTTTAGGTCTGATCAGGTCCAATTAGGTAAAATTAGGAGTCATCAGATCCAATCAGGTCTAATAAGTTTAGCACAAATAAGTTCAGGCGAAGAGAACACACCTTTTTGAATGTTCAAAGATGTGTTTATAAATGAGAAGAAAAGATTTTGGAAAGGGGAGGGAGAGTTAGTTTTAAAAAATAGGAGAAGTGGGTCTAAAATATTGATATAATTTGCTCAATGAAGTCATTAATTGGTTGTGCTTCTCAACTAAAAACTTCATAATAGATATGTTTTTGTAAGAAAACTATTTTGGTACTCCCTTTGTTTCAAATTATAAGGCATTTTAGCTCAAAGTTTTTGTTTCAAAATATAAAGCATTTTGCACTAACAATGTAAAATTAAATGTAACTTTATACTATCAAGATAAGATTATAGGTTATTTTCTATCATCAATACAATATTTAATGTCAATTCTTATTACCTATGCAAATCTAACTTAAACTAACTAAATTCTTAATATGCGTAAAAGTGGTTTACATGCCTTATAATTTGAAACGGAGGAGTAATTGTTTTTCGGAAATTTAAAATTAACCGATATTTGTTGTTCATAACTTTTCTTATATTAAGCAGCTACGAATGGCCAATTCCAAATTTATTGAGGGTAAAGTTAGCTAGGTTGAACAATTAGTTATCATGTAAAACTAAAAAAAAATAGAGACATAGAGAGCTCAATTACGTACGTGTTAGAGAGTAATTATACTCTGGAGAAGCGAAAAAAACAGCATCACATTCACGAATTTTCTGCCTAAACTCTTCTACCACCAGCGGAAATGTGCCATTCGATTCAAGGTCCACATTCATCATCGGCAATTCTGAGATGTCAATATCTTCCATCTCCATTCCTTCAATTACGGAGTCTTGACAAATCTTCATTGCTGCTTATAAACCAAAAATATAGTTACTAAAGTGGCCAAATTATATGTGGATATTGGCCAATTTTGAGTAAATAAAATAAGTGCCACATCATAATTTGATTTATATTTGTGTGAGATGACTTTATGGTAAAACAAGAGTAACACTATAAAATATAGGAGTGACTATCATAATTAACCTACATAGTACGAGGGAGACTTTTATCAAAATATAAGATGACATGCATTTTCGATCTTATTGAGTCATGATCTAAAACCGTCCCTAGTCCATACCATTATTTGAGACTTTGTCATGATTTTTACAAATTACACCAAATTATCATCAACCCCAAATAGTAATTTTGAAGTACATTATCTCCTATTAGGAAGTGTCTTGCTCCGACAAAATAGTACTCAAATAATAATTGTAAAAATCCTAATGTTGTAGCCTAATATCTACGGTTCCTTTGAAGACACTTGGGCTCATCTTAGCCGTACACGTGTCCTCTCCTAATAGGTAGAGGAAGGAGGTTTAACCCTTGTGTAAGATTCAGTTGGAAGAAAGGCTTTATCTTTCTGGCCCAAAAGTTAGTCAGAGCCCAGCCCTTGGAGGTGGCTGTTAGTAAGTGGTTGATAAGCCCTCACAAATCATGGTCTGCCACGTGTCATGATATGATTCCTTAGCCAATCAGATGGCTCTATTCTAGGGTTAATTTTAAGGTTAGCTGTCATCTTGCTATCACTATAAATACCCCTGAAATCAGGAGAAAGGGAATTCAATGCAAACAGTGTAAACTTACTCTCTAAAAATACTCTCTCACTTTCTCTCTCTAGATCTACTTTTCTCCTTACAACTCCTGATATCTGACTTAAGCTTCGGGGTGGTGGGTCCCTTTTTGCAGGTTCGGGAGCGAAGCTCAGGCTTGGACTAGGTTGATTCAGACATTTGTTGCACAAGTCTCCAAGAAAGAACATCTAAGGGATACTAGTTTACTTGCTGGACAAGGAGACTAAACATTTAGCGTCGTCTGTGGGGAGACGCAGCGATGACTGATTGTCAATCGTCCAACATTGCCAGAAACCGAAGTCTTCAGGTTAATGTCGAAGACACAGTAGAACACGAGAGACCGCCTCGAGGAAGGGATAGACCCCCGTCCATCATCCATGTTCCTGGACCAACCCAGCAACCTGTCATTCAAGAGAATCTTGAACGTCCAGTGACTGTCGCCCATCTAGAGAACGCCTTAAATGACTTCCAGGCAAAGATGGCAGCAGTCGTCCAGGAACAGATCAAGAGCAACATGCTGTTTTTCCGTCTTAACCCTGAGCCAGCCGTCAACAATCAAGCTCCCCCTAGGGGACGTTCCCAAGAGAATCGTCCAGGTCCTAGTCGACCTGTTCGTCAGGAATCCTCTAGGAGGACGGCCAGTGGAAAGCAGCCAGAAGACTGTGAACAGCGAAGGAAGATGGACTGGAACCTGGTGGTTAGGACCCAGGATCAGGCTCGTCCAAGTGGGCATCGAATGGAAACAGATGCCAGAGAATACCTAGAGGCAAAGAAGGCTGCTGCGTTGCAACGATCAGCGACAGGGTCTACACCATACTTGAGGGACCCTCCTTCGAGGTTGCCGACCAGAACGGAAGGACAGAGTTTAAGCCTCTCTCTTGCCCACCCAAGACAAGAGAGGACGGTGGTTCAGCCCATGGTTTATAGGCGAGCAGCCCTTGCAAACACTTCATCCGATCCCGTGATAAAGGAATATCGTAAGGAGTTCGTACCCATTGAGGGACGAGATGGGAGCTCTCCGATTAACCGGCCTACTCCCTTCTCGGCCAGGATCATGGAGGCGCCCCCATTCCCAAAGGTTAAACTTCCTACTATAGAACCTTTTGATGGAACAACCGATCCAGACGATCACCTATCTGCTTACAAACATCAGATGTACGTCCAAGGAGTAGATGATGCTACTTGGTGTAAGAACTTTCCAGCAACTCTGAAGGGAGTAGCTCAGAAGTGGTTTAACAATCTTCCACCCAATTCAGTCAACAATTTCACTGAACTCGGTTTCTTATTTACTAGTCACTTTGTTGCTAATAAGCAAGAGCAATAAACAAGCATGCACTTGGGAAAGGTCGTCCAAGGACCTAAAGAGGCTCTTAGAAGTTTTGTTAAGAGATTCAATCTGGAAGCCCTTCAGATTCAAGATCTCAATGCCGGGGTGGCCTTTGACGCCTTTATCAGGGGGCTAAGGCCAGGAAGTTTTAAGTTTGATCTTGTTAAGAAGAAAACCAATACTCTTGTCGAGGTTTTAAAGGAAGCCGCAGCTTTTATTCATGCCACTGAAGTATGTGCTGAGGCAAAGCATCCCGAGTCTAAGAAGCCTGAAGAGGTTGCTCAGCCAAAAAAGAGCAACCCCAATAAGGCCGAGACTTGGGCAATTACCTCAACCACTACTTCGTCCAGAAGAAGCAAGAGAAAGGAATCTGAGCCTTCTTCGTCCAACCCCATCGAATTCAGTAAGGACCAATACTCCATTCTCATGGAGATCAAGGACCAGTACGAGCTGAAGGCTCCAGCCGAGATGAAGACGCCTTACAGAAACAGAGACAAGAGCAAGTATTGTCATTTTCACAAAGATTGCGGTCATGAAACAAATGAATGTAAACACCTTAAGAGAGCTTTGGAGGATTTAGCTCGATAAGGAAAGATGAATTCATACTTACCCCAAGGGGGAAAGAAGTTTCATAGGAGAGATGATCGTCAAAGCAAGAAAAAGGAGAGTGAAAGCACTGATGAAGATGTCGTCCTCGTTATTTCAGGAGGATTTGCTGCTGGAGGGCCAACCAATAGAGGGCACAAAAACTACCTCAGGGAGCTCGGCCAAGTCTTACTAGCTGATCGGATAAAGGCCGAGCCCTTCCAAAAAGTGGTGGTTAGTGAACAAGATCGGGGGAAGCTGAGGACCCTCCATGATGATCCTTTGGTTGTAGAAATGAAGATAGCAAACTTGAGAGTAAGAAGAATTCTGATTGACACTGGAAGCTCGACGGACATCATTGTTTGTCCAGATTGAAGTTTGACGAAAAGAACTTGGTTCCCGTCCACCATCCCATCATAGGGTTTGGGGGAGGAGTTATCCATCCCATGGGAACAGTCACGTTGCCTGTCCGGGTTGGAGAGAAGGAGGCCTCGCGGACTTTGTTTGTCAAGTTCTTTGTATGGAGACCAGCAGGCTATAATAACTCATTTGACAGCCTATAATGTCATTCTTGGACGACCTACGTTGAATCACGTTAAAGCTGTAATAGTAACTCATTTGATGCTTATGAAGTATGAGTATGATGACGGCAAGATCGGCTCCTTGTATGGAGACCAGCAGGCGGCTAGGGAATGTTATCTAACTACCCTTAAGCCGTCATCATGGAAAGCATGTAATGAAGCCCATACGATGATCAGTGGCGAACGGAAAACGTCTGAAATTGGGAAAGATAAGACGAAGGTTGCTGGCGAAAGGAAAACGTCTGAAAGTGTAAGGGACCAAGTGGCCTCGTTGAAGCCGGCACCGAGAGTCCTCGGACGCCTCTCGCCCCCTCAAGGAAAACGTCTGAACATCTCCCCAGCAAGAAAAGAAAGTATGAGCCCGTCAAGGAAAAACCTCCCTCGTCTGAGGAAGTGATGGCCATCATGGGACTAGCACTAGAACGTCCAGAGCCAGTGGAGGTCCCCGAAGATGTTTGTTTGGATGGGGCTCGTCCAGAAAGAACTTTGAAGATTGGGTCCTCGCTCTCTCCTGAGTTGAGGGGCCTTTTAATCAGCTTGCTGAAAGAATTTCAAGACGTGTTTGCTTATTGTGTTGAAGAAATGCCCGGAATTGATCCAGAAATAGCCGGTCCATCTACCGAATGTTGATCCAAATTTAAAACCCGTTCGTCGAGAAAAAAGACATTTGGGACCTAGGCTAGGAATCGAAGCGGTCGACCAGGGAGTTCGAAGTTGTTGGAGTCGAAATTCATCAAAGAAACCTATTATCCAGAATGGATAGCAAATGTGGTCATGGTGCCAAAGCCTAATGGCACTTGGAGGATGTGTGTGGACTACACAGATCTAAACAAGGCATGTCCCAAGGACTGCTTCCCTTTGCCTAAGTTGGATCGTCTAGTGGACTCCACAGCCGGTCATGCTTTGTTAAGCTTCATGGACGCCTATTCTGGTTTTCATCAAATCCCCATGTAGTCAGAGGATCAGGACAAAACGTCCTTCAATACTGAGAAAGGCCTGTATGGCTGGCTAAGGATGCCTTTTGGCCTCCGTAATGTCCCGGCCACCTCTCAAAGATTGATCAATACGGTCTTTCAGCCACAGTTGGGAAGAAACATGGAAGCATATATCGACGATATGATAGTCAAGAGCCGGCTAGAAGAAGGTCATATCGGTAATTTGAGAGAGACTTTCGAGACTCTCGGAAAATACAAGTTAAAGTCGAATCCCAAAGAAATGTGTCTTTGGGGTTTTGTCGGGGAAGTTCTTAGGTTTCTTGGTAGATCGAGAGGGAATAGAAGCCAACCCCGAAAAGATACAACCTATTCTAGACATGAAATCTCCGTCAAAGATAAAGGAAGTTCGAGAGCGACGGGATGCTTGGCTGCCCTTGGACGTTCTTGTCTAAATCAGGCGACAAGTGCCATCACTTCTTCGCCACTATTAAGAAGAGAGCCAAATTTGAGTGGACAACCGAGGCGGAGCAAGCGCCGCAACAAAGTCAAAAACCATCTTCGAACCGCCTAGGTTGGTCACCCAACCGAGGGTGAGAAGTCAAGTTTGTATATTTCGTTGTATCCACTCAGTCGCGAGCGCCTGTCTCGTTGGCCGAAAGAGAATCCGTGCAAGTCCCAATATACTTTGTGAGTCACGTACTCAAGGATGCGGAAAATAGGTACACTCCCCGTCGAGAAATTTGGATTGGCCCTCGTCATGGCCAGCGAAAGTTAAGGTCCTATTTCTTGGCGCACGGATACTCGTCTACACCGATCAACCCTCAAGCAAGTTCGCGAAGATGGAAGCCGCCGGGCGAATGCTAAAATGGGTTGTTGAGCTTAACATGTTTGATATATCATTTGAACCAAGGAAAGCCATTAAGGGGCAAGCCTTCGAGATTTTGATTGAGCTCACTCGCCAACCGTAGAGCCAATCTCTCGATCCAAATTGAAGGAAGGAAGCATTGGGCGCTCATGGTTGATGGGTCGTCACAAATCAATGGATGTGGGGCAGGAATCATTTGTCAATCTCCGTAAGGAGACAAGTTTGAATATGCGCTAAGATTCCAATTCCAAGCGTCCAATAACGAAGCTGAATATGAAGCACTTCTGGCTGGAATCAAAATGTGTAAAGCGGCAGGAGCCCTGGAAATTGAGGCCAAATCGAACTCCTTTTTGGTCGTCGCCAAGTCAACGGGGATTTTGAATGTAAAGAAGCATCGATGAGCAAATATATGCGTCCGATCAAAGACGAGGTTGAGCCTTTGAAACGATTTGTTCTCGACCAAGTGCCAAGGTCGAAAAATCATCAATACGCTCTCTCAAAATTGCCGCCTCGGGTGAAGGTGATGTGCGAAGAACGCTTTTTTGGGAAGTTAAACCCAAAAAGAGTATTGACCAAGAACAAATCATGTTTCTCAGCCGAGGAGCAGTGTGGATGGAGCCCATAATAGAATATAAGAATCAGGACGGCTGCCATCAGATCCTATGGAGGCCAAGTATGTGAAGGCTCGAGACAAGTGGTTTGAGCTATGGGATGAGACCCTTTACAAAAAAACATTCAATCGCCCTCTCCTCAAGTGTATCACCGCAGAGGATGGTCTAGAGGTTCCCAAGGAACTCCATGAAGGAGCTTGTGCATCTCACATTAGGGGAAGAGCATTGGGTGAAAAGGCTTTAAGGACGGGGTACTACTGGTCGACCTTAAAGGAGGATGCCCTCGTCTATGCAAAGAAGTGTGATAGTTGTCAGAAGCATGGAAACCTGCATCAGAAGCCGTCCAACTACTTAAGCCCCATACTGTTCCCTCTGCCCTTTGCCAAATGGGGCATGGATATCCTAGGACCTTTCCCGGTGGCCGCCGGGTAAAAGAAGTTTGTGATAGTAGTCATGGACTACTTCACTAAATGGATAGAGGTCAAGCCATGCGAAATATAACAACAAGCGACGTCAAGGGCTTTATTTGGAAAAACATTATAACTCGTTTTGACATGCCTCATCCATCGTCTTTGATAATGGCCCACGATTCAAACGCCCAAGCCGAAAGATTGTTTGGCGAAAAGAGAAATCAAGGCTCACTTCGCTGCAGTCGCCCACCCACAAGCCAATGGGCTAGTAGAGTCCTTCAACAAGATTCTATCAAATGGAATCAAAAGGAAGCTGGATAACGCCAAGGGACAATGGGTAGAAGAGTTACAGCTAGTGTTATGGTCCATCAGAACAACCGCCAAAAATTCTACAGGAGAAACACCCTTCATGTTAGTCTATGGTACTGAAGCCGTCTTGCCCATTGAGATTGAAGAACCCACCCTGCGGGTCATGTTGTACGCAGAAAATGCCAACTGGGCTGCATTGCGCACGGCTTTGGACCAAGTGCCATAAGTCAGGGGCAATGCCTTGCTAAGAATGAAATTGTACAAATTGCGAATGGCTCGGGAGTTTAACAAGAGAGTCGCTAGACGACCACTCAAGGTGGGGGATCTTGTTCTTAGGAAGATGGAGGCGGTTGGACGAGCTAAAGAGAGGGGGAAGCTAACACCAAATTGGGAAGGACCTTATCTGATTATCCAAGAGCTGCACAGTGGAACCTTTCGCCTCCAAGATCTGGATGGACGAACTATACCACGCACTTGGAACTCAGATAATCTGAAGAAGTACCACGTCTAACTCAATTCATCGTCAGAAATATAGCTGGTAGTTTGTAGTAAGTCCAAAGTGCCACGGCACATGCTAGAAAAAAGAATTGTATACATGTATCTTGGCAGTTCGTCAAGCAAAATTCATATAATACAATTCCGATTTTCTTGTCGCCTTTGTTTATTTTCACCAAGTTAGTTCACTTTGGGGCATTAAATAAGTTACTAGTCTAAAAGTGACAACAACTTGGGACAAAAATACAAAAAAAAGAAACTCGCTTCTATGCCGAACATCACCCCATCGAAGAGACCGGCCAAAAGTATAACAACCTAAAGGTTGATAATACATAAATGGCAATCAAATTGACAAAATCTCTAGTAAGGGAAACGTCAAAGTCTCTAAGAGAAAGCTGACCAGAAAATAAGCCCTTAGTAAAGGATACTTATTTTCAAATACACGGACAGCTAAGTAGTAAAGACCCTAGTAAGGGATCATTACTTCTGGACGGGTGTTGCTCCCTCAAGGAAGGCGGCTAAGACATGGTTAGATCATGTATCTAAAGCTCGTCCTTGGCAATTTCAGCAGGCTTGGCCAGTGTTGGCCGCTCTCCTTCTTGGACTATTGCCCGTCCATCATATATGGTTGAGCTTAGCCCAAGAAGGGGGGATGGGACAAGCCTACAGGACGAGCTAAAGAAAGAAGGTCGTCCAAAAAACCAGGACGAGCTAGGCAATAGATGCCCTTGTGGTGGATCAATACTGCAAGACGAGTGTTACCAACTCGAGAAAAACGGCTAAAACGTGGCTAGTCCACACAACCATATGTATTGGCCGCTTTCCCCTTTGGGGCAAGACTCGTCGGAATGGGAAGACCATCTACAGTTCCAGGACGAATATCATTAAGTACTTGAGTACTTTCTGGAAAAATTTGTAATCGTCCAAGAAAAAGGATGGCAAACTTTCCATATATTTATTCTGCAAGTCAATCAAAGTTGCAGGACGAAGGTCACAATCGTCCAAGGACAAGGATGGCAATTTCACCAATATGTGTTTTACAAATCGTCCATTGACCCTCGACCGTCCAAAGACAAGGATTGGGGTCGGCAAGATTACTCTATCCAAACTTTGTAGATCGTCCAAGAATTCAGGACGGGTCCTTTCTTTTGGATACATTTTGAAAAGGTTTATGATCGTCTAAAGGCAAGGACGTTGCTCTTCCTTTAAAACATCTGCGCGGATCGTCCAGCGTTCAGGACGAGGCTCTTTTTATGCTTAGTCAGAATTAGAACTCAAGAAGAGAAAAGACAAGCAATTGGCAAAAAGTCTTTCATATATACTTGACAAAAGGTTTACAATCTAAGACTAGAAGAGTTAAAGCTACAACGGCAAACAAGCCAAGAAACTTAGGAAAATAAACCTAAAACTAGGCATCATCTTCAGCGCGAGTCTCTTGGTCGTCTTCAGAGTTCTCCTCCTCAGCTGCAGCTTCGTCGTCCGAGTCCAAAAATTCCGGAGGTTCCTCGGCACATACCATAGCACGATGAACACTCTCTTGATATTCCAGACGACGAATGAAGCTGGGGACCTCATAAGGCTCAGCCAGCATCTCAAAGACCTTGACGGCCCAGTCCTTAGACGTTTCGACGACTTGAGCCAAGCCTTCTTTGGCGTCGTTAAAGGCACTGGCCGCTTCCCCTTCCAGACGGGCAGTCCTCGCCCTTAGGAGGATGTTCTCCCTTCTCAGTTGAACGGCGGCAAGAAGATCAACATCTCTTTCACCCTTCGATCGAGTAGAAACAAAGATCCATAACCATCTTCAAACGGTCCAGCTCCTTGTATAGATCTTTGATAGTTTCAAGATAATTCTTGTTTTCGGACTCCAGGTTAGCTGACCTCTTCTCCAAAGCATCCAGGGATTGACGATGAAGGGTATTAACCATCTCAATGTCATGGATGGCCTTGTCGCCTGCCGTTGTAGCAAAGTGGACGAGCTTCTTGTTCTCTTTTCGAAGCTCTCTCGCCCACTCTTCAGTAAGCATGCTGCGAGCAAAAAGCTGGGGCAATGAAAACAAAACAAATCATTAGACGAGTTTCAAAAACGAAAAAATATACACAAGTATTAAACAAAAGCGGCAGTAAGTTATACCTCAGCAGCCAGTTGAGACATGTAGCCCACATGCCCGGCCGATGCTCCCCTTAATCCTTTGATATAGGACTCAGGGTAACACTTGAAGAGTTCCTGCTTAAGTCGTTCCTTTTCTGCCTTTGACATTTTGGCAAAAGCAGGAGAAGACTCCTCGTCCGAGTCTAAGGTGGGAGCGGGTGAAGGTAAAGCAGGGCCTTTGCCCTTATCTGAAAGAGGGGGAGAGTCAGTTATCTGGATGGGAAAGACGGTGGCTTGTCTATTGGACGGACTCATAGACTGTCCGCCGACCCGCACCGTCCTAACTATATTAGGATAATACGACTCACCAGATGAGATGGAAGCCGTCCTTACTGCTAGGGGCATCTGTGAGACCAGCTTTGCTACCGAGCTGCTGAAGCCTGGATAGCTCTCAGCAGCCGTCTCCGGCCCCGGAGCAACCAAAGCCAAGGCTGACTCTGGTCTGACTTCAGCGTCTGAAGGCAAAGCGTCTAACTGACCAGCAGGGTCAGAACTCTTCTCCCCTTCGGCAAGGACCTCAGCAGAAGGCTCCTCTTTTAGGATCTTGTCTTTAGGAGGAGGCATTCTTTTTCCCTCAACGCCGCCAGCCGGAGTAGTCCTCTCCGCCCTCTTTTTTGTAAAGCCCTTAGGCTTTTTTGCCGGAGGCTGGTCCGCGGCAGCTGTGGGTCTCTTTTTGGACGAAGATGACTTCCCTGGTGAAAGTTTGTTGGTAGGAGCATTTTTCTAAAACAAATGATGGACGTCCAAAGATTAAAATCTAAAACAAATTGCAATCCTTCAGACGAAAATCAAGCAAAGAAGGAAGCCGTCCCAAAAGAAGACGGACTAAAATTACTCCCGTCCAGCGACAGGAAATCACCCCTTCAACCATTTTCTGAACTTAAAAAACTTCAGACGAGAATGGCTCAAAGAAGGTGGTCGTCCAAACATAGACGCTTTCCTTCTCCAGGTTATCCTCGTCCAGCAATAGAGACAACGACTTGGACGAGTCCCAATGGTACTCGTCAAAAGGAGTTCCAGCATCTCAGACGAGAGTGGCCCAAAGAAGGTGGCTGTCCAAGCATGGACGCTTTCCTTCTTCAGGTTATCCTCGTCCAGAAAATGGGACAATGACTTGGACGAGTCCAAATGTTACTCGTCCAAAGGCATTCAAAATCTCAAACGAAGATGACCCAAAGAAGGTGGCCGTCCAGGCCTGGACGCCTTCCTTCTTTGGGCCATTCTCGTCTAGAGAAAGGCATTCAATGCCTCAGACGAGAATAGCCTAACGAAGATGGACGTCCATGCTTGGACGTTTTCCTTCTTCAGGTGATTCTCGTCCAAAAAAAAAATTAATAATGTTACCAAGTTTTTGACCCTTTTCTCTACACGCTCTTGGCGTATTCCTTCCATAAGTTGTCTGTAAATTTAGACATGCTTATATCGCCCGTCCAAGAAACTTTGAGACGTTTTCTGGCCGAGTCTGCAAAAGAGAGATGAAAAATGGTCAGTCTGGTGTGCTATGGACGAAGAAGTTTCACTTAGAGAATTTGAGTGTATACCTCTGTCGTCAGCCAACCGCAAGCCGGCGGCGACCAAGAAGTCATCATGGTAAAACATTTCTTTAAAGGGTATCCAGTTAGTTGATCCCTTAAAAGATCGTTGGTCGGGCTTGGAGTACTCCTTTATTCTGAAGTACTCCACCACCTCTTCGTCAAAGCTGTCCTCCAACTCCAGCCAAGACTGCTTCCGTCCAAAGATTCGTGACGGATCGATTGTAAAATCTATAGCTCTCGGTGGCGGAGTCGTTGGCCGCCCATAGGAAGATGAAGTCGGCCTTCCATTCGTGCATCTTTGGCCTTGCCCCAGCCGATCATGAAGCCTGGACGGTTGCAGATGCTGAGCCATGCCCCGTCCACGGCCCCAGGTACCTTGACCGCATAGTGGATGTGAGTAAAGGCTTGAAGAGAAAGGGCTAGGCCGCGCAGCTCACAAAGCGGCAATGAACGTCGGACGCGTTGTGCCAAGAGTTTGGAGCCGATTGATTATGGCCGATGTGGTAGTAATGCAAAGACTTGGTCTATGAATTCGTGGAGAGGGAACCTCAACCCCGCGTCCGAGGCGGCTTGTAGACGGCGAAGTGGTTCTTTGGGGCGCTCGGATCGTCGCGTCCTTATTTGGGATGACCAAGGAGAAGCCCTGGCATGGGCATGTAGGACGATAAATAGCTAGGGTCTCGGTCCAATTTTCTCTAACCATTTACGATTTACTAAAATAAAGCCAGGGTCAGAAAGGGGACCTAAGCGTCTTCTAATTTCTGACGAGGTAGTGGAGGCCTCGTCTGACCCTTCGGCAGCATCAGATTCACTACCGTTATTACCTTCGCTGGGTTCCTCCATGTTGACGTCCCTGCCAGAAGGACTGGCCTCAGGGTTTATTTCGTAGTCTTCTAAATTATGGGCAGAGGAAGGAGGCCCGCCCAAAGCCTCAGCACTTTGGACCTCTCTTGCCTCATCTGGCACCCGTCCAGTAGATTCTTCCATATCTGAACTATTTGACGGGATTATTACCTTTCGTCTTAGACGGGCCGTTTGCTTGACGCGCGCCGATTACCCCGCACAGTAAAGACCCGGGTCGTCTGACTTTCTCGGCCAAAACCACAAAAAAATATATACTCGGCCAAAAGAGGCCCAACTCTAGAATGTGCCGAAGAAGAAGTATCGGTTCTAGGGTCAAGACAAGCTCTTGGTCGGCTAGGATTATTTGACGAAGAAGATTCCATTTTATTGATTTTCTAAGAAAAAATAAAGAATAAAGAAGAATGAAAAGAACAAAGAGAAGATACCGCTAAAAGCGCCCGGACGATTCGGTGAAGAAAGCCGAGGCCGGACGATCTCTCTCTCTCTCAGAAAATTTGCGGAGCTTCTCTCTCTAGAAAAATTCGTTCAAGGTGTGAAATGATCAAATGTTTTCACACCAAGGTTATTTATAGAGGGGTAAGAAACATGTGTAGCCGGTCAAGAATGACCGAAGGAAGAGTACAACGGTCGGTTATGACCGGTAAAACTCGGGAAAGGGCGCGTCATTTCCCTCATATCAAATGAAGCTACCTTGGGTAAAAGGGCCTTAACCGTCAGATGGGCCAAATGAAGATACCTTGGGTAAAAGGGCCTTAACCGTCAGATGGGCCAACAGTGAAAACCCTTTTAGGGGCAAATGTTGTAGCCTAACATCTACGGTTCCTTTGAAGACACTTGGGCTCATCTTAGTCGTACACGTGTCCTCTCCTAATAGGTAGAGGAAGGAGGTTTAACCCTTGTGTAAGATTCAGTTGGAAGAAAGGCTTTATCTTTCTGGCCCAAAAGTTAGTCAGAGTCCAGCCCTTGGAGTTGGCTGTTAGTAAGTGGTTGATAAGCCCTCACAAATCATGGTCTGCCACGTGTCATGATATGATTCCTTAGCCAATCAGATGGCTCTATTCTAGGGTTAATTTTAAGGTTAGCTGTCATCTTGCTATCACTATAAATACCCCTGAAATCAGGAGAAAGGGAATTCAATGCAAACAGTGTAAACTTACTCTGTAAAAATACTCTCTTACTTTCTCTCTCTAGATCTACTTTTCTCCTTACAACTCCTGATATCTGACTTAAGCTTCGGAGGGGGAACCACCACCCAAACCTCCAGGGTGGGTCCTTTTTTGCAGGTTCGGGAGCGAAGCTCAGGCTTGGACTAGGTTGATTCAGACATTTGTTGCACAAGTCTCCAAGAAAGAACATCTAAGGGATACTAGTTTACTTGCTGGACAAGGAGACTAAACATCTAACATATAGGAATTTTACCATGTAACTAGGCAAGATGATAATAGTAATTATTATATAAAAGTACAAATCATTTAATAGAATAAATTATTTTTGGCAAAATTGGTCTCCACACCACAAACTACGTCGAATAAGGCCTAACGCCACCAACTTTTGACTAAGAAGCTAAAACACCACAAACTATTGGGCTGGGGGCAGTAAGTGTCATAAATGACACCAAAGCAAACTTTTCTCGGCACATGTTCAAATGACTTAGACTTTTAATCAATGAAAAAATAGGATAAATGAAAGAAAAAAAAAGGGGGAAAATGGGCTAAAAATAGCATTGAAACATTGTGTTTTGGCTGTATATGTAGCATATATACAGGCACAGCCAAAACACATGAGAATTTTCCTAATAATAAGACGGAATTAAGCCAAAAAAAGGTTCACACAACTGTAGAAATAACAATACATAAAGAGAGAGCATGAAGTACTGAAATATAAAGACTAGTAGTACTACTCAAATTCCCTCCAATTTAGCTTTTGAGCTGCCATTTTTTATCTTAATGCTACTCCTAAAGAACAGAATTACAAAATTTAAATCATACCTGCACGAAGAAGGCCCCGATTGTAAGAGGCTTTACGAAGGGAACCACAAATTGCTGCAACCTTTATCACTGGTTTTTCTTCAATTTCAACTGCCATTTTTCTTTCTCCTCTTTTTTTCTTTTTCTTTCAAAAAAGTTCTTTTTATGCGGATCCACTAATGTTGGCTGTTATTGACTTATTATGCATGAGCCCATGACCTTAAATTTATAGTGTTGGACTGTTGGGGGAGAATCGAGGAAGATGACTGGATATTACAAATCTTTGCTGATTTAGTGATTGGCCGATATTATTGGAATTAATTTTCCAGCCGTCGTTGAAATGTCAATCCAACGGCAATGCATGAGTTAGATTAACCCATCTCTCTCCTAAGTTTGCTGAGCTATGCGATGATGTGGCTTATCAGCAACAACTAATATCGCTTTTTGACAAGAGTCAAAGAGGACTTCCACTTACAATATCATATTTTTTTCACTTTCACGTTTTATTTGAGTAAAAACAAAAATATGAAAATCGGAAAAAAGAAATTTTGATTTTTTTGCTGTTAGTTTTTAAAATTGATACAATTAGTGTAAATATGACTAATTATAAGGTTATTATACGACAATACCATATGACTTCTATAATGTCAAAACCAAAAACTAAAAACCGACAATGTTGTCAAACGAGCCCTAAATTTGTAGAGCTATTGCTAATCACAACAGTACTTGGCAAAGCTAATCCACCTCCAATGACTCGACGTCCCAACCCAACACCATTTCGTCCTGAAGATGACGGCCCGAAATTAATATAAAACCCAAAATTTCCGAACCAACCTGACTCAATATTAACCGAAATTGACTAGACTGAAAATTGACTCGACCAAGAATATGACCAACTCGAAATTGACTTGAACGGGAAACCAATTGACATGTACATTGATGATACCTACCCAAAAAGTAATACAAAATTCAATTTTTAATTAATTTAGTCTCCTTTATTGTTTTTTAATAAGCATATTTTAAAAAATTTAATTTTAATCTATGATTAATTTTAATACTTATCATTATTGTATTTTATATCGGTTTTTTATCTAAGATATTTATGTTATTTTATTCCAATTCTATATTTAACAATTTTGACTTGATCCAAATTCATTCGAAGTTGATACCTTAACACCGAACACTACCATTGACCCAATACCCAGTCGTACTAAAATGGACCCAACCCTGAATCCAGACTAACAATGCGCATTGGAATAGAATACTGGTTAAGCAAACCAAACTATTATCATGACACTTATTCAAGTAAATCAAATATTATCAAATTCAAAACATACTTTGATTCATCTCTATTATGTGAGTGAATGGGGGAGGCAGAGTGTCCCCTCCATTAAATGACTATAATACACTTATTTTTTAAATTACAATAATATTGTTTAAATTTTTAACATAGTAATGGGTAATCAATCAATCAATCAAAATATTTGCCATTTTAAAAAACTAAAATTAGAATAACTTAAAATTTTAGGTTTTGAAAAAAAGAAAAGACAAAAAAAGTTTACAAAAAAACAAAGATAACAAATTCAATTAAGAATATCAAAATCTTCCAAAAGGAAAAATTGTCAAAACAAAAAATCAGCAATATACTTCCACAACATTACAGTCATGTAAAGAAATGATCATTTTAATGGGTTTATATAATTTCAATTTGTGTAAGTCAATTACATAAAGGATAATAAGGTCATATCAAGACAACGTACTACATTTGAAGATTTAGCTATCCTATCAATGATAGATAGATAAATAAGAGTTAGAATTGAAAATAGTTCACAACTAAATCAAAATTCAAAAGAAGATAAAATAAAAGCATAAAGATATAAAGCTGATCTTTGCAATTATGGAGAACATAAATTTGAATCAAATTTGGGACTAAAAAAAGAAAAAAATAGAAAAGAAAGATTCTTTTTTTATTTGATTTTCATGGATAAATAAAGGTAAATATATTTGCAATTATGAACTAATTTGCTAATCAAATTAGATAAACTTGACAAAAGAGATGATTATGCAATATTCTTATGGATATTTTTTAGTAACATGTTTAAAATATTAATTAGAAGTGCATGCTTTCTTTAACTACTTTGGTTCCCTTCTATTCAACTTATTTTTGCTTATTTAAACTTATCTGAACTGATTTTTGCTGAAAATAACATTTAATAAGTTGAACAAAACAGAGTCTTTATTTTTGCATCAAGTATTAACCTATAAAAAATAAAGTTAATAAATTTTTATAAAATGTACCAGAACAATATTTGGGAAACGACGTGACTGTTAGATTCTAGATATCCTCTTTAATTTGTCCCAAATTACTGATGCAATCTGTAACGCCTTTACACAACCTTAATCAGCAGTGGAAACATAACTTAAACATATGGGTTATGGCCCACAAATAATATAATAGCCTAAAATGGTATTTCAACTATACAATTCCTCATCATAAATAATTCTTGATTACCATTAACATAGAATATCCTATATATATCCCCCAAATCAAACATAATCTCCTCAACATAGCCCTTTATAATATTGATACCGCAGCTGTTCTTCCATACCTAAAACATAAAACAAAATGTCATGAGACGAGGCTCAGCAACATACTACCCTAACATCGTAAAAACATTTCACATCATTTTGTTAGCAAATAGAGAGAATAGAAATAGTAAAATCATTTCGTAAACATAACCATTAAATCATAATCATAAAACATTATCATCGTTCTTTGTCATGTTCATCATCATATATCTTTTACTTTGGTAACTTGGTTAGTACAACAGAAGGGACGTCTCCCCAAAAACATACAGAAAGGCGGCCACAACATAGGTGACACTTTCGGTGCCCATATTTTTAACAGAAGGGCGGTCACAACATAGGTGACACTTACGGCGCCCACAGAAAGGCGGTCACAACATAGGTGACTCTGATCTTGTGGTGCCCACGGGATACTGCCAAGAACCATCTTTCACTTAACTTTATCATGTTTCGTTTCTTTTACGTATCATAATTACATTACATCATCGTAATCGTAATCATAAAACGTAATCTTAATCATAACGTAACCATAATTACATTACATCATCGTAATCATAACCATGAAACGTAATTGTAATCATTAAACGTAATCATAATCATATTTTCATAACATCAAAATCGTCATACTTCATAGCATTAAATCATTTAATAAACATCATTTCCGTAGCAAACATTTCATATCCCGCACAACATAAATAACATCGCATAAACATTTCATAAAAGCATCATATGAAACATAGTTGGAAGGGGAGTGCGGGTGTTAGCAGTAGACGTTACCTGAACTCCTGCTTAACAACCTTGATAGCCGGGGGAGGCTTGTAATATTATCCTTTTTAATCTAGTAAAAAATGGTGATATTAATATACGTTTCATCATTTATCCCTTATACCTTAATATTAGTTAGAGCTTATTATAGATTCATCATATTGTCATTGTCCCATTTATATAGTCGTACTTGTTGCTTTAAGTCATAAGAAATTCCATAACTCAAAGTCATTATTATCGCTTATTAAGGTGACTCCTTAATTAACTAACAAGTGAAGTAACTCCTTCATTTCCATTTTAGCCATTTATAAAAACAACTTATATCAATAACTTAGTATTATTCTAACTATTTCATGTAGTTATCAGTGCGTCTTGCATACAAGTATACAACCGGCCACACGCGAAATTATAGGTGTGGCCGCGCGCGCGACACCCTGTCAGCCCGTCAGCTCATTTTTAAATGGTCATATCTCACTCGTTTCTCATCGGAATCGAGCTTTTGACCAGGTGTTGGAAAACTATCGAGCCAAATTTTCATCTCCAACTTGAATCTTCCCAAAATATTAAGTGTGTTGTGAGATATGACCTTTTGAAGTTGACCTTGTGCACAAACCCTTATGAACAAATAAAGTTACTCTTATAAATGAAGTTACTTGTATGAATATATGGTTACTCTTAGCAATAAAAGGGTGTTACTCTTATAAGCAAATGTGGTTACTCTTATTACAAAAGGGAATACTAATCAGTTTACTTTTATGAACGAATGAGGTTACTCGTATGAAAAAAATGGGTTACTTTTGTGAACAAATGGAATTACTTGATCAAATAGGATCATCGCATGATTAAATAAGGTTAATATTGTGAACTAATGAGGTTACTCGTATGAATAAATGAGGGTTACTCGTACGATTAAATAGCATATCATATGATTAAATGAGGTTACTCTTATGAATGAATGAGGTTACTCGTATCAATAAACGGGGTTACTCTTATGAATGAATGGCGGTACTCATTTGAATAAATGAGGTTACTAATCAGTTTACTCTTATGAATGAATGAGGTTACTCGTTTGAATAAATGCGGTTACTTTTGTGAACCTTTAGGGTTACTCTTATGATTAAATGAGGTTACTCTTATGATTAATTGAAAGTTACTTGTATAAATAAATGAGGTTACTAGTATGAATTAATTGGGTTACTCATAAGATTAAATGATATTACTTGTATGACTAAACGAGAAAATGAGAAATTAATCAATTACTATTATGAATGAGTGGGGTACAGTTACTCGTTTGAATAAATGCGGTTACTTTTCTAAACTATTGGGGTTACTACTTACTCGTATGATTAAAATGAGGTTACTCGTATAACTAAATGAGGTTACTAGTATTAATAAGTGGTGTTACTCATAAGATTAAACGAAGTTACTCGTATAACTAAATGAGGTTACTAGTATTAATAAGTGGTGTTACTCATAAGATTAAACGAGGTTACTTGTATGACTAAACGACAAAATGAGAAACTAATCAATTTACTTTTACGAATGAAAGAGGTTATTACTTGTGTGAACAATTGGGTTACTCGTATAATTAAATGAGTTTACTCGTATAAATAAATGAGGTTACTAGTATGAATAAATGGGGTTACTTTTATGAACAGTTGGGGTTACTCGTATGATTAAATAGCATCATTGAATGATTAAATGAGGTTACTCTTATGAACCAATGAGATTACTCATATGAATACATACGGTTACTCATATTGATAAATGATGGTTGTTTTTGTGAGCAATTGAAGTTACTCATATAAATAGATAAAGTTACTTATATTGATAAATGGGGGTTACTTTTGTAAACAATTGGGGGTTATTGGTATGAATAGATAATGAGGTTACTGGTATGTTAAAATGAGGTTACGCATAAGATTAAACTATGTTACTCATATGATCAAAATGGGTTACTCATAGGGTTAAACAAAGTTACTCTAAAAACTAAACGAGGTTAATGTAAAAAAAATGGAGTTACTCATATAATATTTTAAGGTTACACGTAACAATATAAGAGGTTACTCATATAATTTTTAAAAGTTACGCGTAACAATATAATGGGTTACTCTTATAAACCAAATGGGGTTACCTATGTGAATAAAATAGGGTTACTCATATGATTAAATGGAGTTATAGGTATAATCTCTAAATCTTCATTATGTTTCCCATCAAACAATTATGACTGTGGATTGAAGGGGTTAAATCAATAAGAAACTAGAGAGATAATCTGTAATAATATACCACGACAGACAACAATTTGGCTTTCAACGAATTAGCATCAATAATCAAACTATCCAAACAAAAGTTAATATGAATTTATCTTTCCTCATACTAGACAAAACTTTGTGAGCTTGCCTCTGCATCTACAAGAGTTTCATCCTTCTTAGTTCGTAACCTCCTCGCTAGGTTCTATGGGATAATCAAAAGAATTTCATCTCTCCCATCTCAAAATTCAAGCTTCTTCAATGGCGAATTTCTCACCTTCTCTCGCAGAAACTTGAAAATCACACACCCTAAATCAATCGCAGCATCATCAATGTCGTCTCTCGACAGCGAGCCAATCGGCGCTGGTATGAGCGCCACCACAACTTCTTCCGTCTCTGATCGCCCTTATCTTTGGGTTCATAAACATTCCGCTACTGTTACCTGTTTTCAAGTATTTCTCTCTCCTTTTTTTTTCAGTTCGTTTTTGGTAAAACAGGCCACACACAAACAAACCGTGCGGCCATCCCCATCCTCCTTCCTCTTTCCTCCTTCCTCCATCCTTATAACCCAATACACACACATTTACAAACTCCAAAAAATGGCGACTTGCTTAAGCAACACCACCAGGCCTAAGCTCACCACCACCTTCTCATCATCATCATCATCTTCTCAAACCCTTCAATTTCTCTACAAACGACTTTCTCTCTCCTCTTTTTTTCCCCACTCTCTCTCCTCATCTTCTCGACGTTCTTCCAAAACCCTACACTTTCTCTCTCCTCCACGCCACCTTCTTCTCTGCCGTAATTTCTCAACTCGAGCTGATTCTTCTTCGTTCGACAATGGCGTGCACTTCGATTTCGACCTCTTCACCATTGGTGATGGAAGCAGTGGTGTTAGAGCATCGCATTTTGCTTCGAATTTCGGCAGTGGTGGGCTAAACCTCGATCTTCTCCCAATATCAATGTCAAAACCAGTACTGAATTCAATAAAAATAAATGAAAATATAGAAAATTTGAACATCAAAACAAGAAACTACTACCTGCTGAATTTCAGACAATTGTAGATCCTTTTGGACCACCAAAAGTGAAAATTATGATTTTAGGCATGCTTATTGAGCTAAAAGTAATTAAAAGAAGAGCAATCTAAAACGAAATTTGAAGAAGAAACATTCAAATGAAGCAAAAACGAAGAAAATCAGAGAAAAAAAAGAAGAAATGAAGCATTTTAGGAGAGAGAAAAATGGAGGTCATCTGGGTAAACTTCCACGCAAGTGGTAGAGAAGAAAGAGAAATGAAGCTCAGCAAAATAAGATGCCAAAAAGTAATTCATTTGGCTTATTATATTAAACAACAAAATGCAACTTAAAGAAACCACTAACTCTAACCCCTAGAAAACATTAAGGAAAAGTAACTCCTACAAAACATTAAGTACTAAAAGTTCAAAAAGTAGCCAATAGGTGTATAAAAAATTAACCTCTATATCATAGCAAAGTAACTGCTATCTTATTATAAAGTAATCCCTTATAATTACAAAAAGTAACCCCTAATTTCAGAAAAAGTAACTCCTAGTTTCAGAAAAGTAACCCCTAGTTTCAGTAAAAATAACTCTTTATAATTACAAAAGTAACCCCTTATAATTATAAAAAGTAACCCCTAATTACAGTAGAAGTAACCCCTTATAATTACAAAACGTAACCCATACTTTCAGTAAAAGTAACCCATTAGTATTATAAAAAGTAATCCCTAGTTTCACTAAAGTAACCCTTAGCATTCGAAAAAGTAACCCTTAGTTTCACTAAAAGTAACACCTTAGCATTGGAAAGCAACGCATTTTACTTTTTATGAATAAATGAGATTACTTTAAATATATAATGGGTTTACTTTTTATGAACTAAGGGATTACTTGTACATTTATTATGGTTACTTTTTATAAACATTTCAAGCTATTATATAATAATTGGAGTTACTTTTGTGAACATATGAGGTTACTCGAACAAATAAATAAGGTTACTCATACATTTGATTAGGGTTACTTTTATTAACTAATGAGGTTACTATTATAATATAATGGGTCATTTGAAAAAATATATGAAGGTTACTTGTAGTAATAAATGGGTTACTTATTATGAAGTAATGAGTTCCTCGTATGATAAAATAAGGTTACAAATAATAAGGGTTACACGTACGTTCAAATAGGGTTACTTTTTATGAACTAAGGGGTTACTTGTACCTTTTATTAGGGTTACTTTTTCTAAATATTTCAAGTTAATTATATAATAATTGGGGTTACTTTTGTGAACATATGAGATTACTCGAACAAATAAATGAGGTTACTCATACATTTAATTAGGGTTACTTTTATGAACTAATGAGGTTACTTTTATAATATAATGGGTCATTTGAAAAATATATGAGGGTTACTTGTAGAATAAATGGGTTACTCGTATGATAAAATAAGGGTACAAATAATAATCGTTACTTATTATAAAGTAATGAGTTCCTCGTATTATAAAATAGGTTACAAATAATAAGGGTTATACGTACGTTCAGATAGGGTTATCTGAAAACGGATTCACGCTTGGGCTTTTTTTAAAGGGGACGCGAGCATCATTATAAGGCCTAGCTTGGGCTTTTTATTAGCTGGTCACGTCCTTGTTTATCAACGTGGTAATGGTAAAATTCTAGAGGAAATGAGAGGAGAGAGAAAATAGGAAAAAATAGGGGAAATAAAAGGAGAGAGAAAATAGGAAAAAATAGGGGAAATAAAAGGAGAGAGAAAATGAGGCAAAAATAGGAAAAATGAGAGAGACATCAAAGAGAAAAAAAAAAAAAGAAAGAAAGAATTTGTTTTCTTAAAAAAAAAAAAAAGAAAGAAAGAGGGGAAGGGAAGGGCGTGCGGCCACACCATTTGTTGAAGGTGTGGCCCGCCTCTTTCAAAAGTTTGTGTTTTTTTTTTTGTTCTTGCCATTTTTTGGGTTTTAATTGAAAAATCAGCGCATGGACTTATTATATGGGCCGGCCACATGGAAGGTTATAGTTATAGATGTGGCCAGGCACATATAAAAATTTGTATTTAGCTATAGGAGTACGTTAGTATTTATAGGTTATTAGAATCCTTTAATTTACTAATCCATAAATCATATTTTAAGTTTCCAAGATTAATAGAGAGTGTATATTATTTAATCTTAATAATCATGTTAGCATAACATTAACAAATGCTATAATTTAGTTTATATTAATAAGCTATAAATTTTTTTTTTTTGAATAAGCTATAACTTAGTTATTAGCAAAATGAGATATGTTATTAGCCATCATAATAACAAATCAATTTCATCATCTAGCCCAACATCCTAAGTTTAATTCACAAATCAGATTCACCTCTTGAGTCCAACACTTAGCTTTTGGTTTTACTAAGGATTTCCTAAGGCCCAAACTTAATATAACTAACAAAGGGATGAACTTGGGCTTAGATTTCTAAACTTAAAATTGAAACTCTAAGAAGGAAATAAATACTCACGACAGGGCTACTAAGAGCAGCGAAGTAACGCACGACAGGGGGGAAGAGGCGGAGCTCCGGCAGCGGCAGAGGTACAGCGACGGATGGCGTCGTACTGGTGGCGGCAGGAGACTCCGGCGCGGCACAGCAGCGCGAATCAGAGGGAAGGAGAGAGACGCGGTGGTACTTGCGGTGGCTCGCAAGATGGCAGACGCCAGACGGTGGTGGTATTGACTATTGTGGGAAGAGACCCGAAACAGAGGAAAGAGAGAAAAATAAGCCCTTTTGGGCTGCGTTTTCCGGTGGTTTTAGGGGCTATTTACGGCGATTTTATGAGTGTATAAGTGAGTGATGATTGTAGTGCTTGAATGTGTTGTGGGTATGGCTATTTATAGCCAAGGTTGTGGCTTCTAGAAACTCAAAACCATGAGCATTGTTGGGTTGTTTTTTGGCAATACCGAACGTTGAAACCATGGAGTTAGGGAATTGGGGGAACAAATTCTGCATTGTTGACTTAGGAAGAGGATGGGAGTGGGTCGACAGTCTTGGGCAGAGAAGAATGCTGGTGAATGTTGGCATGTTTGCCAAATGCCAAATGCCAAATGCCATAGAAGAGGAAGAAGAGAAATGGAAGAAGTCACCAAGTTGGCTTTGAGAGCAAAAATCCCATTTTTACTTTTTTTTTATTATAACAAAAATCAGAAAAATTTCAATCCTCCACCATACTTCACGTGGCTTTGTAGACTTGTAGTAATATATAATGGATGTTGATATTTTTGTGCCTAATTGCTTAAATAAAAATTAACCTTTTTCTTTTTTTGTTACCTTAAACCAATAATTACTCTTTTACAATGACTTAATAATTTATGTTGTAACACGGAAATTTTATAACATCAACTTAGTCAATTAGAATTTAAAAAAAAAATTTAGTCCATTAGTGGTAATTATAACCAATTAAATGATTAAGCATGATTAGGTTTTTAGGATATTACACAACCCTTCTTAGAAGGTGGGATTCATGGGATGGTGGTGCGGTCTATGAAAGCTTGATAGTTGTTTTGGCCGGATTAATGTTTACCTTGTATATTCCTCCTTTTGATGATGAAATTCATGTATTTGCTGAAAGAGAAAAGATACGTAGTTTTTTAAATTATAAGTTGTTGATGGGCTATTAACTGTTATTTTAATAAAAACAGGTAGATGTGATATAAGTAAGACAAGTGTTATTTTTAATTTGTAGGAATGGATCATGCTTGAAAAGTAGAAAGATTGTAATAATAGTGAGTCATATAAAAAAATGGATTTTTAACTAGAATAATATAAACTTTTGCCCGTTTCTCTTATGAATAATACAAACTTTTGCCGAAATTCCTCCAGGTAGGTCAATGTGACCTTTAACTTAGTAAAGCGGGTAAAAATTTTTTTTAAAAACCCAAAATCTCTTTCTCTCTCCTCCCCTCCCCCTACCAACTGAAAACCCCACCCCTCCCCTACTCTCACCCCCTCCCCCCACGGACGAAACCACCGGTCCACCCTCACCACCCCTTCCCCCACCACGAAACCACCCTCCCAACCACCCGGCAACACCACGTCTCCCCTCCTCCATCCCGAGAAAACACCACCGCTCCCCTCCCCTTCCCCCGAAAACACCATGTCTCCCTTCCACCACCCCCGAAAACCACCCCCCACCACTCCTTCACCCCGAAAACCACCCCCTCCACTCCTTCACCTCGGAAAACCACCATACCCAGTCACCCCACCCCGAAAACCACCAATCCCAGCCACCCCAGCCTCGAAAACCACCACCCTCCCCTCCCTCATCCCCAAAATACACCAAACACGACCACCCTACCCCAGAAATACACCAAACCTAGCCACCCCTACCCCGAAATACACCAAACCCAATCATCCCACCCCCGAAATAATGCTATTGTTTGGAGAGAAAAAAAATCTGATTTTGCTTCTATTCCGCAAATGCAAGAAACTAAGGATCTAGGGGACTATTTGGGCTGCCCCATTATTCACTCTAAAGTTAATAAAGAAACTTTTAGTGCTGTGATTAGTAAAACGACTAGTCAACTCCCTAAATGGAAAGTCAACGCTATTTCCCAAGCAGGTAGGTTAGTTCTTCTCCAATGAAACCTTGCAGCTAAAGCTAGTTATCAAATGCAAAGTTTTCTTTTACCAAAAACTATTCTGACAAACCTAGATAAAACTTATAGAAATTTCTTTTGGAATAAAGATTCTTCTAATAAATCTCCGAATCTTATTGGTTGGGATCGTATCTGCAAACCAAAATCGGCGGGTGGTTTAGGTTTTCGTAAAGCTGAAGCCAATAACCAAGCCCTCAAATGAAACTTTTATGGAGAATCATCAAAAATGATAATAATTTGTGGGTCAAACTAGTCCGAAAAAGATATATAAAAAATAATAGTATTTTTTCTGTTAAAGTGTCCAAATCAGCCTCTTGGCAATGGCGTAACCTCCTCAGTTTGCGTGATATTTTTAAAAAAAGGTTTACGGTGGCAAATTGGGGATGGTAAGAGTATTAAATTTTGGATGGATAATCTCTCTGTTATTAATGCTGTCAGGAATATTTGGAAAGTCCCCTGGGAAATTAATAATATTATTTTAGATATCAATGCTAATTTACTTAAATTTGATGTTTTTCAGGTTCATCATTGCTTCCGGGAAGCAAACAAGACAGCGGATCTCATGGCGCACCGTGGCCACTCTCTCTCGGAGCTTGTTTATTTCTATCCTCCTTATGATTTTGATTTTTCTCTTTTCGTCCGTAAGGATGTTTTAAGTTGGCCCCCTGATTGAGGGGTTCTCCTAAGTTTTCTCTCCTTATCAAAAAAAAAAATCTGTTATAATGTACTTCTTCGTAAAAAAACGTATTTTATAAGGTATTTTTTGACAAAAAACCATATTTTTTAATACAAGAACCAAAGTCCCGAACTCAACTCAATCAGAACTGAACCAAACCCAACTCAATCATACATGAAACCAAATTTCCATGGTGCACTTTAACCAAATTATCGCCTACTTTACAATTTTCCATTATCCCATAGCTTGAAGATTTATCCCTTGATTTTCGGCTATCAAAGATTGATTTTTCACTTTTCTTCAAAAAAGTAAAAGTAAAAAAAGACCAAATCTTACTATTATATAATGCCCGAGTTTCACGTTCGGGCCATGGGTGGAACGTCCGAGGCCGGACGTTCGGGCCATGGGTGGAACGTCCGGGCGGGATGTTCGCCCCCCATGGTCCCAATTTTTTTGATTTTGTCCCGGAATCACTGCGCAAAGAAGAGAATTATGGAATCACTTGCGCAAAGAAGAGAAGAAGTTATAATATGGCCATGGTGAGAGACGACGACTTTGAAGAAGCGATTGGTGATGGTGGTGAGAGAAAGGCCGAGCGAATACGGCGATGGTGGGGTAGCTTCATTGAGTTGAGTTGGATCGGTGATGGTGGTGAGAGAAAGGCCGACGAACTCGAATCTGCAAATTTGAGGTGAGAGGGGGGGCTGGCAGTGGGGGGGGGGAGTGGGGGGTGGATGGGGGCTGCCGGTGGGTGGTGGTGGCAGCCCGGCAGGGAGGTGGATGGTGGTGGTGGCGGCTGGCAGGAGGTGGATGGTGGTGGTGGTGGTGGTTTAGGGAAAAAAAGAATAGGTTATAAATGTAATATCAACTTTTTTTGGGGCGATTTTAAGTAATTTTGGGGCGACGAATAAAAGTTCAGTTGCAATAAATATCTTGATTTCTTTCTTGATAAGAATGAGATAGAGAGATTTTGGGTTAGGTCAGAGAGTTCTAGAGATGTTGAAGAGGAAAGTGAGGCGGTTTAGCATAGTATAATGGTTTAGGCGCTTAGCAAAGTAAGAGAGAGATAGAGAGAGTGTGTGTGTGTCTGAGTGTGGTTGATCTTTAATTGCCAAATGATAATGTTAACATTTAGAACAAAGCATTGTATTGTACTCAAATGTATGGCTCGGGCCTTAAAGTACAAATCGCAAGTGTACATATGTTGTTGTTGACTGTTGTACATGAAATTGCAAGTGTTAAGTACATACAAATTATCATCTTACATAATTGACTAGCTTGCTTTTGGATCAATGCAAATTCGACAGGAAAGTTCTATTTTGTCAATATTAAGCCATATGGGTTAAAAAATCTAATTCATGTGATGGTAAGTGCTAAGTATATGCCAATAAGTGTTACTAATATTAAGTCGTAAGGGTTAAAATTATTTAATCGTGATTTTGTTATTTTAACATTTTCTTAACAAAAAAATTATGCTTTCATATTTGACCCCCACGACTTAATATCAGTAATATTTTATTTACGATATAACTATTTCATATAAATACCAATGAGAGAATCTGGCACTTGGATAGTAAGATACTAATGAGAGAGAGAACAAAGAAGAGAAGGGGAGCAGGGGAGGGGGTAAGTGCAAACCAAGCAGAGGGTGAGTCAAAACTGAGCAAGTGGAAAAGGAGATTCACTAAAAATAAAAGGATAAATCATTTAAAAGAACGAATTAAGTGCCATATAGTTTCTTTGACCGGTTAAATAGGTTTCTTTATGTCACTGGATCTATGTTTGAAGACATGTCCCATAATGTGGAATATTTTAAAAATAATTCATAATGGGAATTACTAAAAGTAGACGATCATAGTTTCAATTATTATGGTCGAGTTTTCCTACAATATTTTTTTTTAATTGCCAAACCATAATAATTTGGAAATAGTTGAAATTTAGAATCATACGCATGTTATGTAATTACTTGATTTTGTTTACTATATGTCTTTGTGTGTTTTTTAAAAGTAAATATCGATTAATACGGCATCATATTTTAAATACTTTTTTTTAATACATAATTACTATTAGCATTAAATATATCATGATATTAAGTGAATTTAAGGTAATTTTTTTAGTTTTTTTTGTTGGAAACAACATTTTATAGTCACTCTTTTTAATCTTTTTTGTTAGAATTAAATCAAGGAAAATTACATCTAACATAGACTTGGTTATTTATCAAACTTGGGTAAATGAAAAAGTCTGAAAAACTTTGTTGATTTTTGATAAGAGTATTAGATAATTTTTTAATCTAAGAGGAAAATTTGGAGGAGTGAGTTTCAGTTTTCAACATTGATTAGTGATCTTCAATTGATCTTCCAATATTGGCGGATCAATGAACGAAAGATTGACCAGTTAATATTAAAGGATCAATTGATCTTTTTTAACAAAGAAGAATGAAGTTTATCAGGGAAAATTCTTCTACCACATTGAAATGTTATCTGGTGTTTAAATATAAATGTAAAGTTAAGTTGACTTTTTTGGTTAAGTTCCAAAATCGATAATTAAGACAATAGATGATATCTTATTGTTTATTAAAATTTTCCATCGCAATTATAATATAATAATATATACAACAACAATATTTTGCCAGTATATAACACTATTATCATTAATTTTAAGCCAACTATATATGTAAAGCAAAGACATATATGTGATAATTATATATGTTCGTACCTCCACCTTATCATATTGATTATCATAGGTAAATTAACCTCACAGATAATATATAATTTAGAGAATTCTCAAAACTAAAAAACTTATATGAACTTGGTCCACACAAAATTTAATGTGCCCTCAATGTCAATACGTGTGATTTATGAAAAAAGGGGGTCATTATGTTAAAAAAACCAATAGATATAAAAGAGAAGTAGCTATAGATTATTAAGGGTGATTATGTGAGAAAAAGAGTATTATGTTATAAAATGTAATTTCCATTATAATAAACTAATATATAAAAGGGTGACTATATAAAAAACAGTCACTATGTTAAATAATGATACATTAGTGTAACTTTAGATTGTACGTGACTATATGAAAAAGAAGGGTCACTAAGTCACATGAATGGCTTTGGTCCATACTAACATTAGTGTGGACCAGGTCCGCGCAAGACTAACTCAAAATGTATTCAAACTTTGTGTTAGAAGCTGCTTGAAAGTCAAGATTAGTGATTTAACAAAAACTGCGAAAATGTGCACGATTAAAGCTAGGATTATCAGAGTTTGTATCAACCATATCATGAAAATTCGATGGAAATAGACATCATTCAGATGTTGTTAATGGATGAAGAAGTGTGTTCGATTTCATATTATTTAATTTTTAGTAAAGCATAATATAATGTATAATCAAAAGCACAAAGAACTATAGGAAATTAGGATTATACTAAATGCTCTCACTTTTTCAACATGTATTTGTACTTGATTTTGTATATTCCTTAAATTATATTATGGAAGAGAGAAGTGGTAAATCAACATATATAGTTGCTAATTCAAAAGGAATATTTTTTTTTGTCTAGCTAACATAAGTCCTCATAACTTTTTTCTTTGGTTACAAAAGGATAAAATGTTTCAGAGCAATGTAAAATAAAAAAGATTCAGAGAACATAAGCTTATTACTTTAATTACGTTAGATCACATATACCATCACTAATATTATTTAGGCTACACTATAATACGATCATATAAGTGTTATCAAAAATAAAAGGAAAGGAATGAGATATGGTTGTCCTTCGAGTAGATTTGACCCATAATTTAAACACAAACCCCATGTTTCCTACCATCGTATTCCCCTAACAATTTTAAGAGATAGCAGCTGCAAGAATAATTTCTTGAATTTTCGTTGAAAAATCAATGGCCTATAAAAAGATGAAACCTTTATCCAGTAGTCTTTTAAGAAATTAGCAACATAGATTTGTGTGATGGTGAAAAATGTTACAAATTTTAGATAAAGTAAAACTGCCTTGATTCAAAATTTCAAAATTTTGATATAATTTTATCTTAAAACTCAAAATATTGTGTAAGCTATGATTGGATTCATTTGTTAGGTATAATTACAAAGGAGTTAATAATCAAATGAATGCATCTAAAACTCCGAGAAAACAAAGACAACAACATTGGAGGATGGAGCATGTCGATTATTTCTCTAAATAATAAATAATCATTTAACCATATGGTTTCCTATAAACAACCACCCATTTATTGGCAAAGTTGTACATGGGTGTTCTTTATACATAAATAGAAGTTTTTAAGGTAATGACTACCAATATTAAGATGAAGTATGAATTTGTGAATTAAAATCTATTAGTATTGATAATATGATTTAAAAGAAAAAAATTAAAATTATGTAAGATCTTCAAAGCCGGAGAATCTATATTTGTTCCCCAAAATAACGTCAATTACATCATGAATCGAAGCTTCAATTGCGATTTTCCCCCCAAAAATCAGCATTCAAATACTTATTTGTTTGTTCTATTATTAGACAACAAAGATTGCAACTTTTTCACTTTGTTCAAATAAGAGTTATGTCCGTGAGGAATTCTTATGTCTAAAACGGATTAATGAGAAATGATATATATATTTATTTGTAAAATCTTATACATTATGTAAAAGAAAAAAACGTAATTGAAATATGATGTTTTCCCTAAAGTATCAGATATAAATGTTTTTCAAATTTAAATTAAGGTAAGAATTGTTTTCCAGTTGAAGTTCAGATTTTGTTAAGTTTTTGTTTGGAAGATAATGAGAACATTCAAAAGGAAGGTTTAGTGAAAACATACATGGAATGAAGAAATGAGTTTACGGTGGGTTATAAGTGAGCCTATTGAAAGCAATTAGATTGAATGACTACTTAGTGGACCGATGGAAGACACTGTCAGCGGTACAACCGAACGCAATACATTTACACAGTTAATTATATCATATTAATACTTTTATTACGAAATAAAATCATAAAAATCAAACCAAAATATTTTTATAAGATGCATCATCTTAATATAAGCTATCTATAGAAGTACTAAATTGAGTTTGTAATTTACTTAATGTTTTTACAATAGTTAAGTCAATTTTTCTTTATAACAATATAATTGGAAAAGACTGCAAAATATACTAGAATGTCTTGGAAGGAGTATTAAATATTTAGATTGTGTATAAAGAATCTATTATCTAATATTTTTTTAATGGCTAAATAACTCCGAACCATAAGTGAAAATATAGTCTATTTAATCAAGTAAGAAGCATTTTAATAACAATTTTGCAAATAGGATAACTATCAAACCTGAAGCTTACTTCGCTTCAATTCATATTTGAAATTTAATGTAACTATTTTTATACTACAGATTTAGAAAGTTACATAATAAATCATTGTTGGAAAAAAACTTTTGCTATAAAATAATTCATCCTGTATTTAATCACATTACACTATTTTACCCTTGAGAAAATGTATTTTAATTGATCTGAAAAACAAATATAATAAGATACTTCCTCCATCCTGAAATAAATGAAACACTTTCCTCTTTTATATGAGAGCTTTTTAAGAAAAACGTTTCATTTATTTCAGAAGAGATGAAGTATGAAACAAAAAATATCCCTTTCATTATGCACGGGTCCAAGAAGTATATATCTATCTATCTATGAAGAGTTGTTTATCTATCTATAATATTCACACTTGCACATGAAGAACTATTATCTATCTATGAAGAGTTGTTTATCTATCTACAATCTAATTTTGTTATTAAGCGTTTGGATAGTTTAATATATATCCATCCTACAAACAAAATATTAACCAATACATGAATTTTGCAGAAGGTGGGTCACCACCGTCCATCGACAAAATATCAATCAATAGCCAATACATGAATTTTGAAAAATATTTCATAAAAAGTTTTACTCCAAAAGTAATATTCCGAATTTTAACCATATCCATAAAAAAAATTACTATAATTTTTAACCATATTCATAATTTTTTTAGCCATATCCAACATTACATTTTAAGCATATCTATAAAAAACATTCCTATTGTTTTTCGAACAAAATTGAGTTGTATAACTTACCTTTTAGAAAATAAACCAAAATCCGTAATTTCAAATTTGGGAAAAACAAAACAAAAGTCAATGTAAAGAACCCCTGAAAACTATTGCGGAAAAGATAAAAGAGAGAGAGCGTGAGAAAGAAAAAAATATTTTCACTAAAAAAACAATTAAATTGAATACAAACTACTGCAAAATATTTCAAAATTTTTTTTTTTTAAAAACTAACAAAATTAAAGATTAACTAATTTTAAGCAAATGGGTACATTAGTACCACAATATTATGTTTTTAATAATACACATAAAAAAATTTCAAATTCCGTCGATCGAAATTCAATAATATAACTTACCTCCTTACAAACTTAGCAAAACCAATCATCAAATTACAAAATTAAAAGAAAATAATCCAAAGTGAAAGAAAAAAAGAGGTATATATAGATTACAGGTCTCGGCAAAGCAGACAAGTAGTGGTTCCTGGTGGGCGGTGGCCAGCGGGTGGCTAGGTGCGATGGTGTGAGACAGTAAGAGAGAGAGAGAAAGGGTGAGCGAGAGTACGGGAAGTGGTAGCGAAAGCGGTTACATGGCTGAGTGACAATGATGGTACGTACATTGTCTTTTATATGAGCCTCCAAGGAAAGCAGTTAGAGGTGTCAGAAACAGATCTGACCACTGGGTCAACCTGATTCTGACCTGACTTGAACCTGGTTCGACCTGTGAGGGTCAGTCCTCAGACCTGACCGAAACCTGACCTGGGATTACCCAGACCTGACCGACACCTGACAAAATTATATCCTGACCTGACCAGACAGACCTGCATTCAAACCCGAACCCGACCGTACTCAACCAGATATTACTAAAATTCAATTATTTTTTTATATCTATAAAATCATTTAAATATGTTAATTTATAAAATTGCTTACATTTAATAATTAATTAAATAATTTATTAGTACTTTAATTTATGACATATAACTTAATTTCTTGATAATTTTCAATTATGTCAAGTTCACTGATTTTACACTTCAAACCGAATTTACATTTTACCCAACTTTATGATAATTGATATACTCTCACCTGAAAATTTATCATGATAATTTTATTATTAGTATATGAATTTATGACATTATAGTTTATAGCTATATGAAACTGAAACTGTTAATTTTATCTTTTGTTATATACATGTTAGTGGCAAAAGTTGATGTAGAAAAATAAGTCTTTCTTTTACTCCATTTTCGCTTTCTTTTACCACTCTAATCTCTAGCGGCCTCAATCTCATGTCCTTGTAGCACATCAACTATTGATATATCTTCGGTTGAAATCAAAGATACAAATTCTCCCATATAATGAACAATTGAAAGTATAAGTGTATAACCACAACATTAAACCTCAAAAAAAAATTGAACGACCCCTAATATGCCGGAAAGAAGAAGCAAATTTAAGGGGAAAAAAATCTTCAAAGCCACATATAATAGCAAAAAAAAGTGTAAGTAAGCTAAAATTTTGAATGAAATTAGATCCCTACTTCTCGTACTAAAACTAATTTAAGAGAAAGCAATAGAAATTTTCGCAATAAAAAAATAGAAAATATATAGTTGACTATGAACAAAAAAGCAGATCTATGAAATTTGGTTATGTAATTTTTTTTTTATGAAAATAGATGATTTTGAACACAAAAATTCGGCTTTGGGAATAATTACGTAACTATGGCTATGGAGTTAATCCATAAACATTTTCTCCAGATGAAGCAACGAGAGAAATGAAAAAACAAAATATAACATATTAAAGATATATTGAACAAAGACATACAAAAGAAAGATAAAAGAAAAATTTCAGAAAAAAAAGTGGATCCTACTGCACATAGATTCGTAGGTACTACACACCAAGCAACAACAAAGAAAAATTCTATCAAAACCAACAACTGAAACAATGTAAATTATCTTCTGTCGCAAATAGTTATTGATAAAATAATTATTTTCTTTTCTTTGTATAATGTCGATTTTCGGACACCAAAAAAGAGAAAAAAGGCCTTCAAAATCACCCAAAAAGAAAAACAGATTCCCAAAATCCTCTCAAAATCAAGATCAGTAGCTAATAATTCAAAGTGGTAACAATATTTTCTAAACTAACTTTCTTTAAATAATTCTCAGAAAGGATAAACAAGAAAGAAAAAAAAGAAAGTCAATAATCAGTTTTCACTTATGGGATGGGTTTTTTTCACTCAGAGAGAAGGGGGGGAGGCTAACTGGTTGAGGGAGAGAGATTAGGGTAAAAAAAAGGAGGGGGTTTTATAGGACACCTTGGGTTATGGTTTTTAATTTGTTTAGGGCCGTTGGATGAAACTGTCAAGGGCTGAGATTTGCTTTCACCTTGACTTTTCATTTTTATTTTCAGAAGAGAGTTGGAGATGATGAGATTGGAGAGTAAATGAAGGCAAGAGTTGAGATTTACTCTTTCCCTAATGAAGGGATGAGATCTGCTCATTCAAGGAGGATCCATGACATTCAATTTTAGACCAATGAGTATTGAGTTAGACCAAACACATGGATTGCTTACATTGCTATTTTGATCAATGGTTGTCATCTCTTCTTTATCAAATCAATGGCCTGTAATTTTCTTACTAATTTCATTTGATAATTCTAAATTTCTATCACATAATTCTACTATTATTGCCTATTGGTCTAATTAACTTTAAAAGTTATTGATTATTGACTTATTGTAAGAAATGAATATTAAATTGTAAATTAAAAACTTTAAAAAATACAATTAGTATTAATGTATTATTAATTTTAAAGAACTTATTGTTATAAAACTTAAATTAAATTTTTTTAATTCGGAACATGTTATCACTTATGAGTTATTTGTTATTTAGTATTTGTATTTTAATATTTTTGTACTTAATATCTTGTAGTTAATTGATTACTAACTTGGTACCATAACCAAACTAGTGAACTGCCAATTAGTAAGTAACCATCACAAAGTAACAAGTTTGTGAAGTTAGTGTCTTAGTGAATATTGATTAACACATAATAACATTTTACTTATTGATTTTTTTTTTTTAAAAGATAAGAATTTAGAACCATTTGAACAAATTAAGATTATAGCAAGAAGGGTTGAGGGAGTAAATGTTTTTTGTTTTAATTACTTTACCGACTTACGTTGATACATTCATCTAATCTAATATCAATTTCTTTCAGTTTGGCTAAGATACATGAGTTGATACACTAATCCATTCGTATTACTTTGTGTTTATACCAATGTATACTAGCTAGAAATGCAATACATTGATCTATACACTATCTATACATTGACATATAATCGAAATGCAATACATTGATCTATATACTAATCTAGTTTAGCCTAATGATTACCCCCTACATTGGCTTCCGTCACGTTATACTCGTATTAGCTTGTGTTGATCGACTTTAATCATCATTATCACCAATTATGATCACATTATACTCGTATTGTTTTTTGGTCAATGAGATTTGAGAAATTATAATGCTTATGGACAAGGGAGTAACCGAGTAACTGACTAAGTGTTAAGTTACTATATGGTTGTGCAACATATGAACCCTCGTTATAATCACTTAGGCTTCATATGAACCGTCGTTACGTTGTAAACATATGAATGTATGATTGTCATTTGTTATAGTATTATAATATATCAAGAGTCATTGTACTAATTTATAATCAAAAGAGTACTAGATTGGTTTTACAATTATTTTGATACCAATTTTATACTAAGATGATTAAACATATTGATAAAATAGTTTGTTTATACTTTATCATATAAAGTCACAAGACTCACAACATAATACATATATAACGCGTTATGTTTGTTATTGTTATTGATATTATTAGCATTGTTGCTACTATTACTATTAGTATTTATATTGTTATTGTTATTGTTATTGTTGTATTCTTGTTCTTATTTGTATTAGTATTGTTATTGTTAGCATTATTACTATTACTTTGTTATTATTTGTATTATTATTATTATCATCATTGCTTTATGTTTATTATTATTATTATTCTCATTATCATCATAGCTATTTACAAACTTACACTACTACAAAAAAGGCCAAAGATAACTGTTATATAAGGCTTTACATAACACTTTTGAGGGCGTTTTCCAAGTCAATGTAATGTAAAGTAAAGATAACACCTAATGGAAGTGTTATGTTTGGGAGAGAAAACATAACAGTCATTTATAATACACGTTATACAACTAGATAACACGGTTGTCAAATAGCCGATTAAGTTTGCTATTTTTCGGCCCGGTTTGACCGAAGGAATATTTAACTACTATCTTAAATAATTGTTATCTTTGTTACAAGCAAACACAACTCTTCTTTGCTCAAGTGTTATGTTTTCTTATAATAGTTATAACGGTTTTTTCCATAACTGTTATCTTTGATATTATTATTTTTTTTTTTAAAAAAAAACAAATTGTCACATGCTTCAACGTTTCACTGACACAAGCTTCCGAATTGCTACAGCACCGGCAAATTCAATTTACAATAAAGCACCATGTGTATAATATGCAACCCATATCTCAAAATCAACAAATTAAAGATGATATTCCAAACCTCCAAAATTACGTATATATACACAATAATTCAACAAACACTCATATAAATATCTATCTAGATATAAAAAAGCTAAAGATCAAATTATCCCGACCACATCAATATTCATACCCGAATTAATAAATAAATATAAATATATATATATATATATATATATATATATATATATATATATATATATATATATATATATATATATAAATATATATATATATATATATGTACGTCCAAAAATTGATTAAGGTAAAAAAAATGAGGCATGAAGTTCAAACTCATTCATCATCATTCATGATTTGTTCTTCGTGATCCTCGACATATGTAATCCACAACTCTCTCAGTTCATCAATTTTATCCTGAGAATAGGTTGGAGGGATGCCATGATAGTACTACAATAAAGATAAGACAAGTCTCCATCAAAAATTGAAAAGTAAGTAAATACAATAATCACGCATGGTTGAATTAAAAAGGAAAACAAATAAGAAGATGATCAAAGTTAAACATTTGCACACTACAAATGTAGTGTTAAAGCATAATGCTCAAGATTTAAGTGTCATAATTAAAAATTACACCAAGTGGAAAAGTCATAAACATAATAGTATAATAAACAATTGCTTTGAAGAAATAATTAATGTTAACGATCATTATATTGCCCAAAGTTTGGTAATAATAAAACACAAAAGGAATAATTGTAATTAATAAAGTACCTTATCTGGAATTACTAGTCGTCTGAACTCTATAGTCTCAAGCATGTAGCGACACACATAATATCCACAATCTAAAGTACCAAGCGGTTGGCGAGGGCACTATAAACAAGAAATCAAAAATAGCTTACTTAAGGAAAATGAAAAATATTTTTGCCAAATAAGATAATATAATATAAGAGTCAGATACCTGCACTTGATTCCATCTAATTTCCGGATTCTTTTTAATCTTCTTGATATCTTTTCGATAATACATGCTAAATTTTATAATCCCCCTATATGATCATAAAATAAAATAATAGTATCATCATAAGTAGTCATAGCAATAAATATATTAAATATAGTCCTTCAGTACATACTCGTTAATGATCTTTTTAGCAAACGGTCGAACTTCATTTTCTCGCTCCTCTTTGGATCTAACCAATATACTAATCCGTTCCAAGGATGATAACGGCTAACATCCAATGGTTCTTTGTACAATTAAATAAGCAATGAAGAAGAAAACAAAATCATCCTCAATTTAAATCACACCATAAATTTTGTAGTCAAATCAATATTTTATATAAATGAAAAACACAACACTTACTTCTCATTATATGGTGCAAAAGTTGATTAATATTTTTAGCATCATTACATGCAAAGACGCAAGCTAAATAATCTGATCGAGGATCTCCTTCTTCCATTGCTGTTGGTGTCAAAGGACTTAGAATGTTGGTATCACAAAATCCATATACCCACGAAATCCCTTCTCTAATACAAACCTCACGCAAGTACCTATCAAATCTCGTAGGCGTTGTTTTAGAAAATATCAAATTATCCAGAAACATAATATTATATAATCACTAATACAGTTAAAGGAAAAAGATTCACTCACTTCATGAATATGGACATGTGAGTTGATCCAATCTCCTTTTGGAAGCACCAATCAAGCATATCCTCGTAATCTATGGCAACATCTTGTTCATTAAAAAATACGTTAGCCGGAATTTTAATGGAAATAGTTTCTTGCCTCTTTTTCATCTGTAGAGCTTGAATCTTAAAAGCTCGCACCAAACTAGTGGTCAACTTCTCTTTATCTTCTGTATTGATCGAGTACTTTTTAATGGATGATGATTGTGATGATGCCGTTCCTGGAGATGGTGTGGGTCGTGTGGCAAGCTGTGCCTGTTTATCATTCTTGATAAGATCCACACAAGAAAAATATAATACTTGTTTATATATTCAAAAATGTTATGAATAAGATTTGTGCGATAGAAAAAAAAAATTTATTTTTGTTCATACCTTCTTCGGTGGAAGAATCAAATGAGCTGGCCAAAGAATATAAGCCTCCTTAGCTTGGAATACATACTGAAATTCCTCAGTAGGGCATGGTAAAAGTGCACGAGGCTCAATAGCTTCAATGACGGCAACACGACGATGATTATCCTTAGGGGTGTTATGATGAACAAGTAAAACCTCTGTTGCGCTTGGTATGTACACTTTACCCTTAGCAACAACCTTGAGCTCATTGTCACATTCAATCGCCAAGTAACAATCACTCTCACCCTGTTTTTTATAATAAAATTAAGGAATACAACTTTAAGAAACGATACCCATTAGTGTAAAATATATAACTTTAAAAAAACCCCTCCTTCAAATGATCCAAAGGTTTGCAGTTTGATCACCCCCTCCTAAATAGCTCTATCTTAGTCAATATACGGACTGATGTTACAGTGTCCTTTAGGAATATATTCATAGGGTTGGTCGAACAGATCGTGGAAAAGGTGCTAAAGGTTCTTGTGAAAATGTATGAGTTCGATACAAAGAAGCATGCAAATGTGTAGTCTCATCTAGTAGTGAATCTACCTTCCCAATCAGGTAGCACCTTAAGTAGGCAGTGGATTTTTGCAGGAGAAATTGGTGGCAAATAATTATTACTTGAACAAGTAAGCTAAAAAGGCATACAAGGCCTACATATTGTCATATAATTCGCATTCCATGAAGGATGTCTTCAATTTACACAAGTTTGATCTGGTAATCAGAAAATTAAAAGGGGGGAGGGAGTAGTACTGGGAGAAGTATCCAGAAAATTAATGTAGTAGTATTATAGAGGGAAAGCTCATATTATTACTGAAATCAAATCAACCCTCCTTCCTATCTTGTTTGTGTGTTTAGCCATTAATGTGCGGTTGAGTGCGACGGGCGTGTAACGACGTTGCACTAGGCTTCTAAAAAAAGAGCATATATTTGAAGTGTTGTTACAAGATAGTATTCAATACCTCCCAGGAAAGGAGTGGTCATCTACGCCCGTTGTATGAGGTTGAGGGATTGTTGGAGAAGAAATATGATGCACCTTACTTGTCCATCGAAACGACCAAATTGACCACTGCAATTACCGGCATTCCATCCCGCCTTGAACTGACTCAATTGTTCACTCATCTGCTCTGGGTTAATTTGGCAACATGTTGTAAGGAAGGACATAACAAAATTTTGAGTGTTTCTCATTTATGCCAACTCCGATCTTAAAGTCTTTATCTCGGCCTTCATTTGGCTAGGTGGTTGTGGCCGGTTAAATCCAAAATAATCTGTGTTTGTCACACCTAATCCAACCCCCCTGACAATACCACCATGCTCTGGTTTCTCAATTGCTTTTGATAGTATATCATCTCGACCTTCTGCAACAATTTCTCCTCTACTTTGTTGAGCCTCCAAAGTTTTCTAGCACCAAAAACAATATGTATATTAAAGTTAGAATAATTTATATGATTAAAATCGTAGTTTTCAAACTTGGAAAATGTGTGTAAAATTTCTTACAATGGTTTCAGCAATTTTCACATCATTAGGATTCTTAAATATCATCGCACCCTCTTTGACATGAGAATGAGCTCTAAGCCATGTCAAATGTCGAGGAACTGTAGGAGCATTTATCCCTTTCTTCTCAAGTTCATTTGCCTAAAAAGTCACAAATACATAAGAAAAAATAGTTTTATAGTTAAAAAAATTAAAGTTCGAAGTTAATTGCACAAGCTTGATCAAAGCTTACAATCTCTTCCTCGAAATGTTGATACCCTAGTCGTCCTCCACGATAGCTTGATTTTCTATTATCCTTCACTCTACTTCGATTTTTTTCACTCATTTCCTGCATAAATGATGTAATTCAACTTCAATAACACTCCAATATATCCAGTTATAAGTAATTCATGTAGAAATTTGAACCTTAAACTTAGGATCAGTTGATGTTTTCAGGAATTGATCCCAATCTTCCTGTAGTATCCATGGATAGAGCCCTGGTTTCTTCTTCACCAATTGTCCTTTGCGAGTGTACATGAACTCCTTTCTCAATCTAGCTTTAAAAATTCGGAATGCAATAGAAGCTCGCGATAAGATATAATGTTTACGACCTTCTAATATCGTGAAACCTTTCTGCATAATTCAAGGATCATTAGTATTAATTGGCGGGACATTATCTCACATGTATAAGTTCGATGTCTTGATTAATGAAATACTAATAGCAAAACATCTACTTACTGTTATTAACTCGTAAACTTCATTCTTAAGCTCTTTAGGGACATCACCCCACTTCTCGTACTTGATGTTTACACGTTCACGAACAACTACACCAATATAAGTAGAGAATGTGTTTCGATGATCCCCACATGGAACCTTTCTTCTATTCCATTCGAGTGGAATTTTTCTACCCTCCTGAATTGCCTTCCCTACTATTGCACATACTGTACGACCTCTACAGTCCTCACGTTCAACATTATCACCATCATCCTCATGCTCGGTATCGGAGGTTGCATTCTCTTGAATTGCCCTCCGACTCTTTCTCCCTTTAGCCATTAACCTAAAACGATGATTAAATTAAATCTTACTAGTCTTATATGCACGCTATATATGCGTGCGAAGTCATTATCTAAGTTTTATAAGTGCATATGAAGGTGAGATGGAGGTAGAGGTGTTTCAATAAATTGTGGATCTTTGTTGTGTCTATTTTAAGTTCGTAGGGGAGGGGGTTTTAGTGTAAGGGGCTAGCATATAAGTTTGGTTGAGTGTGTTTGCTCAAAGTATGCACTCGGTCATGACTAGCATAATGGACCTTGCATCTTATGAATTAAAGAACACTCCTCCCAGGTAAAAGACGAGCGCCCCACTTAATTCTTAACAGCAATCCGGACCGAACCATACAACAACGAGAACAAAATTCTAACTTCCACCCCCAACTTGTCATAGTTTTTCCTCAACACCACCAGTCCACCGTCCTCTTCCACCCCCACAGTCCACAGATTACCCACCACCACTTCACGCCCTCAAGTTTAGCTGTTACATGTAGGGGTGGATCCCACAGCAGGCTTGCAGTGGTGGGGTAGTTCTTGAATGTGAGTAATTAATCAAGTAAATTAGTCTTTCTCTTGCTATTACTCTTAGTTTTGGTTTCTGTCTAGCAAAAGGTTTTTTTTTTATAGAAGTCTACAATCAAAAAACTTTCTATAATACAAGAATTACAAAATGGACTATTATAGAAGTATATGTATCTTACTCATTTAAAAACTTGGTTTTTTTTTTTGAAAAAAAAAATACCAGTAGCATGGAGTTGGATTTGGAGCCAAAATGGACATGAAAAATTTATCTAGATCCAACTCTATTTTAGTAGTGACCTGAATATACTTTAAGTAGTTCGTGGACCTCTTTGAAAAAGTAGGGGTGTACTCATGAAGAGATATTGTGAAGAAAGAACTATCCTATAAAAATAAGAGAGAAATGTCTTTAATGTGTAGAAATAAGAACTATCCTATAAAAATAACAAATTTTTTGGAGAAATATGCTGACGTGACATGACTAAAGCCAAACCAAAGCATGATTCCATATTATTTGTTAGTGCAGGCATGAGTAGTAGTGTACGATTTTTCAAGGTGAAAATTGTATATAGAATTACTAGTCAACAATTTGCTCCCTTACTATCAATTATTGTTGTGAAGGTAAAAGAATGTTCGTGCATATAAGTATATCAGTATAAAATAAAATTTAACCTTGATGTAGCAACTAGAAACAAGCAAGAAAAAACATGGCTAACCTTGACTACTGGCTCCTTTGGCCCAAAAAGAAGATCCTTCTCTCACTTTACCAAAGATCAAACTCAAGAATTCACAGCCACGAGAAGAAATCATGAAATGGAGGAGTAATTTGTGAGACTTTACTATTGATTGAAACTATTACACTGTGTGTCAATCTGCAGTTTTTGTTGTCACTGTGGCTGTATTGCGAAGATGATTTCTCTGTCCCTTTTATAAAAAAATCGAAAGAAATGCTTCCCCCAAAAAAAAAAAGGTGATGATTTCAGTTATGACTCGCACAAAGTTAAAGATGATTCAAGAGATTTTTGCACAAGCTAGCAAAACAAAACAGATTTAGAAAAGTACACTGCTTCGGCGGGAATGTCCACAGGGGGGCTCCAAGGTTGGCAAATGTCATCGGGGGCTCCAAGCTCGGCAACAATTAACTTTCTTACATGAAAATGCGGGGATACTATCTGAATTATTCCATGAAAAAAATTAGTAATTAGCTACTTGTAAATTGTATTACTAAAAATTTGTAGACTAACAAGTGAAGACTAATAGAAGTTTCCACCAACTCATAAATATAGAATTTATCACTTTTCATTACCAAACATCAAAATAAAACAATATAACACAAAAAGATGAATCAGTTCTCAACTCAAATCTTCTATTATGTAAAAACTTTAAATTCTATTCACATTATAATTTTCTTACTAATAAGCAACATAATTAATTATTGAATATTCTACCTCAACTTTTTCGACATCAAGCTTTCCGGCACCGCTTTCGAGATACCTTTTTTTTCTTACTTTCTTGGATCCACTCACCTTCATTATGGTCATCTCGTATATACACGGATGAATCATCTGAACTATCATCTTCTATATGTACCTTCCTAGATGGACTTTCCTCCAACTCATCACCATCATCATAGTTATCAATGTCATAGCGAGACCTCGGTGTTAGAACTATTGATTTTCTCTTATCAGCCGGATCAGTTACATAAAACACTTATTTCGCTTGGTTTGCTAAGATGTATGGATCTTCCTTGTGACCGAGCTTTTCAAGGTTGACTAAAGTGAACCCTAGATTATCGTTCTCAACTCCAGTGTTATTGTCAACCCATTTGCACTTGAAAATAGGTATTGAGAAACAAGAGTAATGCAACTCAAAGATTTCTTCAATCACTCCATAGTAGTGCATTGAATCATATATGGGGCATTTGTCTTTAGCACTTGCAAAATGTAGAGCTTCGGCTTCTAAGCTTACTCCACTATTTTGCATTGTACTATTTTGATCTTGTTCCCATGTGTATAATGTGTAACCATTGATGACATATCCGAGTAAAAAGAGGCATTGAAATTTGGCCCATAAGCTAAACTCTTGAGTCGGTCAGAAACCACATTTGAAGATTCCTCAAGCTCACTCGTTACTTGATCTTTGAACCACCTACTGAATAATTTGCAATGTTCACTCGCTAACGATTTTGCGTTAACTCTAGGGAGTTGTTCCTTCAAATAAGACATGTGTTGTTTGACATATGGTACAACTTCAGACTCATTATGAAGAATATAAGTGTGTGCCATGACCCACGAATCATAGGACATGTCACGTTGTTTATGACCTATGGTCCCCTTTCCCTCCAATCTTCCACTATGTCGAGATGTAGGGAGCCCTATCGTCTTTGTCAATCCCACAAAACAACCACTAAACTCTATAACATTCTCGTAAAAGACCCGCTCGGCGATCCAACCTTACGGACGATGGTGATTCTTCACATACCCCTTATATGTTTTCATTTGCCTTTCAAAGGGATATTGATTTCTCAAATACACCGGACCACAAAATCTCACCTCTCTCACCAAGTGAATCGTTAAATGAACCATAACGTCAAAAAATGAAGGAGGAAAGTACATCTCCGGTTGGCGAGCACGACAACAATATCATTCTCCAAAGTTGTCAATTCTTCGGGGGTCAATAACTTTACTATATATCGCATTGAAGAAATGACACAATCTAATAATGGCACATCTAACGTTTTTAGGCAAAATTGAACGAATAGCTACGGGTAACAAATGCTTTGCATTAAAATATGACAATCATGAGACTTAAGCCCCACAAGCTTCAACGTTTCCATTGACACCGACTTAGAATATTGGATGAATAACCCTCCGGCACTTTAACACCCGCCAAACACTCACAAAACTCCTTCTTCTCTTTTCTTGACAATGTATAAGGCTGCGGGAGGCAAGTATTTCCGAGTTCCATCCTCAACAACATGTAATTCCCTTCTAATCCCCATTTCCTTCAAATAATCTCTAGCTTTAACACCGTCTTTTGTCTTCCCGGGGGACATTCAATAATGTACTAATCAAACTATCATAAACATTCTTCTCGATATGCATCACATCTAACGAATGTCGAACAAAGAGGAATCTCCAATAAGGTAGGCGCCAAAAATATGGGCACTTCTTGTATCCCTTGTTTTGGAAGAGACTTTTTATTTTTTGTCTTGCCAAATGTAATCTCAATATCCTTAATCTTTCGAAGCACCTCCTCACCGCTCATGACCTTAGGACGTTCCACAAAACATTGCTTACCATTGAATGCTTTTTTTCAACTTACGATAACGATGATTACAAGGTAGAAATTGACGATTGTCATTGAAAACATTCTTTCCAGATGCCGTTAACCACATTCCATCCAAACCGTCCTGACATATAGGACATGCAGCCTTTCCTTTCACTGTATATCCCGAAAGATTACCATAAGCCGGATAATCTTGTATGGTGCAAAATAACATTGTTCTTAAAGTGAACATTTCCTTTCGATAAGAGTCGAACACTTGCACACCTTCTACCCATAGAATGTTCAAATCATCAATAAGAGGTTCTAAGTACACATCGATATCATTTCTGGTTGTCTTGGCCCGAAAATCAATAGAGTAAGCATCATGTACTTTCTTTTCATACACAAATTAGGAGGCAAGTTGTAAGTCACCAAAATCACAGGCCAAGTACTATGGGTACTACTAAGGGAACCAAATGGATTCATGCCATCAGTAGACAATGCAAGACCTAGGTTTCGTTCTTCTTTACGGAACTCGGGGAATTTACCATCTATAAAACTCCACTGGGGTGAGTCAGTCGGGTGCCTAAGTTTTCCGTCTTTTTTTCGTCCATAATGGTGCCATGTCAAATGCTGAGCGGTACTTGGATCTGCAAATAATTGTCTAAACCTTGGTATTATTGGAAAATACCATAGAACTTTAGCCGGCACTCCTTCTTTTTCCTTGTACCGTGAGGCATTGCAAATGGAACAACTCCCTAACGCTTCACTTTCATTACGGTATAACATGCAATCATTAGGGCAAGCATGAATTTTCTCATAGGGCAAGCCCATTGAGCTCAATACCTTTTTTGCATCATAAGTACTACTTGGAAGAACATTTTCCTCCGGAAACATGTCTTTCATCAATTCAAGTAGAGAGCTAAAACTTACATCACTCCAACCACCACTAGCCTTCAAATTGTACAACTTAAGCACACCCGATAATCTCGTATATTTACAACCTGGGTATAATGGTTGCTCAGAATCACTTACCAATCTCTCGAATGCAATATGATCCCCATTGTAATCATCCTCATTTACATGCCACATGTCCTCTAACCCATTGCCCTCATTAAAATTATCCTCACTTTCATACTCCATATCTTTAGAAGTACTAGCTAAAGTTTCTTCCCTAGATTCTCCATGCCAAATCCAACGCGTATATGTTCTATCAAATGCCCATTTCTCTAAATGATTGAGTATTTGATCAACTCTCTGATGGATAAGATTATGGCACATATAGCAAGGACATCGTAACTTAGACTGACCTCCACTATTCATAACAGCAAAAGTAATAAATTCTCTAATTCCAACATTATATTGTTCATCCCCGGGCTTAGACATCCATATCCAACTTCGATCCATTTCTACAAACCAACAAATTCAAAAGAGATATTAAAGAACACTTACTTGTTTAAAGAGGTACTAAGTCGTCATTACAAGGTTAATGTTATAGTTAATCATTGATTAGATTATGATATCAGATATTGCTTCAAGTGATGAGTGTTGATGTATTGAACATGCATAGGGTGCGCTTATAATTTTTTTTACATACAATAAAGGTTCTAAAGCAAATCAGTTTTTATTATTTATGTGCTATTGTTTTATATAAAAGGAGAAAATATGAGTGACCTCTAAACCAAACAAATATAAATAGTATATAAAGGTGATTCTCCTTTTTATTCCCTTTTGTAATCAGTTAACAAATTGTCATGCAAAGGAGCAAATTGTCATGCTAAGGAGCATATATATGAATGCAGAAATCCACTACTTGCTTATGTAATATTTTCCAACTTTAGAAAACACTTTCCAACTAAAGCATTCTCTAGTATAATAAAGCCAAAGTGTATGCGTTTAATATGAACAATCTGACTAAAGTGACCCTTAATAAGACAAACAATAAATATATATAGCTGTTTTGTGCAAGTATAGCTGTTTTGTGCATATATATCAAATGAAAAATCATTCTTGTAAACATCCAATATACTGGTACGCAACAATAGTATCATTGGAGTAGATACGCAAATCACTTTAAATACAAGAAGCCGAGTAGGCGGAGTGGTCCGAGTGGAGAGGAAAAAAAAAAGATTGAACTTCAAATTTTTTCGGGAGATATCCATTTTCCTGGGGAGACAGATAAGATATCCCGACACAGTGGCATTTTGATACCACCAAGCCGAACAAATTCCAAGGACTCAAAAAATTTGAAAAATTGGATCCAACCGACTCAAGTCCAAACCATTTGGACCCCTTAGGGGTTCTAACCAGGGAGCTTATGATCGATTCGATAGAAAAGAAGGAATAGTCTGTATTTTTCGTTGGGGATTCCCTGGAAAAAACCGTCGCATCTTCTTCCGATAATAATTTATTCCAATGCAAAGTCCAACAATCATTTGCACCAAAAAAAATAACCATCATAGCTCAATTAAATTAAAAAAACCAAATCAGCCCTACGAAATCAACAAGTATATGGCGCCATGGCGGCAGCCGCATGCTATGCTACAGTTCATAACTCATTACACAACCAATTTTGGCAAATTCAGAAAATTAATATAGTAAATTACCAATCCAAGAAACTAGACATTGATCATAGTAACAGAATTTGAACATTAACGCCACGAAAATCAGTTCTTTTTATATAATTAGGAATACATAAGGGTTTGAAAAATAAGAATTACCTGTAAATTGCCGGTAACAATGGCGTTTTTGATAGTTGGTTTCTCGGAGTATGATTGTCGCTAGGTATTGGGTAGAATACCGTTCTGAATTTCGAAGTTTTAATGACTACGTTGTGATCTCCTGGAGTGAAATTGAGAGTGTGAGGGACGAAAAGTCGTCGGAGATGGGAGCCGGAGGTCGGAAAATATCTTTACCATTGACAGTGCTACAGTTCTTGAATTTTTTTTTGAGGGGGCTACAGTAAGCTTCAATAGTTGAAGGTAGAACTGCAACTTCCAATTGATGAAGAAGGGTTTTAATTTTAATTTTAATTTTAATTTTATTTCTATTACTTAAGGAGAACGTGGGATTCGGTATTCTTAAATCTTAATCTCCTTCACTTTCTTTTTTTTTAAAAAATTAGATTCCTACTAGCTAGCTAATTCCCTAAACCCACGCATGCACTACTTTATTTATTTTTTAGTTTTTTTAAACATCACATTAATTTCATAGCAAACATAACACAAATTGAAACAAGTGTTAAGTGATATAATCTCAGTAAAGATAACAGGTATTTTGTCAAGTGTAACTTACTTTATTTGTTTGACCATTTTTTTCCATTTAGATAACAATTTTTCCATCAAAACGTTAATTTTATACTTTACATAACACTTGCTAAATTAAACGTTAAATTAAGGGTGTTATCTTTGCCCAAAATTGTAGTAGTGTTATATATCAATCATAATGCTTATAATAATAAATCATTTATATAAAGCTTGGAATTGATCGTCTACACGTTATTATTGTTGTTGGTATAATATATAATATTAGAACATATGAAGAGTTGTTCTACTCCTTTACTCATTAGAGTGGTTTTACGCAGTTGATTAGTCGAAATAAGAGTTGACTAAGAGAATACACTAAACATCATGATAAACAAATATAGTGTTTTTATTAGTTTTTCGTTATCATCCATATATTTATTACACAAACATATGTATATGTATGTCGATCTTAATACTTCTATTATATGATTCGTTTACAAAATCCATAACAAAATCAAGATGGCCCGATCGGGGAGTTACCCGAAGTTGAATTGACGTTCAACGGCGAATGGACCCGATGTTTCACAATGATCGAACTAAGGTCATTACTAATTCAACCTGAGTACATTTGACTTAACTCAACCGTACATGAAACCTAAATACGACCTGCGCAAACCCGGCAAAAAAATGTCAACGGGCGATCATATCCGGGAATGGATCGACTTGTAAATGGAACGCTCGGACTGTCCAAGCACCGGAAATCCCATGATTCAAATGTGTTCGACCCAGTTGAACAAAACCTGACCAATCATGACTTGGGACACCGACAATCGAATCCCGACTGTCCGGTCGACTCGGTTCGTCGTGGGTATACCCGAACCGTTTAATTTGAGAACTGTTTTTGACACCACTAAAAGCAGTAGGCACAACACAAACTTTTGCCAATAAACTTTTATTTTGAAAGGTGGGTCATATGATCCATCATGACATTAACAACATCAACCACTGAACATACGGGTTACAATCAGTTTTAAAATATCATCAATACACGATTATAAAACTTTGAACCACAAGCTAATATCCACAACATGATTTTTAGGAGAATCATCATAAAATCTTACTTTATGATTATGTGTAATACAGGGAGTTAAGTCATTCTTAGTGTGTGACTTCTAAAATACTAGCATATAATAAAACCAAAAATTACTCCCGTGCATTATGCACGGTATTAAAGCTAGTTACAATATAAAAGACTAGTGGCAAACTTCTAAATAAAATACTCGTAATTTTTTTATTTAAGTCCATTATTGCTTCGTGACATATAATTTAGTCTATTTGCATCAAATGTTCTAAATTATACTGTAGTGAAACTAATGGGATTTGCCTTTCATGAGTCGGAGTGTGAAGGCCCTCAATGCTAGGAGCAGATCCTGCAACCTTTTCCTGATCTTTTCATCAATCAAGTCACCGTTATCATCAAACTTTTCTGGAGGTTCGAATGCATTCAAGAATAATTCAGGCTTGTTGATGAAATGAATGTCAAGGAAAACTCCAATTTGGCGAAGATGGTATTGACCAATTTTTCCGCTGGCTTCTACGCTGACGATCGCTGCTGGCTTATCTGCCCAAGCATTCGGTGGTCTTGATGCCCAATCAATTGCATTCTTTAGCAGTGCTGCGGAAGGAAATGATTTTGAGTATAGAGACTAGAAAAAAACATATGAAATTCATCTCTATTATAGACACTAAAACATAGAAAAAAGAAAAAAGAAAAAAAAAGACATAACTAACTGCTTCATTTAAACGGAAAAATAGGGTAAAAAAGAAAAAGTACCACATTTAAACAGGACAGCAGTTTTTTGAAAAAAAAAATGCAAAGATAGTTCGCACGCATTGCGTGCATATAAGGCTTACAATATATTAAAAGAAACTTTGTGAGCAACTACCACTTAGTTAGGGTGCATTATCTTCCCCTTAAAAAAAATAAGTTTTAGGTCTGATCAGGTCCAATTAGGTAAAATTAGGACTCATCAGATCCAATAAGGTGTAATAAGTTTAGCACAGATAAGTTTAGGCGAAGAGAACACAACTTTATACTTCTATGTACCGTTCGTTGCTTGGATGTTCAAAGATGTGTTTATAAATGAGAAGAAAAGATTTTGGAAAGGGGAGGGGTAGTTAGTTTTAAAAAATAGGAGAAGTGGGTCTAAAATATTGATATAATTTGCTCACTGAAGTCATTAATTGGTTGTGCTTCTCAACTAAAAACTTCATAATAGATATGTTTTTGTAAGAAAACTATTTTGGTACTCCCTTTGTTTCAAATATAAGGCATTTTAGCTAAAAGTTTTTGTTTCAAAATATAAAGCATTTTGCATTAACAATGTAAAATTAAATATAACTTTATACTATCAAGATAAGATTATAGGTTATTTTCTATTATCAATAGAATATTTAATGTCAATTCTTATTACCTATGCAAATCTAACTAAAACTAACTAAATTCTTAATAGACGTAAAAGTGGTTTACATGTCTTATAATTTGAAACGGAGGAGTATTTGTTTTTCGAAAATTGATAATTAACCAATATTTGTTGTTCATAACCTTTCTTATATTAAGCAGCTACGAATTCCAATTCCAAATTTATTGAGTGTAAAGCTAGCTAGGTTGAACGAAAAGATGCTTTAGTTATCATGTAAAACTAAAAAAAATAGAGAGATAGAGAGCTCAATTACGTACGTGTTAGAGAGTAATTATACTCTGGAGAAGCGAAAAACACAGCATCACATTCACGAATTTTCTGTCTAAACTCTTCTACAACCAGCGGAAATGTGCCATTTAATTCAAGGTCCACATTCATCATTGGCAATTCTGAGATGTCAATATCTTCCATCTCCATTCCTTCAATTACGGAGTCTTGACACATCTTCATTGCTGCTTATAAACCAAAAATATAGTTACTAAAGTGGCCAAATTATATGTGGATATTGGCCAATTTTGAGTAAATAAAATAATTGCCACATCATAATTTGATTTATATTTGTGTGAGATGACTTTATGGTAAAGCAAGAGTAACACTTTATAAAATATAGGAGTGACTATCATAATTAACCTACATAGTACGAGGGAGACTTTTATCAAAATATAAGATGACATGCATTTTCGATCTTATTGAGTCATGATCTAAAACCGTCCCTAGTCCATACCACTATTTGAGACTTTGTCATGATTTTTACAAATTACACCAAATCATCATCAACCCCAAATAGTAATTTTTAAGTACATTATCTCCTATAAGGAAGTGTTTTGCTCCGACAAAATAGTACTCAAATTATTATTGTAAAAATCCAAACATATAGGAATTTTACCATGTAACCAGGCAAAATGATAATAGTAAATATTATATAAAAGTACAAATCATTTAATAGAATAAATTATTTTGGCAAAATTGGTCTCAACACCACAAACTATGGTGCGGGTGTATCCTGCGGTACCAATGTTGACTATTAGCCAAAACACCACAAACTATTGGCGTGGGGACAGTGATTGTCATAAATGGCACCGAAACAAACTTTTCTCGACACATGTTTAAGTGACTTAGGCTTTTAATCAATGAAAAATAGGATAAATGAAAGAAAAATGGGAAAATGGAAAAAAAAAACATGGATTCTGGCCGTCGGCGAAAAAGTTAGGCTCAAGTCAGTCATTTATGACACTAGCTGCACCCAAACCAATAGTTGGACTGTTTTAGCTACTAGTCAAAGTTGGTGGTGCCGGGTGCACCCGCATCATAGTTTGTGGTGTTGGGGTCAATTTTGCCATTATTTTTTGCTTACCATATATATACAGCCAAAACACAATGTTTCAATGAGAATTTTCCTAATAATAAGACGGAATTAAGCAAAAAAAAAAAAAAGTTTCACACAATTGTAGGAATAACAATACATAAAGACATAGCAGGAAGTACTGAAACATAAAGACTAGTTGTACTACTCAAATTTCCTCCAATCTAGCTTTTGAGCTCCCATTTTTGATACTTAATGCTACTCCTAAAGAACAGAATTACAAAATTTAAATCATACCTGCACGCAGAAGGCCCCTATTGTAAGAGGCTTTACGAAGGGAGCCACAAATTGCTGCAACCTTTATCACTGTTTTTTTTTCAATTTCAACTGCCATTTTTCTTTCTCCTCTTTTTTTCTTTTTCTTTCAAAAAAGTTCTTTTTATGAAGATCCACTAATGTTGGCTGTTATTAACTTATTATGCATGAGCCCATCACCTTAAATTTATAGTGTTGGGGGAGAATCGAGGAAGATGACTGGATATTACAAATCTTTGCTGATTTAGTGATTGGCCGATATTATTGGAATTAATTTTCCAGCCGTCGTTGAAATGTCAATCCAACGGCTATGCATGAGTTAGATTAACCCATCTCTCTCCTAAGTTTGCTGAGCTATGCGATGATGTGGCTTATCAGCAACAACTAATATCGCTTTTTGACAAGAGTCAAAGAGGACTTCCACTTACAAAATCATAGTATTTTTTTTCACTTTCACTTTTTATTTAGGAAAAATCAATGTAAGAGGTTCCAACTATGGCCTAATATTTTTCATAGGTCTCAAGTATTGATTAACCCGTGGAGGTCCTAACTTTGGAGGGCATTGTCTTTTATTGGACCCTGGTAGTCCCGTCCCAGACATTTTATGGGCCCTGGGCGAAACTTAAAAAATAGTCCCCTTATCACTTTTTATGATTGTGATTTGAATATATTTATGTCAATAAAAAAAATTATTCAACATAACACGAGTATACCTTAATACATTAAGTTCTAAAAAAAAAATTAGCTCTTCCCGAAAATAATAAAAAGCGGTTTCTTCGAGCATTTTATGATGAAAAATCAGAAATTAAACTAGAAAGTTACATATTGCTGGAATAAATAAAATTTCCCCCTCTTTGGGCCTGATTAGTACAAAACATTAATCAGAGAACAAAAATATTACATTTACATCACATTCTGGAAATTTTTTTGTTCCAACTTTTCAATAATTATAGTGGAATTTCACACCAACAAATGAGATGTATCAACACTCTGAAGTCATTTCGAACTTTTAGCCAAGTAAATCAACAAATTATTTCGAAAATATTCAACAAATCCGGCCAAGTAATCAATCATCTATGTTACTAAATTAACAATCTATACATAATACTAACTACAAAAAAACAATTCTCACTAACTCATTTGCAGATTTACAAAAATAAAAAATATTACATAAACAAGTCTCATTTATTTTAGATTAAAAATAAGAAAATTAGCAAGAACACAAAGAATTAGCCAAATCGCTGAAGATGAAGTACCCAGAATTTCAGATGATTCTTTCCTTTTCACACCTTTGATCTTTGTTTGGAAAAAATAAGAACTTTGCGAGGAGACTGATGATGGAAATTAGCTAGGAACAAAATCTTAAAGAGGTTGAGATTTTGAAAATATGGAAAAAAAAAAGGATTGAGTTCAAGAATTTAATTTAATCTTGGAAATTTACCAAAATTTAGTTCGGTAGTTGAAGAAGATGGAATGATTTTGAGAGATTTGAGGAGAAGGGAATTGAAGGAAGGTTGAAGAAGATATGAAGTCATACACGTATTTTCTTTCAACTGAAAGTTTCTAGAAAAACTTTCAAAATACAAGCTTTTAATGAATTTGGGCTTACTATCCTTGGGCCCTGGGCAGGCGCCCCTCCTGCCCAGCCCCAAGGATGGGCCTGTACCCTGGTGACTTATCACTTGTTGAGTAGGTAAACTAATATTATTTTATTTTATTTTAAATTTATTTAATCTTTCAACATCTATATTTTTTATCTCTTGAACTCATTAACCAGGATACTTTGCTTCAATGAAGCACGAAGGAAGAGAGGGAGGCGGGGAACAAGTAGGTGAGGGCCACGGTAGGGGGAGAAGTTCTGGTGGGGCATCGGCGCGGTGCGGTGGCAGCGGCAACACAGAACAAATCCACACCAATAAAACGCATCCTAACAACAAAGCCCCACCATGAAAATCTAAACCCAGTAAAAAACTTTAGCGATATGACAAAAATATGCATTGGAGAGGATAAATATATTCAACATGGAACCACTGTCACAGGACACATCAATTGCAATTACACCCAATTAAAAATGGCCACTAAATAATTTTAGAAATTTATCTACACTACTCAAAATTCATAAATTTCTTGAATATGCAGATGCTCACTTAATAAAACAAAGAAAGATTAGTGATGGCCATTAAACTAGATTACTTTCAGTAACAATGACAAGATTAAATCTTTAAATGTTAATAGATTAATTAACTAACATACCATGAAAGAACAAAAGGAACATCCAGATTATAAAAAACGTTGATGATGAGATTATCATTAGTAACTTATAACTAAGTGAACATCAGTTGCAACCACAACCCACCAACAACAGGCGGCTAAAAGCAAATTCGCCAGAGCGACGGCAGCCACCAGCGGAAATGATGGTCAAAACGAATGGTCGTCATTGTTATTTAGCCAGCGGAAATGGTCGACGACTGTGCCGTTGTTGGAGATAGGGTTGTTTGTGGTGGTTGGTGGTATAAGGTGGAGTTCTTCGATTTTGACCATTGTTGATGAGAGAGAGATTGAGGATGGAAATGATGAAGGAGAGGGGTAGAGGAAGATTCAAGAAGAAGACAGACATAACTCCATAAGACGTGTCACGTGATTTTTAATGAAGTCATTTGACCCATGACTCCGCTTCCAAGGGTTGAGTAACCTGGAGGGTCTAATAAAAGACAATACCCCTCAAAGTTAGGACCTCTACAGGTTAAACGATAGTTGAGACCTATTAAAAATGTTGAGTCATAGTTGGGACCTCTGACGTCAATTTTTCCTTTTATTTAAGTAAAAACAAAAATATGAATATCGGAAAAAAGAAATTTTGATTTTTTTGTTGTTAGTTTTTAAAATTGATACAATTAGTGTAAATATGACTAATTATAAGGTTATTATACGACTATACCATATGACTTTTATAATGTCAAAACCAAAAACTAAAAACTGACAATGTTGCCAAACGAGTCCTAAATTTGTAGAGCTATTGCTAATCACAATAGTACTTGGCAAAGCTAATCCACCTTTAATGACTCAACCTCCCAACCCAACACCATTTTGTCTTGAAGACGATGACCCGAAATTAATTTAAAACCCAAAATTTTCGAACCAACCTGACTTAATATTAACCCGACTAAAAATGACTCGACCTAGAATCTAACCAACTCGAAATTGACTTGAACGGAAAACCAATTGACATGACCATTGATGATAGCTACCCAAAAAGTAATACGAAATTAAATTTTCATTAATCTAGTCTCCTTTATTTGTTTTTAAATAAGCATATCATAAAAAAATTATTTCTAATCTATGATTAATTTTAATTCTTATCATTATTGTATTTTATATCAGTTTTTTTATCTGAGTTTTTTTATATATTATTTTATCCCAATTCTATATTTAACGATTTTGATTTGAACAAAATTCATTCGAATTCATACCTCACCATCGAACACCATTGACCCAATATCCAGTCGTACTAAAATGGACTCAACCCTGAATTCAGACTAACAATGCACATCGAAATATACTATTGGTTGAGCGAACCGAACTATTATCATGACACTCATTGAAGTAGATCAAATATTATCAAATTCAAAACACACTTTCATTCATCTTAACTACTAAAAGAACCTTTACAAATTTGAATTGAGATAAGTCACTTTTACATATTAATGCTCGCCACGAACACACACAACAACAAACTTCACTCGAAGCATCTTAATTGGTATTACTCTAACATGAATTTTTAATCAGCCTGTAGACAATTAAACTTTGTCTCCTACCGCGAGATAGGTTTACAGAACAAAATGTTAACAATTTGAAAATTATCTAGTGATAAACAGATAAGGTGCCTGAAACAAACTTTATTCGCTATGAGATTGAACTTCAACATCAATCAAAAACTATGAACGGCCATGATATTGATGAGTTATAGAAACAATGTTTGAAATTTAGTCATTACTTTCTTTGTAAATATTTTTCTTTTGCAAATGACAATAAATATAATCTTTGAAAGCATTTTACATATATAATTATTCAATTCATAATTCATAATATCAATATGGGAAAAGAGAACGAATTATAATTTGGGGTGGTATTCAAGATATGAGACCAAATTATTTAGATTATGTTTTCTGTTTTAGCATAAGTTTGGTTTATAACCAATCAAATTTCCCTTGTTACTCCGTCTATGGTTGTTTTCGAGCTTTATTGTGTAACACCCCGACAATTCTCTCCTTTCTAAAATACCTTTTAAATATAAAACATAGAGAATTATCAAAGTATTATCGCCCGTGTGAAAACCTATCGGCTTATTCAGAATTTTGCAGCGGAAAACATAATAATAAACTTTATAACTAAAACTTAGTCAACTAAAAAGTCAACTCCAAAAGTCAAACCAACAAAGTCAAAGTCAAACTTAAAACCAAAACCAACTATAAAAAGTATAAACTCAAAGTATGATAATTAGACTACACAAGCTCTCCAATACCCGAACCCAATGATGCATCATCTTCAAACCTGTAGATGGACAATACACTATTGATCCCTAGAGACCGCTCACCAAAATGGGTCATCACAGTATCAATAAGGCATTGCCATGATCAACACACACAAACAAAAGCACGTAATCAGTAAAGCTGAGTACTACATACTAAATAAATAAATAAACAATCCTAACATGATACTAATAAGTAATAAGCAGGAATAAATAGTAACATAATAACTTGCAGATAACTTTTACTGAACTAAACTTCACAATAACATTTTTATTACTTTAGATGGAATAGTCAATGGAGCGAGTTGTCTAACTAAAACCAGCATTCCTTTTGGAAGACGAAATACGGGCGCGACTCCGTATTCCCATGACCTACGATATCGAGGAACCTTTTAAATAAAAATAGGACACGGTAATCAATCCGGCCCCAGAAAAAGCCATGGGCTACTGATACGCTCAAGTTACACGTAGTATTTACGTAACTTTGGGTGCACTTTGCTAAGGGTTTGATTGTAATTGTTAACGTTCGTGTTTTATTTAACCCTTAGCGGAAGTTCGGAGCTTTGCGAGATAATTGGTGTTAACGTCTTATGTTCCGAGCTTTCAAGGTGAAGCAAAGTATCAAGCTGCATCGCAAGCACAACATCGTCTCACCAACCAAGCTCTCTTGCGCACTCCTCACCAAGCTCTCGTGCACCGCAAGCTCGGCATCATAGCCCAGCTCTTGCGTGCACGCTCAAACAGCAGCATCGCCCATCACAACATCATCGCCACAACCAAGCAGCACCGCACGCCCAGCTCGCACATCGCACGCCCAGCTCGCACATCGCAGCACTCGCACACCGCAAGCCTTGCGCGCGCCCAGCATGCTCGCACACCCGCATGCTCAGTCAGCGCTCACTGCCCAGCGCCCAGCGCTCGCGACTCGCGAGCTTCCTCGCACCTCGCGAGCATACTGCCTTCGCGACTCGCGAGGTATGTCGCGACTCGCGACCAGTGCCTATCCAAAAAATGCGCGGTAGGCAGAACACCCTTCGCACCTCGCGACCTACGCCGCACCTCGCGACCCCTAGGTCGGTCTAAATGTCGGCTGACTTTTGAGCCTTAGTTTAAATACTCAACTTTGTTTTTGGTCCAAGAGGAGCACACACTTGAGGAGAGAGAATATCCAACACTCCATTCTTCTCTTCTTATCTTCTCTTTTTAGTTTTTATTTTCTAGTTTAGTTTTGTAGATTTCAATTATGGGATCGGCTATTGCTATGCCGATTGTAGCTTGAAACTGTTCTTGAACGAGATTAACATGAAGCTTCAAGCATTATTGTGAGATCTTTCCTCTCTATTTAGTTTCTTTGATTATGGTTTAATTTCTATGCTTGCTTTCTATGATTTTTGCATGATTATGCTAGGAATATTACTAGTTTGATTGTGTAATTAATCTAATGCTAGATTTAAGAATAGAATCAGATTGTTTTATTCTTTTATCAATTGGTAGCAAACTAGGGAGTAACTCAGATGCAGATCGTCTTGGTTATTTCTTGGGAAATTGAATTAACTTGTTGAATGTTTATCGCTTGTATGACGTTAGCGGTCTGTTGGTTCTCTTGTGTTTATTCTTTGCTATTGGATTGAACTTAGACGCTATCGGACTAGGTTATCCTTTGGTTAGGGTTTTATAGTCACGGCGATCGTGCTATTCAACTAAGAATAAGGAGAACGCGAGATTAATTCTCAGCAATAGATAATCATGGAAATAATTAGAGTGGAGGTTCAAGGATCGATAATGAATTGAAGTGGATGTTAATCGGATTCAAGATATTCCCATAGTGATTTCTCATTTTATTTAGTTGCTAGTTAATTTTAGTTTGTTCGTATAATCAACTTGCAAACCCCCCTTGTTATTAGGTTACTCGACCTTTAAGAGTCATCTCGGTATTGATTCACGCTAGATATTAAACTTGTCCCTGTTTCCCTGTGGATACGAACCTTACTTCCCTTCTACATTTAATTGTAAAAGAGAGTAGGAGAAATTTTATCTTTGGCCGGGTGCGGTGCACACGACACATCCGCGCCCGCCCAAATTTTGGCGCCGTTGCCGGGGAAACGGTGTTACTAGTTTGTATTTAGTGTGTTTTTGGGTTGTATTGCTTGTACTCTTTGTTTATGGTTAACACTCGTACTACTAACAAAGAATCTTTGCATTACGATCCCGAATTAGAATTGACTCTTTTCAGGTGGAGAAACGTTCTGCGGGAAAATTTTCAAGAATCATCTTTTAACGTTGAAGTGGAGGAAGAGATGCCTCCGAGAATTGAAATTCGTACCTTGAGGGAGCTCACGGCTCCTAACCTTGATCAACAACCATTGTGCATCTCATTTCCGGCTCTTGATGAAGGCACTAATTTTGAATTGAAGTCGGGGTTGATACACTTGCTTCCTTCGTTCCATGGGCTCAATGGAGAAGATCCAAACAAATTTCTTTCGGAGTTTCACGTGGTTTGTACTAGCATGAAACCAAGTGGAGCAACGGATGAACAAATCAAGTTGAGAGCTTTTCCTTTTGCTTTGAAGGATGGAGCTAAAGATTGGTTATATTATCTTCCTCCTGGTTGTATTTCCACTTGGGTTGAAATGAAGAGGCGATTTCTTGAGAAGTTCTTTCCAGCTTCTAAGTCCTCAACATTAAAGAAGGAAATCAGCAATATTGAGCGAAAACACGATGAGTCTTTCTACGAATATTGGGAGAGGTTCAAGAGACTTTGTGCTAGTTGTCCATATCATGGCTATTCGATGAAGACCTCATTTTGTACTTTTACAATGGTTCTTCGACGAAGATGTGCGAATGGTGAATGCTTGCTAGTGGAGGTTCTTTCATAAACAAAACCCCAACTGCTAGCTAGAGAACTCATTGAAGAACTAGGCGAAGGCTCGAGACAGTTCGATAGAAGATCGAATCATCGTAGAGCAAATGTTGAAAGTCCAGGGTTCTAGCTCTTCAAAGGTCGAGGATCAAGTACAAGCTCTTACATCAATGATGCGGGAGTTCATGGTAAAGAACAATAGAGTTCAACGGGTAAAAGCTTGTAGAATTTGTTCTTTAGATCATCATACTGATGTTTGTCCTCAAATGCAAGAAGAATTTAGGGAAGAGGTCAAAGCCGTAGGTTTTCAAGGCCAACAAGCATTACGAGAGACATGATCCCTACTCCTATGCTTCCGAGCAAGGGTGGAGAGATCATCCTAACTTCGATTTGGCAATCAACATCAACAACAGCATTATAACAAGCCACCACCACATCCTTATCCTAGGCCCCAAGGCCAAGACTCGAGCTCTAGCATGTCCACTGAAGGAATGTTAAATGCTTTAACTAAAAATGTGACTAACATGCGGGGTAACATGGTGCGGTTTCAAGAGGAAACTCGATCGAGTATCAAGAACTTGGAGAGCCAAGTAAGCCAAATTGCGGGAGCTGTAACCAAGTTAGAGGCTAGGGATTCGGTGAGGTTGCCATCCCAAACGGAACTCAACCCTAAAATGAACGTGAGTGCTATCACATTGCGGAGTGGAGCGGAAATTGCAAGCAAAGAGAGGTTGGTGGTTCGAGACAAAGAGATAGTGGAAGAGGTGATCGAGCATGAACCGACAACAGCTAGTAAATCATGGCCACCTCGACAAGAGGAGAAAGTCAAAAAATCACCTCCTCCACCATATGAACCAGAGCCACCATTTCCCGAGGCATTGAGAGAAACCCGCAATGCAGAGCGCAACAACGACATTTACGAAGTCTTTCGTAAATGTGAGGTAAACATTCCCCTTTTTGATGTTTTAAATCAAGTACCCAGGTATGCTAAGTTCCTTAAAGAATTGTGTACTTTGAAAAGAAAGCAAAAACAAAAGGGAGTGCAAAAAGTGAAGGCTAGCGAGCATGTCTCGGCTATCTTTCAAAAGAAATTACCTCAAAAGTGCAATGACCCGGGCATGTTTACCATCCCATGTACTATAGGTGACACCATGTTTCCTAAAGCCATGTTAGACTTAGGTGCGTCAATTAATGTGATTCCATATTCATTGTATAAGTCTTTGAAACTTGGCAATTTGCATGAAACTGGTGTGGTGATTCAACTAGCTGATAGATCCAATGTTTATCCTAGGGGTAAATTAGAGGATGTGTTAGTTAAGGTGGGGAATTTGCAATTTCCTGCTGATTTTTATGTTCTGGAGATGGAACCTGATAAGCATGCCGCCCCAATCCTTTTGGGACGACCTTTCTTGAAAACATCTTGCACTAAAATTGATGTTTGCGCTGGTTCTTTGACTATGGAGTTTGAGGGAAAGGTAAAGGCATTTGATATAAATGATCCTAAGCTTCTACTTAAGGATGATAGCTCACTTTGCTCTATTAACATTGTTGACTCTGTTATGCATGATGTTCTTGATATTGAGCAGGTTGATGAGTTGATGAATGCTGATGAGGTCTTGGTTGAGGATTGTGTGCCTCCTACTAACGTGCAGGTTATGGTGCCCGAGTCGAAAGAGCGGAAAAAGCCTCCTGACTTACCACCTTGTTTTGAAACTGTACCACTAACGATGCATTGCAAGAGTTCTTCGGAATCTGTTTTGCAGGTACTTGCATTGGAGGTTGACATGGAGCCACCATTGTCACATATGGAGCACAAGCCCAATTTTTGGCGCCGTGGTATTAAGTCGAGCTCACGACTTTAAACAACAGCGCTTCTCGGGAGGCAACCCGAGACCCCTTTATTTTCTTTCTTTTCCTTTATTTTTCATCAAATTTCCACCACCACAACAAATTTTCTTTCACCCACCGCCCAACCACTAAAAAGATCCACAACCAATCTTAATTCACTTGTAACCAAAATCCACAAAAGAAAATCCGTTGGGAGGACTTCAATAGCTAGGAGTTGGTACAACTAGAAGGTTGAGATTGTTAATGTATCTTTTCGATCTCTTAAGCTAGGAGCAAATCTCAAAAAAAAAAAAAAAAAAAAAAAAAAAAAAAAAAAAAATCTAAACAAAATTTGAATTTGTCATTTGTTTGAGTGATTCGAGGGAGAGGGTTGTGAGTTGAGTTAGGAGATTTGAGTTGGTGTTGTTAAGAAATTTGAGTTTGACGGATTGCTTCTCATGAGTTTTGAGCGTTCGATCTTCGATTTACCCGATTTTCAAATTTCTCCCTATTTTCAGTATACTTTTTCTTTTAATTGTCGACACATTGAGGACAATGTGTAGTTTAAGTAGGGGGGAGGGTATTCTCATTCTCATGTATCTATGTTGTATTTCTATGTTGTATATATTACTTTCAATTTGAAAAAAAATGAAAATGAAAAAAAAAAAAAAATGAAAAAAAAAAAAATATAAAAAAAAAAAAAAAGTGATGAAATGAAACCCGCTGAGTTGAAAACCCACAAGGGTGGGCGACTCAGGCAAAAATGGGGGCCCGGATAGGTTGAAAACCCGAAAGGGCAACTTATGCAAAAAAGTGGCTTATATTGAGCGGGTAAGATGGTGAGATGCAACCAAAAAGAAATGTGTGAAGCTAGGATGAAAACCCGAAAGGGCTCCTAGACAAAATGAGAGATTAAGAGAGAATTATACACTTTGAAAACTCATTTGCCGGAGATGGTGTCATAAGGTTGAAAGCGTTTTCGGGTTGGTTTGGTTATTTCATCCTTGATTTTGTGAAGATCTTTTTATTTTGGCTTTCACATTCTTTTGGTTGATTGTTTGTTTTTGGGAGTAAGCATGGAATTTATCCCTTTTTGTCTTCATTCCATGGCTTGCTATTTTAAATTAGTTGATGTAGTAGTATTTTTAGTTTATCTTTTGAGGATTTAGGCGAGTTGTCATTTTGATTGTGGCGTTGGAGTGGGTTCAACTCCTTTGAGATCCTTCAGGATTTGAGCTCACATTCTAGTTGTCGTTTGGTGATTATTGTTGTCGCATCTGTATTTTTGATAGTAGCTTGAATCTAAGTGTGGGGGAATCATTATCCCTTACGTTTAGGTTTTGAGCGTATTTTGTTAAGATGTGATAATGATGGTGTAGTTGATGGGGAGTGTAGGTTGTTGTTGCTAGCTTGGGTGATGATTTATTTGGTGATCCTCATTTTGAGTTTACTCGAGGTCGAGTAAAGTTCAAGTGTGGGGGTATTTGATACGCTCAAGTTACACGTAGTATTTACGTAACTTTGGGTGCACTTTGCTAAGGGTTTGATTGTAATTGTTAACGTTCGTGTTTTATTTAACCTTTAGCGGAAGTTCGGAGCTTTGCGAGATAATTGGTGTTAACGTCTTATGTTCCGAGCTTTCAAGGTGAAGCAAAGTATCAAGCTGCATCGCAAGCACAACATCGTCTCACCAACCAAGCTCTCTTGCGCACTCCTCACCAAGCTCTCGTGCACCGCAAGCTCGGCATCATAGCCCAGCTCTTGCGTGCACGCTCAAACAGCAGCATCGCCCATCACAACATCATCGCCACAACCAAGCAGCACCGCACGCCCAGCTCGCACATCGCACGCCCAGCTCGCACATCGCAGCACTCGCACACCGCAAGCCTTGCGCGCGCCCAGCATGCTCGCACACCCGCATGCTCAGTCAGCGCTCACTGCCCGGCGCCCAGCGCTCGCGACTCGCGAGCTTCCTCGCACCTCGCGAGCATACTGCCTTCGCGACTCGCGAGGTATGTCGCGACTCGCGACCGGTGCCTATCCAAAAAATGCGCGGTAGGCGAGAACACCCTTCGCACCTCGCGACCTACGCCGCACCTCGCGACCCCCTAGGTCGGTCTAAATGTCGGCTGACTTTTGAGCCTTAGTTTAAATACTCAACTTTGTTTTTGGTCCAAGAGGAGCACACACTTGAGGAGAGAGAATATCCAACACTCCATTCTTCTCTTCTTATCTTCTCTTTTTAGTTTTTATTTTCTAGTTTAGTTTTGTAGATTTCAATTATGGGATCGGCTATTGCTATGCCGATTGTAGCTTGAAACTGTTCTTGAACGAGATTAACATGAAGCTTCAAGCATTATTGTGAGATCTTTCCTCTCTATTTAGTTTCTTTGATTATGGTTTAATTTCTATGCTTGCTTTCTATGATTTTTGCATGATTATGCTAGGAATATTACTAGTTTGATTGTGTAATTAATCTAATGCTAGATTTAAGAATAGAATCAGATTGTTTTATTCTTTTATCAATTGGTAGCAAACTAGGGAGTAACTCAGATGCGAGATCGTCTTGGTTATTTCTTGGGGAAATTGAATTAAGCTTGTTGAATGTTTATCGCTTGTATGACGTTAGCGGGTCCGTTGGTTCTCTCGTGTTTATTGCTGCTATTGGATTGAACTTAGACGCTATCGGACTAGGTTATCCTTTGGTTAGGGTTTTATAGTCACGCTGATCGTGCTATTCAACTAAGAATAAGGAGAACGCGAGATTAATTCTCAGCAATAGATAATCATGGAAATAATTAGAGTGGAGGTTCAAGGATCGATAATGAATTGAAGTGGATGTTAATCGGATTCAAGATATTCCCATAGTGATTTCTCATTTTATTTAGTTGCTAGTTAATTTTAGTTTGTTCGTATAATCAACTTGCAAACCCCCCTTGTTATTAGGTTACTCGACCTTTAAGAGTCATCTCGGTATTGATTCACGCTAGATATTAAACTTGTCCCTGTTTCCCTGTGGATACGAACCTTACTTCCCTTCTACATTTAATTGTAAAAGAGAGTAGGAGAAATTTTATCTTTGGCCGGGTGCGGTGCACACGACACATCCGCGCCCGCCCAGCTACCACCATGTACTCCAACTCCTAATTGTCCAACACTTCAGACGTGCACCAGTCTAAAGCCATTGTTATCCAAGTTTCACTTTACATGATTAACCAATTATTACTTGTTATGACACACAAGTAAAACAAACATTATAATCACTCAACAATCATAACTTCCATTTTATCTTAGGATTAGATAAGTGATCACACAACTTAACAACCCAAGATTAATTCCAACTTTAATCCAAACTTCCTTATTTGTTGAACCTAGCCAACAACCAAACTACTTTTGATTGGTATAAAATATCAACTTACCAAATAAGGCCCTCGGTCCTTTATAAAGCATTGAAATACTCAAAAGGGAACAAATGATCAATCATGATCCAAACCAATATATATATATATATTATATATATATATATATATATATTATATATATATATATATATATATATATATATATATATATATATATATATATATATATATATATATAAAAATTCCCTCATGTGAATTAATAAAATAAAGTTTCCAACCATATGATTGCATCAATCTTCCATACAAACATAATATAAATTTCATAATATAAATCTCATAATCAACATGTTTCACACAACGGCATAAAACATGCAAATCCAACATAATAAAAATCATATATGAACTCAACATAGTTCCTATACATGATACTATATAATTCTCATCCTTAAAATCGTGATACTAAGCAAATTAACACATAGGTAGACAAATTGAGAGGCCACTTTAACAGTCTTAAAAATCGCCTAGAGAGAATTCTCCGCCTAAAACAACCAATATAAATTCACAATCAATCCTTTATGAATTTACAGCAATAATAAAATACTTTAAACAACCCTTCTTAAACATGTTTAAAAAACATTTCCCATCATAAAACTTGATTTTTAAACCTCCTAGTATAGTACTACTACACTAGTTGTTAAAAACTATCAAAAACTCATGCTTTAAAACCATAAAACTCCATATCAATACTCCCTTTAAATTTCCAGCAATATAATATATATTAAAACTCTCTTAAAATATATTTAAACATAGTTATAATCATAAAAAATAACCAATTTCATAAACTATAATAGTCTACTATGATTTCCAACCTTTAAAACCCTAAAAATACATGCTTTGATAATTAAAAATCCAATTCAAACCTAATATGCAAATCTGAATTTTTATTTTTTCAATACATAAATTATATAAACTTAGATTCATAAATAAATGATTAAACTAATGCTTTTAAACATAATCATACTAAAAACAAATCTTAAAAACATAAACTTTGAATAAAAACTTAAGGAGCAATAAAAGTAATCAAACCAAAGCAATGGAAAAATGAGGAAAGAACGCCGACGGGAATCAGCGACGGTTGGCAACAACTGCTTCAGGCGGTCGGTGATGGTCGACGGGGCGGCAGACTGGCGAAGCAACGAAGTGAAGGCCGAAAGAGAGCTAGGACGAAAACCGAAGAGAAGGAAAAAGAAATTGGAGGACCGAAATTGTGGGAGGAAGGAGGAGAGAGAAAATAATTGTGTGGGGAAAATTTGGGGTTTATGGGGGTTTATATAGGTTCCCCTTGTGGGCTTAGAAAAAGGTAATTGGGATCAAACTAGAAATCTTTTTCCAATTTTAGAAGTGTTTGGGTTCCTCAAACCCATTTAGGAGTCCTTTTCCAAATCCAAAAACGTTTCAAACATTTCAAATATTTTTCAAAGCATGACTTAATAAAACATTTGACTTCTTTAAATCATTAAAATAATTCCTTTGACTTTCAAATAGTCAACCTTTGAAGAATAAATCATTTAAATACTAAAATGTACTTAAATATAAATAACTATACCTTAAAATATTTTTATAAAATTCATAAATTTACGGGGGATTACAGTCTACCCCTCTTAAAAGAAGTTTCGTCCCGAAACTTGACACGAAAACTCACACATTTTCAAAAGTTTTTAACTTAACTCTCATTTGAGAAATACTTGTGCCACTCATGTGCACACTTTTACCAACTTTTAAATCACTTGTATTACTCATGAACACATTTTCCATGCGGAGATTCTTTTTTATTTTGCACGGACATGTGCAAATCGCCAAAATAGGCATAAAAATACCATAAAAATAGGTAAAAAGCGCGTATCACATTCTACCCCCCTTAAAGAAAATGAGTTACGCCCTCGTAACTCACCTCAGGGAATAAGTCTGGATACTCCTTCTTCATTTCATCTTCAGCTTCCCACGTTGCCTCTTCACACTCATGGTTAGACCAAAGTACTTTCACGATACTGACATCCTTATTGCGTGTACTACGCACCTTCTTATCAAGAATTTTCACAGGCCTTTCCTCATATGTGAGGCTACTATCAATCTGAATCCTCTCAGGCTCCAAAACACGACGTTTATCAGGAATATAACGCTTGAGTTGGGAAATATGAAACACATCGTGCATCTTCTTGAACTCCATTGGCAAAGCCAACCTATAAGCTACCTTCCCAATTCTTTGCAGAATCGCATATGGACCTACATATTTGGCACTTAATTTGCCCTTTTTTCCCAAATCTCATCACGCCCTTAGTTGGTGATACTTTCAGAAACACTTTATCACCTATTTCGAACTCATCTTCTCTTCGCTTTAAATCGGCATAACTCTTTTGCCTATCTTGAGCAGCTTGAATTCTAGCCTGAATCAACTTCACATTCTTGACGGTCTCCTCAATAAATTATGTCCCTAATACTATGTTCTCACTAAAATCATTCCAGCAAATGGGACTTCTACACTTCCTTCCATATAATGCCTCAAAAGGTGCCATCTTAATACTCGCATGATAACTATTGTTGTATGAAAACTCAACAAATCTAATTGGTCTCCCACCTACCCTGAAAGTCAATAGCGCACGCTCTCAACATATCTTCCATAGTTTGGTTAGTCCTCTCAGTCTGACCATCGGTCGCAGGGTGAAAGGCATTACTCATTTTCAATGTTGTCCCAAGATTCAACTGGACCTTTTGCCAAACTTTCGAGAGGAATCTCGAATCGCGGTCTGAAATAATATCGGTTGGAACCCCATGCAATCTCACTACATGCTTAATATACGTCTTCGCAAGTTGTTTCTTCTTCCATGTCTCTTTAATTGGAATGAACACGGTCGACTTCGTCAGACGGTCCACAACAACCCAAATAGTATCATTGTCGTTCCTCGTCCTAGGCAAAGCAGTCACAAAATCCATTGAAATGGAATCCCACTTCCTTCCAGGAACCTCTAAGGATTGAACCTTCCCCATGGGTCTCTTATGATCTATCTTCACTTTCTGACAGGTGAGACACTTAGACACGAACTCAACAACCTCACGCTTTATGTTTGGCCACCAATAGATCCGGCTTAAGGTCCTTATACAGACTTGTCACCCCGGGGTGCACATAATATGGAGTATTATGCCCTCATCCATAAGTCGCCTCTTAAGCTCATCACATTTTTGTGGTACACACCACCTTCCCTTGAACCTTAGACTACCATCATCATGGATCTTAAAATCAACTTCCTTACCTTGACTCATCTTTTCCTTAATCTTTTCTAGGTGCTCATCTCCAACTTGACCCTCTTTGATCTCGTCGAAAACTGACAACCCCAATGATAAAGCACTCAATCTTGCCTCAACCTCCCCAGGATTTAAGATTTCTAGGCTAAGTCTTTGCTTATCTCGACACAACTCCTCAGGAACTACCAAGGCATTCATGCTATGGCTCGATTTCCTACTCAACGCATCAGCAACTATATTCGCCTTCCCTTCATGATATTGGATGTCTAGGTCATAATCCTTTATTAATTCTAACCATCTCCTCTGCCTCATATTGAGGTCTTTGTGGGTGAAAATGTACTTCAAACTTTTATGGTCAATAAAGATCTTACAGGTTGCCCCATAAAGGTAATGTCTCTAAATTTTCAAGGCAAACACGATAGCAGCTAACTCTAGATCATGGGTAGGGTAATTAGCCTCATAAGGTTTCAACTGACGTGATGCATACGCGATCACCTTCCCATTCTGCTGCAACACATCCCAAACCATTCTTTGAAGCATCACTATACACCTTCAATCCCTCATTCCCATCAGGCAGGGTCAAAACAGATGCGGAGGTCAAACGCTCTTTTAAAATCTGAAAAGCTTCCTCACACTTCTCATTCCACTCGAATTTTGACTCCTTTTTCATCAAATTGGTCATTGGCCTTGCTATCTTCGAGAAATCCCTCACAAATCTTCTATAATAGCCAGCTAGACCTAGGAAACTTCTGATATCTGACACATTCTTTGGAGTTGGCCACTCACTCACAGCTTGAATCTTAGCAGGATCTACAGAGACTCCTTCCTTAGACTCATAGTGACCCAAAAATGCTACTTTCTCCAAACGAAACTCACACTTAGAGAACTTGGCATATAATTGATTCTTCCTAAGCGTCTCCAATATAATCCTCAAGTATTCATCATGCTCTTTTTCATTCTTCGAATAAATCAGAATATCATCAATGAATACAACAACGAACTTATCTAAGAGCTCATGGAAAATCCTATTCATCAAGTCCATAAATATCGCAGGTGCATTGGTCAACCCAAACGGTATTACCGTAAACTCATAATGACCACAACGATTCCTAAACGCAGTCTTAGGTATATCCTTATCAGCTACCCTCAACTGGTGATACCCCGAACGCAAATCAATCTTCGAGAACACGCTCGCTCTATTCAATTGACCGAATAGGTCATCTATCCTAGGCAAAGGATACTTGTTCTTGATGGTTACATTGTTCAATTCGCTATAATCGATACACAACCTCATACTCCCATCTTTCTTCTTAACAAACAACACAGGAGCTCCCCAAGGTGATGCACTAGGCCTAATATAACCTTTATCGAACAGCTCTTGCAACTGCGTCTTCAATTCACTCATCTCAAGAGGTGCCATTCTATAGGGTGCCTTAGATATAGGTGCAGTTCCAGGAACCAAGTCTATGGTGAACTCAACAACTCTAGCAGGCGGTATACCCGAAATTTCACTCGGAAACACATCCATAAACTCATTTACGATCGGAACATCCTCAATATTCACCCCAACTTCTTTACTCACATCTTGCACACTACAGAAAAATAGCTCACGCCCCTTCTTCATCAACTTCTTCACTTGCATCGCAGAAATAACCCCAAAGTTCTTGGGCTTCCCAAAACGTCTATATGAGGTCAACTTCCCCAAAGGGTTTCTCAAAACTACTTTCTGAACTTCATAGTCTATCTTGGCCTTGTAAAAACCTAACCAATCCATTCCCAAAATTACATCTAGGTCTCCCAGATTAAACTCTATCAAATCAGAAGGAAATACACAACCTCCTATCATCAGAGGCAAATCTTTAAACAACTTGGTACACCTTATGGTTTCCCCAGTAGGTATACTAACAGGCAAATCAATCACTTCAAAATCTACTAACCCCAGACTCTTAATAACAGATGACGAAACAAAAGAATAAGTCGCCCCCGAATCAAATAACGCTTTAACTAGCACGGAGTTAATAGAAAAAGTACCAGAAACTACGTCGGCAGATCGTTCAGCTTCATTGCGACTCATCACGAACAGTTTACCCGGAGCCTTGTTCTGGTTGTTGTTGCCCTCACTAGCAGGATTACTGTAGCTTAATTCCTTGGTTGTTCTGTGACCCTACAGGCTTAGAACCTTGATTTCCCGACTGGTTGAACCCATACCTCACCTGGTTACCACTCCCATTGCCATTTTGCTCTTTCTTTTGCTTAGCAAAGCACTCATACTCCCTATGGCCTTTTTTCTGGCAGTAGTTATAGGTCACTAAGTCTCCCTTGCAGTCTCTACTAGGATGGTTATTACTGCACTTCTTACAGTGGTACACTATCTCAGATTGGCCCTTATTGTTGTAGCCCTGATTATTCCTCCCTTGGAAATTCCCATTCCCATTCCTATTCTTTTTGAAATTCCCTTGATTTCCCCCAGCATTGAAATCCTTTCTTTTCTCACCCACTACAGCATTCTTCTTATCACGCCTCGACTAAAGACCATAAATGTGGGCGGCTCTTCCATACACAATATCTAGAGATGAAAAAGTTTCACCATCCAACCCCCAGCTAAATTTCCTCAGTCAAACCTTGCTCAAACCTTTGAGCCTTTAATTCCTCAGTGGCTACTACCTCATGTGCAAACCTCGATAGTGCAATGAATTTGCTATAGTACTCAGAGATGGTCATACTCCCCATCCTAAGGTTGATAAACTCTTGGGCTTTATGTTTCCTCATAAAAGCAAGGTAAAACTTCCCTCTCAAGGCAGTAACAAAAGAAACCCAATTAAATCCCTCCACATCACTCAGTCTAGCCCCATTTTCTCTCCACCATAAATCACCCTCATCTTTTAGGTACAGGACAGCTTGACCTACTCTCATATTCTCAGGACAGTTCACAACCCCAAAGATTTTCTCAAACTCCCTCAGTCAAAGTATGGTGGTTTAACCTTGGCTAGTCTCTCAAACATGTCCCCAGCAGAATCGGGACGCTCAGCTCTCTCCAGAGTCAGTTTCTCCGCCAAAAGGCGAATAGCAGCAGCTAAATCGTTATTGTTGTTAGCCATTCTAGTACGCGACCTGAAATTAACGTACGCTACTTTAGGTTCGATACATAACTTACATGCCATTCTCTACGAAGGCAACATTTGATTTGACCATAAAGATCGCATCAACAAACAATTTCTCATGAAGTTACAACAATATCACAGAGTAATTATCATCAATCACATAACCATTCACGAAAATATTCACATCAAGAATATACATGTGAGGATCAATGAATAAAAATTCAATCATAACAAATAAATAAAAATATCCCCTTTCGCGTGCCAAAATAAATTCTTGCTCATTTGGATAACTAAATATTTGTCTTTTATTTCCCAAAAGATAGTAGTAACAATTTTTCTAAACCATAATACTATATTCTTCCTAAAATAAAGCATAGGTACTATGAAATAAATTTAAACCACTGCTGGACGAATTATCCAACATTATTCTTAAAACATATATACATAAATAAATAATCTAAGGTGAAACATCATCAGTCTTATCCTTTGATTCCTTGTATTTTTCTGGAGTGAAAACCTCATCTTCAAATTCATCAATTTCCTCAGTATTATAATAAACATATCTTCTAAATCTCGTGGATCTTCGTAACCTTTTAGATTGAGGCTCGTCCTCTTCTGACTCGGAATCACTCTCGGGTCTCAAAACAGCATGGTAGATATCACTTCTGGCCTGTCCTCTAGCACGGTCAAACTCATGAAGAACCTCATCATCACTATCAGGCATGCCTGCTCTTAATACATTACGCATAATGAACTCAAGGCTAGTGTAGCTATCACTGTCAGACTCATAATTTCCATCACTCTCATCATCACTCAGCACAATAGGATTGTAGTAGCTCCCTACTTTAGTATCTTCTCTATCAGACATGGCTAGGAATCTATAACAAATAAATATAACTTCTATAAGCAATTGGTACTCTCACTTAACGTATAATCCCAACAATAAACAATAAGCAAGAATAACAACAATAGTATGAGGCATAGGAATAACATAAACTGTTAGCAGGGAAGAAAAATATAATCATGCTGAACTAAGGGTATGTTCTGTTCAACTTATTTTGTCTTATCTTATCTTATCTTATCTGATCTTATCTTATCTGATCTTATCTTATCTTATCTTATCTTATCTTATCTTATCTTATCTTATCTTATCTTATATTATTCTGAAATGAGTGAAGATAAGTTAAACAAAACATCTTATTTATCTTATCTTATCTTATCTGATCTGATCTTATCTTATCTTATCTTATCTTATCTTATCTGATCTTATCTTATCTTATCTTATCTTATCTTATCTTATCTTATCTTATCTTATCTTATCTGATCTTATCTTATCTTATCTTATAAAATCTTATATAAGTTAAAATAAGTTGAACAGAACGGACCCTAACTATCTAATGCAGACATATAACATTTATATCCTATATGCCCTTCCTATACTACCCATCTCTCATAATATAATAAAATAGTCAAAATAAAGTAGAGTATTAAAATAATTTAAATAAATAATTTCGAATTTATAAAGGAACCAAAAAAAAACCGAAATAAAAAAAATTAAACATTATAGTTCGAAATTTTCGAACTCAATAAAAATAAAATAAAAATTCGGACACAATAAAAAAAATTCAAACCCTTTTAAAAAAAATTAATTCGAAGCGAAATTATACTTGAAATCTTGAAAAAGAACTTTCGAAAGTTAATTTGAACACAATGAATAAGTAGGAGCTCAATTCTAAGAAATTCATTTTAAGTAACTAGCTAGTTAGGCGCCTAAAAACTTAAAGTTGGCACGAAAGGCCAATAAAAACCTAAAGCTCCTAAATACCATTTTGTAACACCCCGACAATTCTCTATTTTCTAATATACCTTTTAAATATAAAACATGGAGAATTATCAAAGTATTATCGCCCGTGTGAAAACCTATCGGCTTATTTATAATTTTGCAGCGGAAAACATAATAATAAACTTTATAACTAAAACTTAGTCAACTACAAAGTCAACTCTAAAAGTCAAACCAACAAAGTCAAAGTCAAACTTAAAACCAAAACCAACTATAAAAAGTATAAACTCAAAGTATGATAATTAGACTACACAAGCTCTCCAATACCCGAACCCAATGATGCATCATCTTCAAACCTGTAGATGGATAATACACTATTGATCCCTAGAGACTACTCACCAAAATGGGTCATCACAGGATCAATAAGGCATTGCCATGATCAACACACACAAACAAAAGCACGTAATCAGCAAAGCTGAATACTACATACTAAATAAATAAATAAACAATCCTAACATGATACTAATAAGTAATAAGCAGGAATAAATAGTAACATAATAACTTGCAGATAACTTTTACTGAACTAAACTTCACAATAACATTTTTATTACTTTAGATGGAATAGTCAATGGACCGAGTTGTCTAACTAAAACCAGCCTTCCCTTTGGATGACGAAATACGGGCGCGACTCCGTATTCCCATGACCTACGATATCGAGGAACCTTTTAAATAAAAATAGGACATGGTAATCAATCCGGCCCCAGAAAAAGCCATGGGCTACTACCATGTACTCCAACTCCTAATTGTCCAACACTTCAGACGTGCACCAGTCTAAAGCTATTGTTATCCAAGTTTCACTTTACATGATTAACCAGTTATTACTTGTTATGACACACAAGTAAAACAAACATTATAATCACACAACAATCATAACTCTCATTTTATCTTAGGAGTAGATAAGTGATCACAAAACTTAACAACCCAAGATTAATTCCAACTTTAATCCAAACTTCCTTATTTGTTGAACCTAGCCAACAACCAAATAACCTTTCATAGGTATAAAATATCAACTTACCAAATAAGGCCCTCGGTCCTTATAAAGCAGTGAAATACTCAAAAGGGAACAAATGATCAATCATGATCCAAACCAATATATATATATTTATTAATTCCCCCATGTGAATTAATAAAATAAAGTTCCCAACCATATGCTTGCATCAATCTTCCATACAAACATAATATAAATTGCATAATATAAATCTCATAATCGACATGTTTCACACAACGGCATAAAACATGCAAATCCAACATAATAGAAATCATATGAACTCAACATAGTTCCTATACATGATACTACATAATTCTCATCCTTAAAATCAAAATACTAAGCAAATCAACACATAGGTATGTACGTACCTTGTGTAGACAAATTGAGAGGCCACTTTAACAGTCTTAAAAATCGCCTAGAGAGAATTCTCCGCCTAAAACAACCAATATAAATTCATCACAATCAATCCTTTATGAATTTACAGCAATAATAAAATATTTTAAACCCTTCTTAAACATGTTTAAAAAACCTTTCCCATCAAAAAACTTGATTATTAAACCTCCTAATATAGTACTACTACACTAGTTGTTAAAAACTATCAAAAACTCATGCTTTAAAACCATAAAACTCCATATCAATACTCCCTTTAAATTTCCAGCAATATAATATATATTAAAACTCTCTTAAAACATATTTAAACATAGTTATAATCATAAAAAATAACCAATTCATAAACTATAATAGTCTACTATGATTTCCAACCTTTAAAACCCTAAAAATTCATGCTTTGATAATTAAACATCCAATTCAAACCTAATATGCAAATCTGAATTTTTATTTCTTCAATACATAAATTATATAAACTTAGATTCATAAATAAATCATCAAACTAAAGCTTTTAAACATAATCATACTTAAAATAAATCTTAAAAACATAAACTTTGAATAAAAACTTGAGGAGGAAGAAAAGTAATCAAACCAAAGCAAAGGAAAAAGGAGGAAGGAACGCCGACGGGGAATCGCCGACGTGGCCGGGCAACGCCCGGGCGATCAGTGATGGTCGACGGGGCGGCAGACCGGCGAAGCAACGAAGTGAAGGTCGAAAGAGAGCTAGGACGAAAACCGAAGAGAAGGAAAAATAAATAGGAGGACCAAAATTGTGGGAGGAAGAAGGAGAGAGAAAATAATTGTGTGGGGAAAACTTGGGGTTTATGAGGGTTTATATTGGTTCCCCTTGTGGGCTTAGGAAAAGGTAATTGGGATCAAACTAGAAATTCTTTTCCAATTTTAGAAGTACTTGGGTTCCTCAAACCCATTTAGGAGTCCTCTTTCAAATCCAAAAACGTTTCAAACATTTCAAATATTTTTTCAAAGCATGACTTAATAAAATATTTGACTTCTTTAAATCATTAAAATAATTTATTTGACTTTCAAATAGTCAACCTTTGAAGAATAAATCATTTAAATACTAAAATGTACTTAAATATAAATAACTATACCTTAAAATATTTTTATAAAATTCATAAATTTACGAGGGATTACATACTGAGTGTTGGAGGAGATAGGTCTGCACTAGGACCTAGTTTTCCTAAGACAAGGAAAGATCTTAGGAAATTAGATCAATAGAAAAATCACTTATGGAGTTTGCCAAACCTTAGTAGGTGTAGCTCCAAGTGTTCGTGTGTCGGGAAAGGGAAGAGGTGGTTCTCAGTTTCTTTTTATATATGTTGTCGAATGAATTAGATCTTCTATACTAGGGATTGTGAGTTTTGATCTTAGGATCTAGATATTGGGTGATGAATTAAAGAAGTTCAAGTCACCCCAAGTTCATGTGATGGCTTTAGGAGTTATCACACTTCACAAATGCATTTTGTGGGAAGCTCTTCAATTTGATTTGGGGTAAGTTTCGACCTCCACAAATTATGAGTTTTGGGCTTTTGAGGAGAAACTCAAGACACCTTATGTGCAAGGTATGAAGTCACAAAAGAAGTGACTTACTGGTTAGTTCAATTTGTAGAATCCCAGGAAGATTTCTCATTTTAAGGGCCTTGGGACTACATCAGCTTCTTTTTAGCAGGACATAAATGTCAACTCCACCAAAAATCAGCCAAGAAGAGTTTCATTTGTGAATTCCATCATATCATCTACATGGGACCTTGAACTATATATGGTGTATAAGAGCTGGTAAAGCTCAGTTCGGTAAAAGCCTCTTTTCTACTTATAGTTTAGATGTACTATCTCTAGTCTGTAATCCAGGTTTTAATTAATGCAAATTCTATTGATGTAAAAAAAGTATAATATCCATGACATCGTGAATGTATTGATAATTTCTTCTACTTTATATTTCTTGTACGTAATTTATGGATCGGAAGTATATGATCGAGGTGACATGACCGATCATATTTCCGTTTAATGCACAACCCTAAATGCTTCGATCATCTCATAAAGCTTGAGATTGATTAAGACTCGCATATTATTGAAGATACTAGATGTTGGAAATTAGGCGGAAGACTAGTGGGATTTTAAGTTTTGGAAATTTTTTGAACTATGACATACTCTGATGTTGGAGAGATATTGTATTTGTGGAATAGTTGAATTTTACAAAATTGTTATTTCTTCTTACATTGCAACATCATCATACAACAATGCCTATTTATAGCAACATCATGTCGGTTCATCTTCTTCCACGAACAAGAGTTAATTACTCTTTTAACACTCTAGAATTTTCGGGGGAGAAAGTTAGAATTGGAAATGTTGGGTTTATACTGCCACTGTAATTTATGTTGAGTTTGGGTTGAATCTGTTTTGGCTAAATTAGTGAGACTTGGGGTTTTTGGCTCTGATACCAAATGTTGGAATTTATGTGCGAAAGTTGTAGTGAGCTTTAATATTTGGAAGATAAATTTTGATCAAGGAAGTTGGTTTATGGATGTTGGATGTTGGATGTTGGATGTTGGATGTTGGATGTTTGATGAAGGGGGAGATATTTGTGAGAGTGGTGGTCTTTATTTAATTCGGAAATATTTCTTAGTGTCTTGCTTTATTATCTTACATCACGGAAGTATATATTAGTATGTCTGTTATATTGCATGCACATACTTTCCTGGGTACCTTTTTCTATATCACTTTAATTTACTCACTTTGATTTTTATCTAGGATATATATGATAATTAAATGGGAAAAATAAATAGAAAAGGTGGAGGTGAGGAGACAGAAACAATTCTAAAATAAAGAGATGTGAGTGTTAAAGTAAAAAGATAAATGAGCATTAAGTAATAAAGTAGAAAAAAAAGTGAATAAACTTTTATAAAAAATGCACCAAAAAGAAAATTATAAATATTTGGGAAACAACGTGAGTATTAAAAACTAGATACCCTCTTAAATTTGTCCTACATTACTGATGCAACCCTTTGTAGAAGGTGGGCTTCAAAGGATAGTGGTGCAATATATGAAAGCTTGATAATTGTTTTGGATTGATATTTACCCTGTATATTCCTCCTTTCGGTAATGAAATTCATTTATTTGCTGAAAGAGAAACGATTATCCATTGTAATTTTATTAAAAACTGGTAGATGTGATATGAGTAAGACAAGTGTTATTTTATTTGGAGGAAAGATAGTGTTGGATCATGCTTGAAAAGTAGAAAGATTGTAATAATAGTGAGTCATATAAAAACATATATAAAAGTATAAAGTTTGATGAGGGACATATGAAAAGAGAAATTGTAAAGAGTAATGCACTACAAGAAAAACTCTCATTCACGACCAAAACGTTACAACCAATGTTATCGGGATCCTACTTTTGGATCGTAAGGGTTGGTAGGATCGGATCGTAGGATCGTAAGATCCTACAATTCGGTAAAATAGAGATAATTATGCCAGAATATGGTGAGAATCTCATGTTAAAAGTTTACACATATTAATAATGACTTATTTCATTAGCAAATGGTGATAGTTTTTCTATACTATAAGATAGAAGTAACATGCAACCAAAATCTAATAGGAGAAATATAATATGTGAAATTACTTTGTGATTTTTTTACGATAGGATCGGATCGTAGAGTCGTAGGATCGTATAATCGTTTTAAGATCCTACCATATGATTTTTTGTGGTTGGGTAGGATCGAAAGATCCTACAAAATGAAGTTCCTACAAAATGAAGTTCCTACTTAGGATCGGGATCGGTGAGGTCCTTCCGGATCGTAGAATCGTAGGATTGTAAGATGCGGATCGGGATTTTAACAACAACGGTTACAACCATACGCATTTCTCGTCGCAATAAATTAATATCAACGAGGACAATTTTAAGTGGTCGTGAATAGTGGCATCAGTTGCGACCAAGCAAAAATCTCGCTGTTATTACCAAAAGTATGAAAGTTTTGCCAAAAGTAAAGCGGAAATTTTTTCTGAATTTACAATGAAAGCTACGACAACCAAAGTTTAATTACAACAGGTAACTGGCTGTAATTGTCAAGTTTTTTTAATTTTAAAAAAGCCTTCAAATTACTCGAATACCTAATAAGCTGGTTGTGATAGCAGGAGTAGACGATGTCCAATACTATCTAAATATAAGATACATACATGATAGCTTGGCAAATACTCCCAAATAGTACAAGATTGTGATTTTAAACAGCAATATGGGTACATTGGGAAGAGATTCCATTACCATATCCCTTCACTCCCAAGGGGCCTAATCTATGTAGCTTTGTACATTGACGGATAACTAGTTGTTTTTACAATACGAAATCAACAAGTATTATTTGTCAATGTACAATAAAAGTATTGTAAAAGATAACTGTACTTTCTACCTAACAAATTTTTTAGAGAGTATCTATGGTAATCCTGTAAGTTACAATTTTCCGATTTTGCTGTATCCAGACTAATACCAATCCAACCCATTTCATGAATAAAATGTGACCAATTAACCAACCAACAAAACTACTTGTTACAAATAACATCTTGTTGTTGCATCGAAACATATAAATGTTGACTAATCTGCCTAACATTGAACTTGGTAAAATGAAATAGTTGAATAATTGAAAAATGAGATTATTCAGGAATACACATTGAATGCTGATATTACGCATTGAATTTCTGCTAGTAGATCCATAATCAAAAAAGTGTTTGTGATTGTTCCATAACCCTATTTCACATAAAGAAGACCACCTAAGGGCTAAGGCTACAATAAGTATTTTCTATAGATTTCCAAAGTTTAGCGTTATTTTACAGGTTACTCAAAATTCAAAGACCATCATTTAAGAAAACCAAAAAAAAGTCAAAAATTCAAGATCCCCATGTAAAATTTTCCAAAATTTGGTATAGTGTGCGTTGACCTCTAACAACAATATTTCCTGAGCAACGGAGGAGGTGTCATAACAATTCTTGTAAGAGAGTCATCGTTACATTAATCATAATGGGGCCATGAAGATCAATTAACCCAACAAACAAGAGGACTTAAATTGCAATTAATTAATTTGGTGTAAAGAAGTAGTAAAATGACTAAAAATCCAATATTTTGAAGAATCATACTAAAATTAGGAGGGATTATAGTATATATGTTGTCTTTAATGAGTTTGGATTTGGAAGACTAAAAATGGGAATTTTTTTGCCAACTCTACAACAACCACCACTAATTTAATTATAATTCATCTCTTCCAACTGTTTGGTATGATAGCAGTTTCAGGAGCAGATTTCGGAGACAAAGAGATGGGTGTTGTTCAATCCTTTGGTCCAAACACAGAAACTATCAGAGGAAAGGAGAGAGAAGAGAAAATCATTAAAAAAAATATTTTAAAAAAATTAATAAAAATTTAAAAAGAAAAATTCCCACAAAAATAGACAGTAAGAGCCGGCCGTTGGCTCCATTTTTCACAATATTTTTTTTTGTTTGGTGGAAACAAGATCAAATTTGCCACCACCATCTTGCATTTTTGGCACCAAAAATATTCCAAACCCATTTTTCAACTATCAATATTCTATGATATCTCAAAGTTCAAATCTTATTTTGTAAGAAAAAAATCATCATTTTATTATCTGGGTATTCTAAAGTTTCAATCTTTGGGACAATGTACCTTCCTCTATTTTGATTAGGAGGCAAAAAAGAATTGAAAAAATTAAGATTTTTTTTGTGTGTTTAGAATTTTTTAATGGAGCAATTAAACAATGGAACATGGTGATTAGATTATGGAGAGGAAGAAAGGGAAAAAGGGGGGGTAAAGGAAAGAGCCAAGATTAGGTAGGAGGAAGAAGGAAAAAAGTGAGATAGAATGAACAAAGATTTTAGTGGCATTTTCAAGTTCAAGGTAAGGAAATCAAGCACATTAGCAGCCAAAAAGAGGTCAAAATCCAACAGCATTTTTGCATCCATGTCTGTTGCCCACGTGGACGACGAGGACCTCGCCGCCACAGGGCCCGGGCCCGGGCCTGGGCCCGGCGAGGTGTACCATTCGGAGAAGGTATTCGGCAATGGGGATTTCTACACAGGACAGCTTGCTGATAACCTGCCTAATGGTCATGGCAAGTACCTGTGGAATGATGGTTGTATGTATGTGGGTGAATGGATTAAGGGTAAAACAATGGGTAAGGGTAGGTTTACTTGGCCTTCAGGAGCAACCTATGAAGGAGAATTCAAAAGAGGGTATATGGATGGCAAAGGAACATTCACTAGTTCAAATGAAGATACTTATAGAGGGTATTGGTCAATGAATATGAAACATGGGCAAGGTTCTCAAAGCTATGGAAATGGGGATTTTTATGAAGGGGAATGGAAAAAGGGAATGCAAGAAGGTCAAGGAAGATATCAATGGATTAATGGTAATTTCTATGTAGGTCAATGGAGAGATGGGATTTTCCATGGGAATGGGACTTTGTCTTTTGCAAATGGGAATAAATTTGAAGGTTGTTGGGAGGAAGGATACCCTAAAGGGGAAGGTAGTTACAAATGGTCAGATGGGAGTTGTTATGTTGGTGTTTGGAGTATGGAACCTAGTGAACTAAATGTGACCTATTACGCGGCCAGTAGTTCATCTGATACCGGAGATGGTGATTGGGATCCTCAAGAGTTGTACGATGTCGATTTGGCTGATTGCAAGATTTACCCTGGAGAGGAGATTACCATTTTTCCATCACAAAAGATACTAAACTGGCCTAGTTTTAATGGGAAGAAGACAGCAGAAAGAAAGTCGGTTGAAGCTAGAAGATCTAATGCAGGAACTACAGATAAATCTTGGGATTATGATAATGATGGTTCTTCTAATGGTTATAATAGGAGAAGTGTCCAGGGTTCCGAAAATTCCATGCCACGGAACTTTCGACCTATTCTACTCCCAAAGACGGTAAAGAGACAAGGGGAGACTATCTGTAGGGGGCATAAAAATTATGAGTTGATGCTCAACTTGCAGCTTGGAATAAGGTAAACTACACAGATAATTCCTTTTGTCAAGCTTCCTGTCCATATCTCTGCATTTGTTGTTCATGCATTGTTTTGCTTATTTGTCATCTGTTTTGGTTTAGTTGTTACTTCTTAAATAGTACAGTTTTTATAGTGCTTGCATGATTAAGTACAAGCTAAATGTATCTGAGGATCCATTCTAACATTCAGAATAAAGCTGAATTCTAGTTTAATGAACAAGACAAAGCTAAAAGTAGTGAGTTGTTAAGACTTGCATTTTCAATCATAGAGAACATGTAAGAAGTGATGTTGGTTGATCATAACCTTAGCTTCTATGTATGTATGAACAGCCTTGGATGTTTTTGTGCAGACATTCTGTGGGAAGACCTGGACCACCCATAAAGCGTGACTTGAAGTCTTCGGCGTTCGATCCCAAGGAAAAAGTTTGGACAAAATTCCCATCGGAAGGATCAAAGCACACTCCTCCCCATCCATCCTGTGAGTTCAAATGGAAGGATTATTGTCCTTTGGTTTTCAGGTTAGCCTTGTGATATAGGTACTTTTGATTCTTCAATTTCTTTTCTGATAGATATAAAAGGATCTTCCAGACTTATTTATTGTATGAGCTCTTTCATATAGAGCATGGAGTGAAAGCTATGTTACTTACACTCAGGTTCTCGTGTCAGACATGGTGACATGTCGACGTGCCTGACTCGGACATTTATGAAAATTTTCCATGATTTTAGCCCAAATGATGTGTCCAAACTCCCAATTGATGATTGATGTCGGACTATCGAGAATTTGACACAGGCACATAAAGAATAATCCTAGTAACATAGAAAGTAATTTTGGTATTGTGCTGTGCCAGCATGCATTGTCCCAGCATGAAGATCATTAACAAGCTAACTTGTGTAAGTTTGAATCTTATTTATGCTCAGGACTTTAAGGACGATGTTCAAAGTGGATGCAGCTGATTATATGTTATCTATATGTGGCAATGATGCCCTGCGAGAACTTTCATCTCCGGGAAAAAGTGGAAGCTTCTTTTACCTCACCCATGATGACAAGTATATGATTAAGACAATGAAGAAGTCTGAAGTAAAAGTGAGCTCTGCTACTCTTCCGCCCTTCATTAGTTGAATTTTCCATCACTTATATAATCTAATTTGCTACTCCCAAATAACCAAAAATGTTACTCCTGCTCTTATTTATACTTGTGACACTCCCCCATTTCTGAAAATTTTAAAATACATGCAACATTATTGTATTTGGCTTTTCCTTGATCTTTTTCATCACATAGCCTACCTATTTTCTCTTGCTCCTAGCACAAAGAGTTTCCTTCTGCATCCCTCTATGTTGTGGGCAGGGAGCATCCACAAGAGTGCTCCCATCCTCCCGGGCTCGTGTAGAACATGGCTTACCTTCAATTATCCTGCATGTCTCACATGCGCTTGCGGGAACACCACGATTAAGTAGTGTTAGGTGCATCTTATAATTTTTGCTGTTGTATGACCCTTTTACAGGTTCTCCTTAGGATGCTTCCAGCTTATTACAACCATGTTCGCACCTTTGAAGACACTTTAGTTACCAGATTTTATGGTCTTCACTGTGTGAAGTTGACAGGGGCGACACAGAAGAAAGTGAGACTGAATGAGCCATTAACTGAACTTTAAAGTTGATGTTATGTATGTTATGTCTGCAATTTCTACTTATCTTTTGCAACTGCTGAAAACAGGTGCGATTCGTTATAATGGGAAATCTTTTTTGTACGGAGTATGCAATTCACCGGCGGTTTGATTTGAAGGGCTCTTCGCATGGACGAACGACTGATAAACCCGAATCAGAAATCGACCCAACTACCACCCTTAAAGATCTAGACCTTAATTATATGTTCCGACTGCAGAGGTTTTGGTTCCAAGAGTTTTGCAGGTAAGAGTTCACACACAGCTTCCTGTAAGTTCTATATATCTCCTTTTATATTTTCTCGTCCACCTTTGAACTTTGAATTTTTTCTTCTTGTAGGCAAGTTGACAGGGATTGTGACTTCCTCGAACAAGAGAGAATTATGGATTATAGTCTTTTAGTTGGTTTACACTTTCGAGAATCTTGCTCAAAATCTCCCGAAGGTGATAATTCAATATCAATCTTATAGCTAATACCGAGTACTTTTTCGTCTCCTCTAGTAGTAAGTCCATATGTGGGATACTATGGGATAGGATAGGACAATCGCTTCCCGGCGTAGGTTGGAATCAAGTGGTGCTAGCATTAGCGGGTCCTAAGTGTCTGTTTGTTTTCTGTTATGCAAATTTTACCAATGTCAAAAGAAAAAAACATATACCTGCCTTCCCAGGATTATTCTGCTGGGATAAGAGGGGGCTTTATCTCTATCCCTATCCTGACCCCCCAACTAAGCCTATCCCATTAAACAAGCAAGAGACTTGATTTTAGGATTATCAATCCTTATCCCCCTCGCTTGTCTCTTCAACCAAACACCCCATAAGAGGATGATGTCAAAACCCCGAAAATTTTCTCCATCTTAGCTGAACTTAGCAGATTGATTAATTGTAGGACAATAGATGTCTGAGAAAAAGAGAGTTAAAACACTCAATTAAACAAATTAACAGAACACTAAATAGCAGGAAGAAAGAGACATGTCAGAGAAGACTTTTTTTTTCAAGTGTAATAAATGTATATAATCAGAACTTTGGCAAAAGATTTTAAGAAGGTTAAAGTATATGGTGAACTTATTTTATGCAGGAGATGAAGACAGTAATAGCGACGTGATAGCTCCTCGGCTTTCAAAAGTAAACGAAACAGATAAACTTGTTTTTGATCCTAACCAGTAAGATCTAGTCCAAACACTTTCATATATATATATACTCTGAAATATTTATAAGTGATGCAAATTTTTCAGAAAGCTGGTTTGCTGATGTATATATTTATTCTGCGCTTTCTTTAAAACAGGTGGGCATCGATTAGATTAGGAATCAACATGCCTGCACGAGCAGAATTGACAGTACGAAAAACAGAAGGTGGCGAGCTTCAGGCAGTAGAACCAACAGGAGAGTGTTACGATGTCATCATCTTCTTCGGAATCATCGACATTTTACAAGATTACGATATCAGCAAAAAACTCGAGCATGCATACAAGGCTTTCCAATATGATGCTACTTCTATATCTGCTGTTGATCCTAAGCAGTATTCTAAACGTTTTCGGGATTTCATATACAAGGTATTTGCAGAAGATGGGTAATGGAATCGGAATTCGTTTCTGGAGAAACAACTTCAGGTTTTAGCTTAGATGCTCTTATTACAGCCAGGATTTTTTCAGAGCATGCTTTTATTAGGATAAGATATTTTGGTTGCATAAGAAAATAAGCATGCGATTCTGGCAATCAGAGCAAACCAGCATCCGGGAACAACACCATTTCTAGGACTGATTCCAGTGACATATTTTAGTGGAAAAAAGGGTATAGATGATTAACAAGGATAAATAGAAGGAGCTCCTCAAAATTTATTCAAACTGTATATTACAACTCCTAGTTTAACTCAAAAGGATAAACAGATTGGGTAGGTTGATTATTTTTGATGTACCAATAAATTTTATTACAAATTTTTTCTTTAACTTTTGTCCCAGAAATTTGAGAACGTGGGGGGCTCAAAGTAGTAGTGGTAATTGTACAGAACTCAATGAGGTCAACGTTTTGGTAGCATTATTTATCTAATAGAGAAATCAGATTCTCAGTTGTTAGTAGTTATATCTTGACTTTTGAGTTTTTATAATGACGGGGAGATTATTATAAGTTTGATTTTCAGAAAATTTACAATATCTTTGTTATGCTTTCCCTATTCATAGAAAAAGGATTTCCAGCTGTGCCATAAAGAATCAAAGTTTCTTACCTTATGTTCCTAGTATTTTGTGGGACAACTCAGATTGCCATGAAACTTATCATCTTTCTTTATCTGCATCATTTTTCAATAAATTTCATTTACACTATTCCCTCCATTTAATTTTGATGTTCTCTTTTTTTTTAACAAGAATTTTGATGTTCTCATTAGGCATAATTTAGTAATAAAGCGAAAAAGTTTGATGATAAATTATCACAAATACATTCATTTCAATATATATTTCAGTTGTAGAACCAAAAATCATATTCTCATTGTATAAAATTTTCATAAATTCTACTAACGTGTAATCAGAATAGATTGTGCAATAAATTTGTGCACAATAAATTGTGCAAAACAAATGGAATCATTCATCAAAATAGATGCAGTACTTACATGTTGATTTTATCATGGACTAAGGACAGTGAACATGGTGACTGGTAAAAAGAAAACTTTACGTACACATTGAGTGCTAACAGTAGATAGTTTAGAGTACTTTAGACCATTTCGCATGAGATGCATTAGATCTGGAAAATACTTTCAATAATGGTAATATGTAAGTACATGACAACTGCAAAACCCTCCGAGTACAGATCTCGTAAAAAGGATCTCGGGAAGGTCCATGTCCCAAAGAAAATGACAGTATAGAGATTAGAGAGTGGAGTTCAGTACATATGATGTTATGTACATTGCATGTGGATAAATGGGGATTGAAAATGACAAACAGCACTTACTCATACAATTATCACCCTCCCACCCCAAAGCAATTGTACGCGTATCCACCGACCTTGCTAAAGATCCCCCCCACTTCCTTCTCTAAAAAAAAAAAAAAAAAAAAAAAAAAAAATTTTTGCACGCGTACGCGTATATACATAGAAACAAAAAACTCCTAATAATGTACAAAATGCAAGATATATGTCACCAAAGACACAGGTCATCAAGATTTACCTTCTGCTGATTAAGCTCCAAGGCAATTTTAATCCCATCTCTCAAAGAAGTTGAGGCTCGTAATCACTTTTGACTCACCAAAAGATATTCTCCACCAAGTATACTTTAACCCCGTTTCTCCAAGGGCCTATATATGAGTTGCTGCCAAGAATTGATCAGAGGCATAAAATCTGTATCACATTTACTACCAAGGCTCAGAATTGTTACGAAGGAAACTTCCAGACGGCCTCTTCCAATCTTCTTCCATCAAAATGAGGTTGAGTCGAACAATGAGTTTTTCAACAGCATTATCTTCTGCTGGGTTGTCCAATGAATCTGATGTTTGCTGCATTGTATGATGGAGGAACCAAATTTTCATTAATTCTAGCATGTAGAATACTACAATGGCCGAATCAAAAGAAATACATATTAAAAAAAAAAATGTACCTTTGCTTCATTATATAAAATCAGGTACTGCAGTGCCTCTTCATAGTAGCCACAGTGGTACAGAAGAACAGCATAGTCTCTCAACTCCTCTGAATTGGCTTCTAAGAGAATTAGGCGTTCACACGCTGAAAACCACATTTAGGGGAGGGGGTCAGTTGGCTTCTAATGCTTGCAACCTTATCACTTATACTGCTGAGACCAATGTTATCAGGATCGGGATTCTACTTTGCATCGTAAGGGTTGGTAGGATCGAATCGGTGGGATCGGATCGTAGGATCGTAAGATTCAACAATTCGGTAAAATAGAGATAATTATGCTAGAAAATGGTGAGAACCTCATGTTAAAAATGTACACATATTAATAATGACTTATTTCATTAGCAAATGGTGATACTTAGACTGAAGTAACATGCAACTAAAATCAAATAGGAGAAATATAATATGTGAAATTACTTTATTATTTATTTACGATCGGATCGGATCGTAGAGTCGTAGAATCGTATTAAGATCCTACCATGTGATTTTTTGTGGTTACGTAAGATCGAAAGATCCTATAAAATTAAGATCCAGCGTAGGATCGGGATCGGTGAGGTCCTTTCGGATCGTAGAATCGTAGAATCGCAAGATCCATATCGGGATTTTAACAACAATGGCTGAGACAACTGTCAGAACAGTGTAAAGAAAGAAAATCTATGGGGTAGAATTATACGCTCCTTTCGACCCCAAAGAATAGCATATTTGCACCTTTTTTTATTCACGGTCTCCGAGACTCACCTATGACTACTTATATAGACTTCCTCCGATTTTTTATACTTACATCATGTAGCATTGGCACATTTATTTAGGAAGGGAGAGAAATAATAAGGGGAACACATGTGCTATCAGAGAGATAGAGTGAACATATTGTCCATTTAGGAAATCATACAAAATAGGCAATTTCTAATTTAAGGAAATCATGCGAGTATAAAAGAAAGGCAGGAAGTAATTATGTATTGATAAAAAAAAATTATTAAGAAGATGGTTTGAGAGTACACATTGAGACGAATCTAGCAAGATGACTACGTTTCTTTCTTCATATATTAGGGAGAATTCATGGTCAAAGTTTGTTGTCAGTATGTACTATATACATTTTATCACAATGCCTTCATGTTTTACCAATTTCATACGTATATGTTCAAATTGCAAGCACATCTAGTTACATGCTTAAATAATTATGGTGAAAGAATTTATCACTACTTTGCATTAATCTTGATACCAGTGTGAGATTTCATAGGGGTTATTGTCGCTAAAGAAACATTTTGAACCTTAAAACAAATACTTGATTTAGAACAATATACTCATCAAGTCGAAATTGTGGATCAAATACTGAAAGTAAACAGCTGAACCAAACGCTAAAACTTAAATAATTTCTATCACATACCAGATAATGCACGCCTCATGTCCCCAAAAAGCACACTAGTCCAAACACCACGATCTAGCCTATGTTGGGAAGCCTTTGCAGAAGCATGTTCAAAGCCACTGAAATAAACACAACCAAAAACTTCATAACTCAGGAGATATCAAATTGATATGACAGCAAAAGAAACGTTCATGATTGACAGTAAGCCTCAACCTATTAATGCAATTAGCTGCATTTGCTGCCCTTAAGAACAAACTCTCGGTGTGACCCTGTTGAAATGGCCAATAAGTATTCTTCAAATTCTTCAAGATCTGCAATAAGCACAACGACGTTGTTATATATGCACTTCCACAATTCTCCATGAAACAAAATCCCTGAAAATCTGCACTATTTGCCTCCAACTTTGCCACAATTCTTCAATCATCAAACGGGCTTTCGATTCGTACAATCAAATAGGCTTAAAAAACGACAGTACAAATACACGGAATAGGAAACTCTTTTCCCCACTCTAGATTTCGATGTTGATCAATAACCAGTTCCTCAAATTTATCACAGGGTAATGATCAAAAAACAAATCCAACAAATGAAGCTTTATGATTAACAATGTTTAATACTGGCTAATTCAATTTGCAAATTACTAAATCCTAATCCAAAAATTGACAAAGTACTTAATAACAAATCAAGAGCATCTTCCCCTTTCATCTTGTTGCAACAAACTGTTCCAATAATACCTTGTAAGTTGCTTATACATAGCAGTACCGATGATACAATGCCTACAGATATCTATGTTTGTGTGGCTAACTCTTCTTCTAACTGCCATAGTGCTACTACCTCGATTCGAAGATATTTGCCACATTTCTCTTTTGTCCCAACTTCTCATACTACTCTTATCTGAAAAGGCTTTACTACTATCTGGCTATCTGCCCTTAAGGAGGAATAAAATTAAGGATAACGCATACAGGTGATAGGGTTCCCTGATCACATTTGACTTTCTCATTCATATCTAACATAACCAAAGAAGCAATCACATCAATTCTGGCAAGTAGTAATTACGAGTTGCATTCCCGGACATAGTTAGCAAGCAATTGACCCATATTACTACAGAATGTTTGGCACAGCAACACATTTGCCATAATCATATTGAACGTGATGGCCAGAGACAATGGCTGATCGCAGACCACATGCATACATGCTATTTATCAGTAACACGAAGGCTCAGCATTCAGAAGTACAATAACAATAAAATTTACCTCCACCAACAGAGACTCTGACGTCATTATGTGTTTCTGATCAGATTCTTTGCCTTTCTTCTTATTATAGGCTCGAGGGAGACTCGAGAGATCATGTGGGTAATGAATTTCTACATCAAAATCTATTACACCCCAAAGTTGCAGCATTTTGAGGACCTCCGAATAAATAAGAGACAAAATAGCAACGGAACCACAACGCTGTGCCAAAACCTGTTTGCAAGTTAACAACAGGCATATTTAGAAGCCCATCTCAGCAGAAACGTCCAGGAATGAGAATCCAACAAATTAAGTTAAGTTATCATTTCTTACCGAGTGAAGATAATAGTCTTTTGGCGAAGGGAGAAAACCTGTAGTTCTCCGGAAACCCTATCAAGAAACCTCAACTTAGTCATGTTCATGCTGAGAAATTTCAAGGTATCTAAATTCCATGTCTATGCACACCATTTTACATTTTAGCTTTGTTTTGGAATGGCTGGGGGAGTAGAGAAGCACAACAAGCAGCAAGCAGGTAAAGACGGGCCCTTTAGCCTGCCCCTAGTGAAAAGATTTCTTTACAGGACCCAATACATCTTTCACTTCACAAAAAAATGATGTCACAAACATGGGCAATAGTGAAACCATTTCTAGACTCCAAAGAAGTAAGATTGGTCAACTAGAATCCTTACTTTAATCATCAAAACCAGGCATATGATAGCATCCAAATAGAAAACTTAATGCTGTAAATTTTCCAATCAGTGTAAATTTAATGCTGTAAATCATAAAAACCAGGCATCTGATAGCATCAAATATTCATGCTGTAAATTTTCCAATGTTAATTGGTATCCTTTTAAGTAGTAATTGATTTTATCCCATGCACTGAATCTGGAAGGAGTATTCGGCAATCGAAACACCAATCTAGCAATCACTTCCGATGCATAAAGTATTTAGACATTTGGAACCAAATTAGTAGTGAACGTGGAGCAGCATTTGCGATGTACTACTTCAGTTTCGTCTTTTTTTAAGAAAAAGAAGAAAAAATCCTTGTGCTAATAAGTGTTCATAGAAAAGAAATGTTGATGCCACATCTATAAATAGCAAGAATCTCAATGGCTGAACCCACCAAATTATATGTTGTCCATTCCATACAATCAGTAACTGGGTAGAAGAACAGAAAATTCAAAAGGAAAAAAAATTAAGATTGCTAAATGATTCTCATACACACAAAAAAAAAACTCAATCAATAAATATACCTTTGTGATGTACAAATACCTCTCTAAGCTGTCCAAGAGATCCTCTGGTGATGAAGCTAATGAAGAACGAAAATGAGGACAATAGCTTGTAGAAAGTTTATTTAGTCTCTCCAAGAAAGCATCAACTGGAAGAGGTACGGAAGAGTGAGACATGAGGGAGTCATCTTCTGCAGCAATATATAAAGCTGTTTCTCCCAGGTTCACACATCTATTAATACAAATGCTAGTTTCTCTTTCAACCACAGATAAATTTTGAATCTGTGAAATAAAACAATCCCTTGCAGCCTGCATAAACACAAGTTATATGGACAACTTTATATGAGGTACAAAACGAGCATTAAGAAAGTCACAAGAGAGTACTGCATTGGAGATGACAGAAGGTCACTCACGCAATTTGTTTGCAAAGTCAGGGAAAAGTCAGCACAGACTCAAGTGCCAAGTCTGAGCTTGGAAAAATAACAGTACAAGCTTTTGGTAAAAAAAGATAACAAAAAGTACAACTTTACATCCTTGTAAAATTCTACAACTTGCAAAATGGATGAAGTTGCTAAAAGGCATGTAGAACTTCATACAGAGATTTTTTATTGCTGCATTCATAAACAGTTTTGGTACTCTTTGAAAATCAGTTTTTCCTACATCTAACCAAATGGCCACCAAGTACACTGTACAACTAACAAAACTGAACACAATCAAGTAACATATCAAACATCTTTGTAAAGTGCTTTACTAACACCAAGAATAAATCTCAGAAGATTAATATAAGCATTGAAGAGAGGGAAGAATTCTAAGAGGTATCTCATATTTGGCACGTATGTGTTACCAACAACTTGCACACGCCTCAAAACCATATAATCATGAGGTAATACTTGCTAAGAACTCAAGTGACTTTGTTCAAACAAATATGACATTTTTCTCGGGACACCAACATCAACATCAACATTTGATGAAGAAAATGTCGGCAACAAACCTTGCTCTTCTTACCCTCTCTCCAAAGTCCAAACTCACAAGGTCAGACCCAGAACTCAACAATCCTATCATCACTACTGAGATGAAGGAAATTCCGATGATTACCTCGCCCATCAAACCCTCCCTCCGAAACCACAAGGAGAAAACAAAAACCCGACAATACTATTATTACCATCGTGATTCAGTGATTAACCTCACCCTCCATCTCCGCTCTACAAACCCAGGTGAAGAGAACCCCCACTCTCCCCCCCACAAAAAAAAAAAAAAACCTCCACATAGAAAAGCATATACCTTTTCATCTATTTCCCTCTCTCTCTCCAAACCCATAATGTGACGATATACGCAGCCTCACCAGTACGCTCACCAGAAACCGCCACTGGAGTTGCCAATCAAACCTTCATCATCTCATTGCCATCAACAAGCTTGGTTTCGCAAACTCATTGACAAGATTGGACTTTCCCTCGTACAGACAAACATGCCTAATATACTCACTAATCATCTCATCACACACATTAATTATCCACAAATACAATACCCTTCATCAACTAGATCATATATCTTAGTTATCCTAAGTAAATCTGTAATCATCTTGTGTATATTTATTTCAGGTAAACTGATTATAAATTACTCTACTTTCCAACTCGACGCACTGATACCTAGTACTATCAATCCCTAATAATTTCGAACTCGAATTTGATCAATATGTCTAATCATCATATAATAATAATAATAATAATAATAATAATAATAATAATAATAATAATAATAATAATAATAATAATAATAATAATAATAATAATAATACGACCAATAAATTCATCAACATTAGAAAAATTAGAAGTGTAAACAAATAAAAGAAAGGAAGGATACCTTAGCATGAGTGATGTCAGTTCCAGAGAAATGAAGAGCATCATGAAGCACAAATTTGAGGTCCTTGGCTGAGAATTGAGAGCGGCAAAATAGTCGAAAACCAGAAGATGATAATGTGAATGATGAAGGAAGTTGTGGTACTGGTGGTCGTGGAGGAGAGAGAATGAAGGTTCCTGAAATCCATGGAGAACTTATACAATCCATTGTTATTTGTTAGCGAATGTAAGAAAGACAGAGAGACGCAGACAGATAGATAGTTAGATACTACAGACTACAGTGGGTTAGTGATTTACTGATTTGTGAGAGATTTCCGATATGTTCTTTTGGATGAATAAATGGAAATTTATTTAAGTTCGAATCGAATCGCCCAGACCATTTCGATTCAGACCATTTCGGTTCGAAAGACAACTTATTATTTTTATTTATATTATTACTAGTTTTGAAGCCGTGCGTTGCACGGTCGTTGTTTATTTTTTTTTTTTTTGCAAATTTTTTGTTAATATTATTGTTGATTTTGTGTTGCTTTAAAATGAGATTATTCAACACCATTGTATTAACGTACTTCTCTTGTTCTTTTCTATTACAACAATTACCGCTTTGGGTATTTTCATCTTTTGGAACCATTCCACTTTTGGTAAAAAAACAACTACGGTTGACAATATTGCTTTTACTTTATGTTAATAAAACCATCATTAATTACACAAATTGCCTCATAAAGTTGCGTTTACTTTATTAAGGATTTATTTATCCCCTACTCTAGTTAACAAAAGGGACACCTCTATGCTAAACTACCCATTTTTTATTTCCTTAAAAACTATGTCTAAACCAATCGTTGCGGTAGAGAAAAAGAACGGAGAAAGTATTTATCATTATACGGTAATTTCTAGATTTGTTATTGCGATATATAAATTTTATAATTTTTAATATTCAATTGAATATTGTAGCTAAGTCTATTATTAAATGGTATCCCAATAATAGGTACGACTAACAATAGCTAACACGTTTTAACATGAATACCCGATTGATATTTTAAGAAAGTAGAGGGTAATAATTTAATAGATGCGGGACATAAAGAATAGAGAAAAACATGAGTGCCACCACAACTTCAACTTTTAATATAGCACATAAATACTAACGCATATGGAATGGAAGATGGGAAAACCAAAAAGAAGATCATAATGATAGTATCATGAATATAATTAATGAAATATAAAACTAACCTCTACTAATAATCAAAAATACTATTTAAGAGAAAAAATAACCTCTTCATCAATCATGACCATATCAAGACTCATCAAACTTCCCCCCTTTTTATGATCCGTGACCTCAAATATTCTAGAAACGCAAACCTTGATTTCCAAATAGTTTTAGTAGAATTATGTTCATGGAGAAAAAATAAGATATGACATATAGATATACGAAAAAAAAACATAAATAATTACGTATACAATAAATATTCTAGGAATAAAATAATTAGATTTTAGTTTTTATTGTAACAACAAAGTTTCCTTCATAAATTTTGTTGCAATACTATATTGCTTTGGTTTAGTTGAGTAAGGTTGAGGTTTTGAAAGATAATATGTTTAATCCTGTAACTTGGACATATAATCAAATGTTATAATCACATATAATGCACTATACTTAATACTTATAGCTATTATTATATTTATCTAAAAGAAAGACTAAATAATGTCTTAAAATTCATCTAATTTAATATATTTTTAGGAGTTGTAAAACTATATTGTAAATTGATCTTATTTTGAAGCATATTTCAAGCACTCTCCAATGGTAAAAAAAAACTATATAGCAAAAGTTAAATTCAATTTACATAATATAATAATTTAGATTGTTTATGCAAAATGAAACCCTAATTTTCCCCTATCCAAAACTCTTTTATCTATCTAAATATATGTAAAATTCTATTTTTTTTTCAAATATTTAAAATAAAAACTATTTGACATGGCAATCCTAAGTGGCGCTCTCTATTTCACAAAATGTAGAATTATATTGTAAATGTATCTTATTTCGAAGCATATTTCGAGCACTATCCAATGGTACAAAAATTATAGTAGTATTCGAATTAGGTAGCAAAAGTTATATACAATTTACATAATATAATAATTTAGGTTGTTTATTCAAAATAAAACTCTAATTTCTGCTTATCCAAGACTCCTTATATGTATTGTAATCTATGTAGAACTCAATTTTTTTTTTTTTAAAAAAAAAAAAAAAATTGATGACATGGCAATCCTACGTGGTGCTCTATATTTCATAAGTTGTAGACCTATATTGTAAATGGATCTTATTTCGAAGCATATTTCGAGCACTATCTAATGGTACAAAAATTATAATATTTCGAATTAGGTAGCAAAAGTTATACACAATTTACATAATATAATAATTTAGGTTGTTCATTCAAAATCAAACTCTAATTTTCGCTTATCCAAAACTCCTTATATGTATTTAAATGTATGTAGAACTCAAATTTTTTTAAAAAATAAAAATAAAAATTGATGACATGGCAATCCTACGTGGCGCTCTATATTTCATAAGTTGTAGAACTATATTGTAAATGGATCTTATTTCGAAGCATATTTCGAGTACTATCCAATGGTACAAAAATTATAATATTCCGAATTACGTAGCAAAAGTTATACATAATTTACATAATATAATAATTTAGTCCTGCGTGGCGCTCTATATTTCATAAGTTGTAAAACTATATTGTAAATGGATCTTATTTCGAAGCATGTTTCGAGCACTATCCAATGGTACAAAAATTATAATATTCGAATTACGTAGAAAAGTTATACACAATTTACATAATATAATAATTTAGGTTGTTCATTCAAAATCAAACTCTAATTTGGCAATCCTACGTGGCGCACTCTATGGCCTCGAAATCTTGAGGAGCTCCCTATGCTCCCGAAAAGTTCCTCCTTTATTTATATATATTGATTATTATTGTTGTTGTTGTTGTTGTTGTTGTTGTTATTATTATTATTATTATTATTATTATTATTATTATTATTATTACTATTATTATTATTATTATTATTATTATTATTATTATTATTATATTCTTATTATTAATATTATTATTATTAATATTATTATTATTATTATTATTATTATTATTATTATTATTATTATTGTTGTTGTTGTTGTTGTTGTTGTTATTATTATTATTACTATTATTATTATTATTATTATTATTACTATTATTATTATTATTATTATTATTATTATTACTATTATTATTATTATTACTATTATTATTATTATTATTATTATTATTATTATATTCTTATTCTTACTCTTATTATTATTATTATTGTTAAGATTTTTGGCAATGTCACTTTTAAACTTTTTGGAGGGTACTTTTTGACCCATTGAATATAAAATAAGGGGAACAAGTGATAAAAAGAGTAATTTTTAGTGAAAGAAGCGAAAGATAGAAAAGTAATACTCCCTCCGATTTATTTTGTTCCTATTTTGAATAGTTTTGTGACAGGAAATTGGTTAAAGTAGGAAGAACTTTTGGAAACGGAGGGAGTATTACTTTTTGGTGGGTGAAGAACTCCAAATAAATAAGTTTAAACAATGTAGCATATTATCAGTATTAATATTATTATTATTATTATTATTAATATTACTCAATTCATAAGAATATTATTATTATTATTATGCCTATTATTAGTATTAGTATTAGTATTAATATTATTATTAATATTACTCAATTCATAAGAATATTATTATTATGCATATTATTGGTATTAGTATTAATATTATTATTATCATTATCATTAATATTATTAATTATTATCATTATCAATGATAATAAAAATATTATTCTAATTGTAATTATTAATAATACTCAATTCGATTCGATTCGGTTCGGATCGAGATCGGTTCGGTTCGGACCCGTTCGGTTCGATTCGGGACTTATTCATTTCGATTCGATTCGGTTCGAGACTTATTCATTTCAGTTCAGTTCAATTCAGACTTATTCAGTCCAAAAGAACAGAGCCTTCATCTCATATCTTGTCAGTCGTCACTACTCACTACTCACTACTCACTTGTGTATAAATTAAGCCCCCACTCGACTCCACTATGGTTGATCAAACGTAAATATAAGGTAAAATCGTGTGATTAAATGCAATAAGTCTAGTTTGAATAAGTTTAGGTAAAGCAAAGGTACTCAATGTGTAACTTAATTTTATGTTGTTTAAGTGACTTAAGAATTGATTTCTACTTGTTGAAATTGGTTAACTTTAGGATCGTCGGCATCATTAGTAGTTTTCAGTTTTTGGTTATATGAATGTAAAAGTCCTATGATATAAGGGGTATAATAAACTTAAAAATAGTCATTATTATACTTCATAGTTCCAAATTAAATGTAACAATTTGAATGGCACATTCTCCTAGGCAAAATTTCTTAAGGTGAGATTAAGAAAAAGTAAGGGCATCTGACTAACTTAATATGGAGAGAGAAAGTGGGACCATAATAATTAGTGTAGTTGAATAAGGCTTAATTAGTTTTAGTATGGGTATATTCATAATTTCCCACTCAAAAACTTTACCAAGAATAGAAATAAGTAAAATATTGCATTTAATTTGAAATTGCCGTTTATAGAAACTGTTGCATTTAATTTGGAACGGAGGAAGTACTAAACATCTCAATTTTGAAAACGGAAACCAAACTCAAAACTACTTTTTCTAGTTTTACATTTTTGTTTTTCATTTTAAAAAAAAACTGAAAACAAAAAACGATAACAAACAAGCTCTTATCAAAACTAAGTTTAATAATTAAAACTTGACTAGAATAACTTGCAATTTTTTTGGTAGAGATAAAATCAATAAGAAAAAACAAAAAACCAAAAATTACATAATAACATTGGACATAGATTCCACACACTGCTTGGCAATAGTATGAGCTTCATTCACATCCATCCTAGCAACCTAGACCACCATACACCATTCAAACTCCTTAGCGAGATTCAGAATCTGGAAACTTGTCCAAATAAGAAAAATGGCAACTGAAATTTGGTACCTGTAAAAAGGTTACTAGGTTAGTAGAATATGTAAAAAGTGATGTAATATGTGTGAGGTGATGCTCCTTAGCCCATTACATCGTTTTAATGCAAGTAAGAACTTCAGCTAGATAGTAGAGCCTGCCTTCCCAAAGTTTCCTCCACTTTTGTGTTATATGTATGAACAACAAGGGAATCGGATACACCACTCCAAGGCACGGAAACTACACTTTCCTATTAGTTTAATTTCGCCACTCTAGGATCAATGGGTTAACACGAAATAACCAATGAGATACAATGGAGAGAATAATTCACAAAAATGATCTTCTAAGTGAATCAACAAGAACTTTGCGTTAGTTTGATGTTTGTGAAGAACACTTGAGAGAAAGAGTACAGAATTTTCTCTCAAGAGAAGCAAGTTTGTTTTATGAAAAATGAAAACTGATTTCTTCACATCACACCATTTGGAAAGAAGTTAATAATCTTCTTATATTAACTTAGAGAGGTTAATGATGATGTGTCTATATCCTAAGTGAGTGAAAAGATACATATTCATTCACTTAAAACCGGATAAAAACTAACCATCGCAAAGCAACGGACTGATGAAACCGTCAAAATCAAAACTCGTAGCTAAAAAGGCATAAGCGAATCGCACGGTGCGATACAGATCGCACCTCGCGACCAGGCATGTCGCACCCCGCGACCTGGGCTTCTCAAGCTATTGTTCGCTTGCTCGCGTTTCCTTTCTTTTGTCTAACCTCCGTAAAACCATTCCAAACCACCTAAAGCCCATTTAACTGTAAATGTTCCAACAATCCTCCTCCCATTTATAGTATAAATTAATGTTGAAAAGCTTATAACTTGCTATTAATCATAAACAAGACATGCTCATGCATCATGGAAATATCTTATGATTGAATTCCCACTTAGTAAAAGTATACTTTACAATAGTTTCGATTATAATGATAGACAAAACTTTGAATCATACAACCACTACAAACCATTGAAGATACTAATATATATAAGCATAAACTTAGTTCTTAACCTCCGACACCTATGAAGCCTTGGTGTCCATATTCATTCATAAGCGTTCCAAGTCAAGCCTTAGACTTGGTGAAGCGGCCAAACCTCTAGCTCATATAGGTAAATCTTTACGAACATGCTCCTACAATTGAGCACTTATCGAAGATTTATTAAGAAAATAAATTCAACCTCTTATCATTGTAGAATCAAGCACTAACCTTGGGATGTGTTAAGCAAGTGCTTCCAACCTTCAAGAGAAGTACTATCCTCATTGAATTTGAGATCTAACGTTATATTAGACATCAAATTGAGTTTTCCTTAACTATAGGTTGATTAATAGGCTTAAGACCCATCCCTTTGTTCATTTTGTTCACTAGTTCCCTTGGCAACGGTTTAGTAAATGTATCCGCCAAGTTCAAACTAGACCGAACAAAATCAATTGTTATACAACCATTCCTAATCATTTCACGCACATAGCTATGTCTCACTCCAATGTGCCTTGACTTGCCATTGTAGACTTCACTATAAGCTTTAGCTATGGTTGATGCACTATCACAATGAATAGCAAGAGGTGACATAGGTTTGACCCATAAGTCGATCTCACTCGACACATTCCTTAGTCATTCAGCTTATTGGCAACAAGATGCCAATTCTATGAATTCCGATGCCATAGTTGAATCCGTTGTACATGTTTGCTTCTTGGATGCCCATGAAATAACACCTCCTCGAGAGAAACACCCATCCATTTGTGGATGAATAATCTTCCTTATTTGAAATCCAACTAGCATCCGAGTAACCTTATAAAATAGAAGGTTCTCCTTTGTAAGTTATGACATAATCGAGGTTTTATTCAAATACCTAAGCACTCTTCTCAATGCTTGCCAATGCAACATACTAGGATTACTAGTATACCTCTTGAGCTTGCCAATAGCAAAAGCTATATCCGAGCCGAGTGCTAGTCATAGCATACATCAAGCTAAGCTTTCTATTAAGCTTGCATACTCCAATTGTGAAATAGGAGTACCACTACTCGGAACCAAGTGAACACTAGGATCCATCGGAGTAGCAAAATGAGTCGAGTTCGATTCATTAAACCTATTGATCACTTTCTCAATGTAATGAGATTGTGATAAAGAGATTGACCCTTTACTTCTCACTATTATAATACCAAGAATAACATCCGCTTCACCCCAAATCTTTTATTGAGAAGCTAGTAGAGAGAAAGGCTTTGGCCTTTTCCACTTGTTCCAAATCAGTCCCACAGATAAGCATATCATCAACATATAAGCAAATTATAATCCATTACCGTTATTCTCAAATTTACTATATACACACTTATCGGACTGATTTATTTTGAACCCACTAGACAAAATGACCTCATCAAATTTTTGATGCCATTGCTTAGGTGCTTGCTTAAGACCATACAAAGATCTAACTAGTTTGCAAACCTTAGTCTCTTGTCCTTTGACTACAAAACCTTCAGGTTGATTCATGTACACTTTCTCCCCCAATTCACCATTAAGGAAGACAGTTTTGACATCCATTTGGTGAATTACTAGACCATGAATCGCAGCCAATGGTATCAAAAGTCTAATGGTAGCTATTCTAGCAACCGGAGCATAAGTGTCAAAGTAATCGATACCATATTTTTATCTAAAACCTTGGACCACTAACCGGACCTTATGCTTTAGTATGGTTCCATCGATCTTCCTTTTCCTTACGAATATCCACTTACAACCTAGTGGTTTGCAACCGGGAGGTAAATTAGCTAAAACCCAAGTATGATTTCCCATTAATGAATTGACAAGGGGAAAACTAGGTCGTTACTAGTTTCCTAAAGTCAAACAAAACCTAACTAGACCACTAAACTAAGTAAAGTGACAAGCAAGGGTCATTCTTCCACAAGGACTAAGGAGCACCAATATGTGTTCATTTAACAATAAGCTAGGCCGAAGAAATCTTCAAGTTTTGGTTAAACTAAGGGTATAAACTATTGAAATCAAATTAGGAAAAGCACTAGGAATGGGAAAACACCACAATCATAGTTCACACCCAACAACCGAGTAGAGGTAAGGGGGTTGACATGTATTGGGGATATGCAAAGGGAAATAAACAAACCTAAACACCTCTAAAATCGTTGTTAGGGAGTTTAGGGTCCTAATTATGGCAACAAAACCTATATTTCGAGGTGTTATCACCTAACTAGGCCAAGTTAGGAATTAAAATCAAACCCAAGTTAATACCCGATCAACAAGTGATGTGTAGCAACTAATCAATCGATCATGAAGGTCGACCACATAAAAGTAAACCATTAAATGGGCAACAAAAGGATCAAAAGGTGATGGAGCTCACATCAACTAAGTCACCAATCAACATTAAAGATTGAAATTGCACAAATCCCAAGCATAATCAACCCAATAAACTCTACTCATGAAAATAGGATGCAAACAATGATTGGGCTACTCCCAATCCTAGTTAATGAACTACTCACTACCCATTATACTACTAAACATCCTAAACATGGAAAAACTAGCAATAAATAATCACTAATCTAAAAGTAGCAAAAACCAAAAAAATAAGACTTTAAAGCAAAAGCAAAACAAAATCTAGAGAGCAAACAAGAAGAAACTAGTAAAAGATGGAAACTTTAATCTAGATTAACTATTAAACATGAAAATAAAGCAATAAAAGAGGAGATAGAGTAAGAAATGCTCATTGATAAATTGTTGAATCTTCAAATACAAGTTGTCACCCTTCAATTTCCCAATCTTCAATCTCTCTTTGAGTTTTCTCACTTTTCCCCTAAACTAAGCTATGGAGGCTAATCCTCCCTAAAACCCTAAAAAAAAATTCTAAAACTAAGAGTGATGGATAAAATAAAACTTGTTATAAAACTAAAAAAACTCCCTTTTAAAATGGGCAAATGGAGTATTTATACTCCCCTTAATTCCATCGTCGCAAACAAAACGGGCCGAAGAAAAATAGACCCAAGAAGCAGAAGCCTGGGCGGGCTCCAAATGGCCCGGGCGGGCTGACCAAGGCACCCCGGGCGGGCTGGTTAAAGGCCCGGACAGTGCAGGTAGTCGAGCCCGTTCAATACCACCGGGCGGGAACATTTCTTTTGCGTCGAGGCAGGAACTTCAAGCATCAAGCGCCCAGGCGGGCTTGGTATACGCTCGGGCGGGCTTCACAGCCCGGGCGGGCTGGAATTCGGCTCGAGCGGGCCAGAAGACGCGCAAGACTTCAAAGAGCCATATCTCTTTCATTTTTCATCGGAATCGTGATTGTGACCACTCGTTGGAAAGCTATCGAGCTAAACTTTCATCTCCAACTTGAATCACTGAAAAATACTTTGTGTGCTGAAAGTTATATCCGTTTGAATATGACCTATATGCACAAATCTTTCCCAAAGCTCTTATTTTAGTAAAATTGTTCCACTCTATGCTTGGTGTGTGGTTCTCTTTTCCTCCCCTTTCAAGTGCTTCCCACTTATAATTATTCAAATTCCTACAAAAAAGGTCAAATATAATAGTGGAAACGAAATAAAAACGGAAATAAACTAAGCAAAAATGGCCTTAAAACTACCCTATGAGTGAGATAAATCTCACTCATCAACTTCCCACAAACTTAAGCATTTGCTTGTCCGCAAGCAAAGTCCCAAGAGTAATGAGAGGAAAAGATGTAAAAAGAAGATAGCAAGGCAAAAGACTATTAAGACAAAGCACGCTAAAGAAAAATAAGAAAGTTATATACACTAACTCACTGTCGAAGGAATCACGATTGTTTTTAGCGTAAACAACAAGCCATTTAAACCTCAAAATCGCAAATGAGGACGAGTGATGCTCTCGTGAGGGTTTCCAAAGAGAATTATCCCACAACTCCAACCAAGTACAAACATAGATAATAAGCCAAAGTCGTCTCTTTAAACATGGTTCACAAAGCAATGGACGATCTAAGCAATCTTTCAAAGCATAACCATCATCAATATGTATCCATGACTTGGGAATATAGGGGATTACTAATCTAAGGTGCAAAATTGACACTATCAAAAACTTCAAGCATCAATTAGAGTCTACTAAGGCATTCAAGAGTTACAAATCGTTCTCAAATGAATGAAGAAGGTCCCAAGATTGATCTTAATCACCTATAGTGCACATAAACTCCCCCAAACTTGACTTTTGCTAAGAGAAAACCATGATTGTAGTATTATAACGATTGAGCAATGGGTCTAGAGTCTCAATGTTTAAGCCATAATGACATTCATCATTACTAGGGAGACTCTACTTATTAAATGTTCAAGCTCCCACTCAACCATTTCGACAACCCACTTTCTCAAGGATATGTGGATATTACCACTTATTGACTCTTTTTCGATTTTTTTTTTTCATTTTCATGGACTTTAATAGGCTTATTGTTCCTTGTGGGCTCATTGGCTCCACTTATTGGACTCAATACATAAACCACAATTTTCTTTTTCTTTTTAACAATCAATTTAACTCTTAGCATAGCTTATTTGGAAGTAAATCACTTGTGCACCAAAGAAGATTTCAAGATTCAACTAGGGTCACTACAACTTCCATAAGAGAAATAATTCGACTCTTTTCAACACAAAGTTTGACAACATTTACAACTATAGAATACTTTTTCAAGTAGAAAATCAAGCAACAAAGATTAACCGATCCTTAATCGCCCCAAATTACACATACATGCATCCAACGGAAACACCTATACTCATCTACCCAAATGACCAAAACAAAGGAATCCACATAAATTGGCATCAAGAATCTTCCATTGGACATGAAATGATTTGTACTTTTCTTTATTCCTTAATTTTTTTTTGGATTTTGCCAAACATCCTTTTTCATTTGTTTTTTCAATTTTTTCATTTTTTAGGAAAAAGAAAAGAAATTAAAGTAAAATATTTTTGGATTTTGATTTTTTTTTAAAATGCAAAAAGTAAAGAAATAAAGTATATACAGCTCCCCAAGCTAGCGAATAGCTACTCCCCAAGCTAGAATAAAGCACTTGTCCTCAATGCTTGAACAAGACGATCAAAGGGAGGGAGGGAGGGAATAAACATCCAAACCAAGAAGCATATGCTCCACAAATCATAAAGCATTGGAGAAATAGAAAAGGAAATAAGCTACCGGATAGTAGGTGGGTGTAATACCCGCAAATGACCCAATTCTTCCACTTATAATCAACTTTTTCAACACCATGATTTGCTTTCCACGTGCTATTGAGAATGAGTGTCATTCCATTTATGTACCTAAATAAATCAAGGATAGAAAAGAAAATTAAGTAAATTAAAAAGAAAAAAAAGAAAGCAATAAATCACGGGTTACTTCTCGAGAAAGGCTTGTTTAAGGTCTCAAGCATGACATTCCTAGTAAATATCCCGATAAAGATCGCAAGAGTTTGTCATATGCACTAGCACACATTTTCATTATTATTAAGTATGCAATGACACAATGCAAAATGTGCATAAAGTGCAATGCAACTCCATGCAAATGAGGAAAAGGATGCCTAAAAGAAAGAACAAAAGGAAAAACAAAGAAATTTGAAGAAGAAGAATCAAAATAAGAAGAAAAAGATGAATAAAATGGCAAACTCTCCTCAACAAAATCTTTTTTGGTGGCAAGCTCACTCTTCTCCTCAATAATAAACGATTTGAGCACTTGAAGGTCAAAAGAGGCAAGAAACTCATCAAGATGTGGAGTTTTAAGAGATGAGAATGGATATGAGATAGGAGTAGAGGGAATATGGTCAATTCTTCTTCTAAATGGAATATGAAGGGAATGGATAGAAACAAGGCTTTCACTAACCACTTCACTCACATCACAAGAATTAAGAGGAAAGACTTCTTCCACATATGAGATATCCTCAACAACATTTTTATTATCCATCAAAACTCCAAAATCATCACTAACCACTAAGTGAAGTATCTTACTTTCAAAATGACCAAGATCGTCACTCAAGCTAAAATGGGTAGGAGAGGATGGGTGCTCTAAAGCACAAGAAGGGATAGTAAGGTCCAAACCACTAGAGATAGACACATGAGACTCAAAAAGGGTATGTAGAGACTCATAAACATCCTCATTTTCAACAACATCTTCAATAATGGGTATTTTCTCCTCAAAAACATACCCTTCATCATCACTACTCCAAAAACCATCATCATTCAAGTCATTGGTCAATTGTTTGTCATCCTTCTTTGCCTTACCCCCATTTACACGGACATCCCCCAATTGTTTACCACTCCTAGTGATTATAGCATGGGCTTGTTCATTGGGATTTACACCTTGACTAGGGAGTTGGGTAGTGGAAGCACTTTTCATAGAACCCGCCATTTGAGCCAATTGAGTTTCAAGCATTTTATTATGAACTTGCATTTGTTTTAAAATCTCTCTCAACTCACTAGTCTCTTTAACTTGATTAGTCATGAAGGTTTGCATCATACTCTCTAGACTAGTGGTGTTGGTGGGCGGTCCTAATTGAAGAGGTGCTTGGAGTCTAATTTGGAGACCATTTTGGGGAGGGGGATTACAATCAAGCATATGAGAATCAATATCGGGAATATGAGGCACTTGATTGAAATCCATGCACAAATTCGATGAATATTGAGAAGTAGCATGAATATCATCAACATTATAGTGCACATCATTGTTATAAGCATAAGAAGGAGGGGGATTAAAATCATGTATAATAGGGTCACTAGTGGGAACATTTGACTCATCAAAGGAATTCATGCAAACATTAGATGAATTATGAGAATTTGCACATTCAAAATCATAAGTATCCCTAGCTAACCACATATAAAAATCCCAAGCTTCATCTAAAGATATAGCACGAAATTCACCTTTAAACATATTTTCAACTACTCCTCTAGTATGCTCATTTAAACCCCAATAAGTAATCTCACAACCCTCCCAAAGACCATAACCATAGTACTTTATAAAGTCCTCAAGTCTATCAAAGTAAACCCAAAAGGACTCATTCTCATATTGAGGAAAAGAGATATTTGCCATTTTTTTTAGTAAGAATAAGAAAAGAAAAAAAAACAAAAAAAAAACAAAGAATATTCACAAATAGCCTAGACTCATCTAATCAACACAAATCAATGTAAGCCGAAGTCCCCGGCAACGGCGCCATTTTGACAAGGGGAAAACTAGGTCGTTACTAGTCTCCTAAAGTCAAACAAAACCTAACTAGACCACTAAACTAAGTAAAGTGACAAGCAAGGGTCATTCTTCCACAAGGACTAAGGAGCACCAATATGTGTTCATTTAACAATAAGCTAGGCCGAAGAAATCTTCAAGTTTTGGTTAAACTAAGGGTATAAACTATTGAAATCAAATTAGGAAAAGCACTAGGAATGGGAAAACACCACAATCATAGTTCACACCCAACAACCGAGTAGAGGTAAGGGGGTTGACATGTATTGGGGATATGCAAAGGGAAATAAACAAACCTAAACACCTCTAAAATCGTTGTTAGGGAGTTTAGGGTCCTAATTATGGCAACAAAACCTATATTTCGAGGTGTTATCACCTAACTAGGCCAAGTTAGGAATTAAAATCAAACCCAAGTTAATACCAATCAACAAGTGATGTGTAGCAACTAATCAATCGATCATGAAGGTCAACCACATAAAAGTAAACCATTAAATGGGCAACAAAAGGATCAAAAGGTGATGGAGCTCACATCAAATAAGTCACCAATCAACATTAAAGATTGAAATTGCACAAATCCCAAGCATAATCAACCCAATAAACTCTACTCATGATTGGGCTACTCCCAATCCTAGTTAATGAACTACTCACTACCCATTATACTACTAAACATCCTAAACATGGAAAAACTAGCAATAAATCACTAATCTAAAAGTAGCAAAAACCAAAAAAACAAGACTTTAAAGCAAAAGCAAAACAAAATCTAGAGAGCAAACAAGAAGAAACTAGTAAAAGATGGAAACTTTAATCTAGATTAACTATCAAACATGAAAATAAAACAATAAAAGAGGAGATAGAGTAAGAAATGCTCATTGATATATTGTTGAATCTTCAAATACAAGTTGTCACCCTTGAATTTCCCAATCATCAATCTCTCTTTGAGTTTTCTCACTTTTCCCCTAAACTAAGCTATGGAGGCTAATCTTCCCTAAAACCCTAAAAAATATTCTAAAACTAAGAGTGATGGATAAAATAAAACTTGTTCTAAAACTAAAAAAAAACTCCCTTTTAAAATGGGCAAATGGAGTATTTATACTCCCCTTAATTCCATCGTCGCAAACAAAACGGGCCGAAGAAAAATTGACCCAAGAAGCGAAGCCGGGCGGGCTCCAAATGGCCCGGCGGACGACCAAGGCACCCCGGCGGGCGGTTAAAGGCCGGACGGTGCAGGGTAGTCGGGCCCGTTCAATACCACCGGGCGGGAACATTTCTTTTGGGTCGAGGCAGGAACTTCAAGCATCAAGCGCCCAGACGGGCTTGGTATACGCTCGGGCGGGCTACACAGACCGGGCGGTCTGGAATTCGGCTCGGGCGGGCCAGAAGACGCGCCTGACTTCAAAGAGCCATATCTCTTTCATTTTTCATCGGAATCGTGATTGTGACCACTCGTTGGAAAGCTATCGAGCTAAAATTTCATCTGCAACTTGAATCACTGAAAAATACTTTGTGTGCTGAAAGTTATAACCGTTTGAATATGACCTATATGCACAAATCTTTCCCAAAGCTCTTATTTTAGCAAAATTGTTCCGCTCTATGCTTGGTGTGTGGTTCTCTTTTCCTCCCCTTTCAAGTGCTTCCCACTTATAATTATTCAAATTCCGACAAAAAAGGTCAAATAGAATAGTTGGGAGAGGGGAAACAAATATATATAGCAAGAGGGAATTAATTAACACAAGAGGTAAAATTAAGTGGAAATGAAATAAAAACGGAAATAAACTAAGCAAAAATGGCCTTAAAACTACCCTATGAGTGAGATAAATCTCACTCATCATGAATCCATTTCATCATTCACTGCCTCTTTCCAAAAGGCGGAATCATGAGACTTCATAGCCTCATCAAAGGTCCTAGGATCTTCCTCCACATTGTAACAATATGAAAATTGAGTCACAATTGACTCTCTTGACCCTTCAACTAAGTATAGTTAAAAATTCGGTCCAAAAGATTTCTCTTTTCTAATTTTTTTACTTCTCCTAATTTCCGGTGTTGTAGTATCATGATCATTGTTAATGTCATCCACAACATTGGAACTAGTACTTGGTATCATGTCCTTTGGTCTTGGAATCGATGAAAATCGAGTCTCATCAAATATTGCATCCCTTGACTCTATCACAATATGGATAGAGACAAAATCATTGCGCTCAATGACATAAAACCAGGTTTTGCTATGTTTAGCATAGCCTATAAAAATGTAATCAATTCCTTTTTCACCTATTGTTTTCCTTTTAGGTTCCATCAATTTGACGATTTCCCTACAACCCCATACCTTAAGGTAATTGAGATTAGGCTTTTTGTTACGCCAAAGTTCATAAGGGGTAGTCTTATTCCTCTTATTAGGAACTTGATTTAATATATAACATGCAGTTAGAATTGCATCACCCCAAAATCCGTCATTAAGACCCGAATTAGAAAGCATGGTGTTAACCATTTCTTTTAGAACTTTATTTTTCCTTTCCGCTATACCATTACTTTGAGGTGAGTATGGTGCGGTTGTTTCATGAATTACACCAATGGAACTAAAATAACTAGGATTATAGTATTCACCACCCCTATCCGTCCGAAGTCTTTTAACCTTTTCATCAAGTTGAAGTTCCACTTCGGTCTTAAAGATCTTAAACTTTTCTAGTGCTTCATCTTTAGTAAATAATAAATATATGTAACAAAACCTTGAGTAATCATCAATATAAGTCACTATATATTTTTATTTCCCAAAGAAGGTGAACTATGAAAGTCACACGAGTCACTATGCACCAATTCTAGCAATACCGATTGTCTAGTCACACTAGGATAAGGATTCTTTTGTAATTTTATTTAACATGCATGTCTTACACTTCTCTAACTTTAAATCGAAAGGAGGTATTAAACCTAGCTTAGACATATCATATAATCTACGATAGTTTACATGACATAATCGATTGTGCCATAGAGAAGAAACATCAAGCATGTAAATAGAACTAGTATCATTTGCATTAATACTAAAGTTAAACATTGCATTAACCTTGTCCTACATAAATATCACCCTTAGAAACAATAAACTTGTCCGATTCAAATACAACTTTAAAACCAAACTTATTCAATAGACCCCCGACCCTAAATTCTTCCTAACTTCAAGGTACATAAACAACATCCTGGAGAGTTAAAGTCTTTCCCGAGGTTAGCAACAATTCTACTTGTCCTATGCCCTTTGCCTTCACCGTAGAATCATTCCCCATATACAAGATTGGACCATCATCCAATTCTTCCAAAGACTAGAAGAAGTGCCTATTATTGCACACATGTCTAGAGGCCCTCGAATCTATCCACCAAGAGTCATCAACCTGCACAACCATAATTTCAGAAATCATAGCCACAAAGTTCATTTCTTCAATTACATTTTCATGTGCATTTTTACCTTGGTTTTGAACAACACTAGGTTGTTCATTCTTTGTCTTCTTCTTCTTCTTAGAAGGACAATCCCTCTTAAAATGAGGTCCATTGCATACCCAACAAGTGAGGGCCTTCCTCTTTTTGTTTACAACAGTGGTTTTAGAGTTGTTATTATTGGATTTCTTGGTCCCACTAGACCCACCAACCTCTACCATATTCACGGTAGACTTAGGAACACTAGCATTAGTTTTCTTAACCCCATCTTGAGCCCGGATCCCTTCCTCAATACGAAGATGGGTTCCTAATTGCTCCGTGGACATATCTTCCTTCCTATGTTTCAAGGAATGCTTAGTGTCTTTCCAAGAGTGTGGTAATTTATCAATGATTGAAGCCACGACAATAGCCTCATCCAAAGTTGTTAAAATCGAGATTCTAGTTTGAATCGGAAACGACATTTAGAATCGAATCGTAAAATCGAATCGTAGAATCGTAAGATTCTACAAACACTTATAATCAAGATATTGCACTCAATCTTCATTGAATGTACTAAAATTATAAGTTAAAAAACCTAAAAATTGGAAAAAATAGTTGTTTACCCACTATATTAGCAATAACTAACAATATATATCTATTATTTTCTTTGTTAGCATGATTTAAATTTGCGAGGTTTTCGCTAATCAAAAGAAATGTATAGAATCGTGTAGAATCGTGAATCGAATCGTCTACCATATTTTGAATCGTAAAATCGTAAGATTTTAAGATTTGAATCGCGATTTTAATAACTTTGCCCTCATCCATCAACATACCATGTGATCTTATTTGGTTCAAAATATGTTGAATTTCATGAAATTGCTCTATAATAGGCCTATCATTAGTCATTTTGAACGAATTAAAATTGCTAACAAGAAATTTCTTACTTGAACCATCTTCCAAAATATATTTGGCCTTAAGAACATCCCAAAGTTCCTTTGCACTCTCCACATTTTGGTAAAGATCAAACAAAGTGTCGGTAAGAGAGTTGAGGATATGACCCCGACAAATGTAGTCATCATTCTCCCACTTCGTTTTCTTCCTTGTAATCTACAAGGTCTCTTCCTCTCCATCTTGTGGGAACGGTGGCATGGGTGTTGTAAGAACGTACACCACATTCAAAGTTGTCAACAAGAAATGCATCTTCTTTTGTCATCTATGATATCCCACCCCTTCATACTTGTCCAACTTTTGGAAGTTCATAGTCATGTCTTTAAGTGATTGAACCATATCCGAAAATGAAGAAAATTAAACTAATAGATTGTTATATGTATGAACAACAAGGGAATCGGATACACCACTCCAAGGCACGGAAACTACGCTTTCCTATTAGTTTAATTTCGCCTCTCTAGGATCAATGGGTTAACACGAAATAACCAATGAGATAAAATGGAGAGAACAATTCACAAAGATGATCTTCTAAGTGAATCAATAAGAACTTTGTGTTTGATGTTTGTGAAGAACACTTGAGAGAAAGAGTACAGAATTTTCTCTCAAGAGAAGCAAGTTTGTTTTATGAAAAATGAAAACTGATTTCTTCAAATTACACCGTTTGGAAAGAAGTTAATCTTCTTATATTAACTTAGAGAGGTTAATGATGATGTGTCTATATCCTAAGTGAGTGAAAAGATACTTATTCATTCACTTAAAACCGGATAAAAACTAACCATCGCAAAGCAACGGACTGAAACCGTCAAAATCAAAACTCGCAGTGAAAAAGGCAGAAGCGAATCGCACGGTGCGATACAGATCGCACCTCGCGACCAGGCAGGTCGCACCCCGCGACCTGGGCTTCTCAAGCTCTTGTTCGCTTGCTCGCGTTTCCTTTCTCTTGTCTGACCTCCGTAAAACCATTCCAAACTACCTAAAGCCCATTTAACTATAAATGTTCTAACATTTTGCTCCTAATAGTGCTATGATTTATGAAGATCTCCCATATGATAGTTTAGCTACCATTCCCATTGTAGGTGTATTTTTATTTCGCCTACGCAGTGTGAGCGCGTATTTAATTTGACTACCCCATTGTGTAAGGTTTTATTGAAAATTGTTTTGTATTGAAAGAAGTCGCCAACAATTCTTTTTAGGAAGAATCATAAACCTAATTGGATATGGGAAAAAACATAGGAATAAATTATCCAATGTAGATTTCCCCGTCCTGACTCCATAGATGGTCAAAATGAACCAAAGATTGAGTTCGGGGGTGAGGGTACGAATATAGTCATAATGAACCACCTTCGCCCAAAGTTGGCCTCTACTAAATATCGATTCATTGCAGATTTTATGCTAAAGAATAATCATATAATGTTTTAAGCACCCTAAAAATAATTAGTCTAGGTTGGTTCAGGAAACACATAAAAAGACTATTTTTTTAGTGACAAGTTATTATGCAATCAATTTACAGGGAACCTAGCAAGTTGTCCAAATTAATCTGATTAATATTAGAACAGTTCTTTAGGTCTTTGATTAGCAAAAATAACATGTGGGTGATAAAAGCAATAAAGCAGGACAATCATATAATATGAATAGAACAATCAGGCAGGCATATAATAATGTATGAAAAATAAATAAAAAGAAAGAGAAGAGTTTAGAATATACAGTAGAGCGATTTTATATTAAAGATCTACATCATGAAATAAATGGTTAGTAACTTCAATATAAAAATAGAATTTATTCAAGGATCCTCAGGATTATACCTATATATGCGGCTTAGATTGAGGAGCGCATCGATCTTTAGGCAGAGCAATCGTGAAACCAAGAACGCAGTGTGAAAGTATTGATTGATTGAAAGTATTTGAATGTTTGAGGTATTCGAAGTGTATTATAGAGGTATTCGTCGGTTTTTGTATTCGTGAAATAATAATATGAAAAGTCGTCCGTAATTCGATGAAATTGCGGATATTTATAGGAAACAAGGCACGTGCCCTCACGCACGCCTTGCGCCAGGCACAAGCCTACGTGGCAGGCGCAGTGCCACGCGTCAGGCGCACATTGGTGTGCCTGACGCATCCAGCCCAATCAGAGATGCACATGTGTAAACGCGTTTTGAAAAGATGCACATGTGTAAACGCAGCCACCCGTAATGTATGTTGCGTCTCACACAAGACTTGCGTCTGACGCAGGACTCTGTGTGAGTCACAAAATCTACGTGTCAGGCGCTCATTGGCTCGCCTGACGCGATATGGCCAATGTGTTGGACGCACGTGGTGCGCTGAGCGCAGCCCCCGCGTCCGGCGCATATTCTGGAATATTCGAGCATATTTCATTGCGCGTCTTTCGAGTATAATTTTTTATCCCTAAAATTCCGCAGATGGAATTTTACGGATTAAAAAATCTGATTTATTTATCAAAGATAATAAAATATTTATGAAAAATATCTATTAAAATAATAAATATTTGAGTTGGCTTTTAAAATAGATTTAAAACATTTTATGGGCTTGAAATACAATTAATCATCATGAACAATTAATTGGGCTTAGAATATCATTTCGAAACACATTTTAGAATGGTTCTTTAGATTACTCTTCCGTTGGGTCGTGCCAACTAATACCGCGGTATGTTTCATCATTGGATCCTTAAATGGGGAGACACGATTATGTGTCTACACCCATGCCCATATATTTTGTGTTCTTATCCCAAGTTCTATCAAACTGAATGGTATGATGAGAGAGACCACTTGAAATATGACCAATATTAGCCGAATAGAAGCTCGGAGGGTGTAGAAATTGAAGTTCCCAGCACTTGTCATGTTCTTGCAAGCTAGAAAGGTCTTGAAGGCATGCGTGAATCATTTGTTGAACACATACGGGATCAGGTGCATCATATCGGAACACCCGATTGTTTCGATGAAGCCATAAACACCATAAAATGATAATAAACTTTTGGAATCGAATAATTTGCAATGTTATGTTTGATCTATATATGAAGTTGTGGTGGTCTAAGCCTATATATGTTGCAAGTGTTTTAGTTCTAACTGGAATGCTCAAAATATATAAATTAAGTTTAAAATACCGATGTAACAACTTAAAATGCCGAGTTTTTTTTCAGTCAATCAATAATTAATGGATAAATTTAAATTTGGCTGTTTTGAAATAACGATTTTAGTTAAGATTTATATACATCTTCATTTTTTATGATCATAAAAATCAAGTTACAATCTATTTAGTTTTGCATAAATAAGATTAGTTTAATGCAGATTTATGTAAATATTTTAAAATATTCTTCGTATAAGAGATGGAGTTTCTATCGAGTGTTCCAATGCCATGCTATTATGGTATTAAAGTATAGAATATTGAAAAAATTGATTTAATCAGTCCCAACTATGGGCGCCCTGATAAAAACAATCCCTACTTCAATTTATTATTGTTTAGTCCCAACTTTTGGGGTATTTTACAATGGTAGTCCTAACAGGTTAGAAACCTGCTATATCAGGTAAACTTTGCCATATTTTTCTTTCTTTTTTTCTATCTTCCTCCTCCTATTTCCTCTCTATTTCCTTCACTGCTCCCTCCTCCTCCTCTCCCCTGCCACACAACCCCCTCCCCTTCCACCCCACTTCCCCCATCATTCACCTCTCCTATCTGTCACCATTCCCCCCCACCACCCTCTCCCCCGTCCCCAAAACCCCTTTACCTCCCCCGCCACCCCCGCCACCCTCTCCCCCCCGTCCCCAAAACCCCATCCCCTCCCCAGTCACCTATCCCCATACCCCCGAAACCCTCTCTCTGCCCTAGCCACCCCCCTTCTCTCGCCCCTAAAACTCCATCCCCCTGTCTCGCTACTACCTCCCCCCCCCCTCGAAATCACCTCCATTGCCTCCCAAAACCTTCTCCCCGCTCGCCACACCCTCCACCACCTTCGAAACCACCTCCCGAAAATCCAAAGCGGACATCAAAGGAGAAGGCGATAGCGGAGCGAAAGCCAAAAAGAAGGCAAAGAGGAGAGAGAATTTTCGGTCTTTGGCATAACGAGAAGGAAGAAGATGATGATGATGATTTGCGGGGTTTAGAGGAGAGAGAATGAGGAGGAGGCATCATCGAGGTGATGGGGAGGAGATAGAAAATGGGGCACATGTTAGGGGAGGGGGTGTTTCGAGGGTGGGAGGGGAAGGGGTTGTGGGGTGGCAAGGTAAGTGGCGATGGGGTTGGCGAGGGAGGTGGCGGGGGTTGCAGGGGAGGGGAGGTGGCAGGGGGCCGGGGGTCAACACTCAGTAGGGGAGGGGAGGTGGCAAGGGGTCAGCACTCAGCAGGGGAGGGGGAGGGGGTGGATGGCAAGGGAAATTTTTTTTGAAAAAAAGTTAACCTGTTAAACCGGTTACTGGTGAACATGGACCGTTTTTGTAAAATACCCCTCAAAGTTGGGACTGAACAATAATAAACTGAAATTGGAACTGTTTTTGTCAGGGCGCCCATAGTTGGAACTGTTTAAATCAATTTTTCCTAGAATATTAGAAAGAATCAAGTGAAAGTAGCATGTTTATATAGTTTGAACACATCCCTAATTATCATGGAATGAATAACGTGATTCAAAATATGATTAGTAAAAACCATTTTTAAATACTCAAAATAATGTCAATAAGCCGATAATGAGGGGTGAAAAATGAGTCGTTTGCATGGAATTTATTTTAGAACATATATGGGTGATTAAATTTAATTGAGGGCAAATGAGTTGGGTCATATTTGAGTCTATTACCACTTGGTTTGTTGGGAAAAATAGATCAATTATTATCATTTGGTTAGACTCCAAATTAAGCAAATTTTCTTTCTTTTACCTCTTTTTGCGAGGATCCGAGGTAAGGCCAGCATAAAGAGACATATATATATATATATATATATATATATATATATATATATATATATATATAAGATCACATGAGAATGCTCCTTACATGAGAAATGAGAATGAATCTCAACCACACGATTGGATTAGAGTTACAACACTTGTTCATTAGAGTTGTATCTCCGAAAAAATTTTGAGCCCAAAAAAAAATTTTTTTTTTTTTGAATTTTTTTTTCTAATATTCTTTTTTTGGAGTTACATCATTTTTTCATTAGAGTTACATCACTTATTCATTAGAGTTATAGCGCGTAAAATCCATTCTCATTTCTCATGTAAGTATGCATTCTCATATGAACTCACTTCTATATATATACATACATATATATATATATATATACATACATATATATATATATATATATATACATACATATATATATATATATATATACATACATATATATATATATATATATATACATACATATATATATATATATATATATACATACATATATATATATATATATACATACATATATATATATATATATACATACATATATATATATATATATACATACATATATATATATATATATATACATACATATATACATATATATATACATATATATATATATATATATATATATATATATACATATATACATATATACATATATATATATATATATATATATACATATATATATATACATATATATATATATATATATATATATATATATATATATATACATAATATACATACAATATACATATATACATACATTATAATATATATATATATATATACATATATATATATATATATATATTTAATCTGGGTGGTTAAGGTAAAACCTTCCAACCTCAAGGTTGGGCTCCACTAGGGGCACTTTTGGAGAGGGTTTTCCCTTACCATCCCCTACTCTCAAAGTGTCTGCACTAAACTCAGGCCGAGTTAACCTCGCGAGAGGCTTTCGATTGCAGCCATTCATCTTACTATGGGGTTCCCAGTGGGGGCCCTTAAAAAAAATGAGGAACGTCACAATTTTTTAAAATTTCCGTTCAAAATATATAGATTTTGAATAAGGTAGAATGCATATATAGAGTTTATGGTGAGTAATAGATCTAGAATATCAATCTTATTTGTTCGTAATTCGTTATACCATTTATATAGATCCCCATTAGCAAAGATGCATCATCATTGAAGATAAATCATGGTCAAGATTGTATTGTGGTATGGGAGTTGAGCAAAAGAGAAACCATTAGTAGATTGGGGAGTTGAGAATTTGATTGATTATTTAAATTAGATCTCCATTAGGGTAGTTTGTCATCGTAAGTGTCGTTTGTGATATTATTTATGATAATCTCAATTTATTATAAGAAAAAAGTAATTAAAAAGAGATTTTTTTGTCACCTTAATTGGTTTACATTGTTCCGTCTTTTAAAAAAAATTGAACTTTAAATGAGCCTAAAAATTAAGAAAATTAAGTTATCCAAAGTTTTAAAATCGAAAATATGTAAAAATGCGCATTATGACATCATTAAGGATAAAAGGTTGGGGTGCATTATTAAAATCAATTTGAGATCAATCTACAAGAAATAGGCATCGTGACTTGGTATTGAGCGACATAAATTAATTATAAAGCCTATCCACCTCAAGCCAAAATCATTAGAAAAGCAACAAGAGAATCAATGTTATGAGTAAACACAACCAAATCCAAACTATTAATCAATTTCTAAGGTAACTTAAAAACTTGTAGGAGCGTAAGTTCAACTTTCAGTTAGATATGGCCAAAATCAAGTCTTACCCAATTTATAGTTGGATCTTGCTTGAACAACTTACATGTTACATCCGATCTCAGAAACATGGTTCACACAACCAGAGACATCCTAATCCCATAAACAGCCAACCTAGATAAGCCAAGCTTGCAATCAAAGAATTCCAAGCAGACAACCATGGAAGTATAGGCTAAGAACCATCCAAGGACAAAACCAACCCAAAACATAATCATGCATGACCAAGATGTCTAGCTTCAAAAGGTGTCCCCACGTCAATATTCACAAAAGAAATGTGTATCCCACTCCGACTATCTCACACTGCAGTCTTAGCAGGATAGGCTTTAACCCCACCAATATATGTAGCCTCAATGGAGGCAAATGCTTCTGCCGTAAATTTCTCCCATGAGTTTGTGGATAATACAACGAAATCTGCCAGTTTGCCTGGAGATAATGACCCTATATCTTTGTCGAGAAAACATGCACGAGCAGCTGAAATCGTGTGCCTGCAAGCAGGTATGATGTTTAAGAACTAGGTCACCATATAAGTAATGCACAAGCACAAGTAGGAGTAAATTTCAGTTCCAGTGAATTTCTTGCCAATGCAAATTACTAAAGATCACAAGTCCGTAACATTACCATGTACTACATCTAAAAAAAACTCAGTCTATCCCTTTTTAATCTTACACGTGCACATGGCACCCAGCACGGTTATTAAGAAATCACGTGAACACATCATAAAAGTAGTGTCACCACGAGCAAAGTTTAGCAAAAAAAAAATGAGATGATTTTGAGGTGGAAAACAACGGAAAGTGTAATATAGGTTGTGTGTGCATATATATATATATATATATATATATATATATATATATATATATATATATATATATATATATATATATAGGGGCAAGATCACATAAGAGTGCTCCTTACATGAAAAATGAGAATGAATCTCAACCACACAATTGGATTAGAGTTACAACACTTGTTCATTAGAGTTATACTCCCGAAAAAACTTTGAGCCCAAAAAAAAAAATTTTTTTTTTTGAATTTTTTTTTCTAATAGTCTTTTTTTGGAGTTACATCACTTTTTCATTAGAATTACATCACTTGTTCATTAGAGTTATAGCGCGTGTAAAATCCATTCTCATTTTTCTCAAGTATGCATTCTCATATGAACTCACTTCTATATATAGGAAGTAAGGTATTGAGCATCCCTCTAGCAAGGGGTGGTAGATCTCTCACAGTGATTGGACGCTCAAGCCCACACACAGACTCACAATGGCATTTTAGAGTGATTTCCGGCATATCTAAGGGTTTTTAAAGTGATTTGACTCTTGAGACCACTCGTTGTGATGGGATAATCATTCTTTCAGTCCAGCTAGGCCTATCATCGGTTGTCCGGTAAGTGAAGGACCCCGCATATAATGAAGAAGAAGGATAATAAAGTGAGAGAAAACCTCATTATATAGTATATACCCTTGTTGGAGGATTGAAGGTGGCACCCGAAGTTACGAGAATGACAAGCCAAGCTAAGCTTGACATACTATATCCAACTACTGGAAATATGTCCTCAACAGAAGATAACCCTATGTATGACGTTTCACAAACAGACCTTCAAAATCGTTTTGGTATCAAGCTTTGTGGGATTTCAGAAATTGAACAAGGTAAGCTCACAAGAAACATCAAAGACAGACAAGATCTGAATAAATGTCAAGACAAACTGATGAGCCTTACGCATCAAGTGCATCATTGAGTGTGAGGCATTCAGATGGAATCCATGATGTTTCCCACGTTGGTGGAATCCTCTTCACCGCTGCCCTAATGGTGTTCAAGGGATCAATGTCTGCAACCTAAAACATCGCCAGAAAAACATAAAAGTCACCACTTAGAAAAGTAACAAAAATAAATAATACAGGTCAAGAAGTTTAGTTCTGACAGGCCAGTCAGAGCCGAAAGCTAGCAGTGAATGACTTGCTAGAAGTGACTGGAAGAGATAAGATCCACTTTCAGCTCGCTGCTTCCCCAATTTTCTTTCTGCAGAATTAGCATCGTCAAGAAGGTGCTCTGGCTGCCAAATTTTGCAAGGAATTATGTCAGGAACAATTCTCAGTAAATAATGTGATGGAAGAGAGACAGATATATCATGGACGGACAAAGTACTTTGTCTTTTATTTCCTCTCTTCAGATAGATGTAGAGATTAAAAAAAGAAAAAGATCATGCAAGAGGAAAGGTAATTACGTAAAATAGTATATGAGAGAAATTGCTAGGAAGTAGGAATGATTTCCAAGTATGAACTGAAACTAAAATTTAACCTGTACTGAAGCAACAACTCCTTGTTTACCAAATCGAGTAACATAACCAGGTACCAAATGCTGAGCATGCTCAATCTGAAATTATCAAGAACAGGAAATCATAAAGCTGATGTTTCAGTTGTGACATGCAACAATGCAAGTTAGTCAAATAATTTTTGCAGCCAGTTCACAGTTAGCAGTGAATAATATCTTACCCTAAATCTTCTGTCCCTTTCTCCATTTTTAGAAGAAACTAACTCATACATATCCAAGATTAAAGCATTCGCCTTATCGCCAATAGCATGAATGGCAACCTGATATAGTCATGAAAAGCACTTATAGTGTTATCAACCAAATATGTCAGCTTCTAAGAGTAAAAACAGATAACCACCTGCAGCCCAGACTCGTCACAAAGTGCAGTCATGTTGGTTAGATAGTCGAGTTCCATCAATTGAAGGCCAGAGCTCTCAGGATCGTCAGCATATGGCTGTAATGGGAAAGTCATCTGCTCAACATGGCATCTTTGAGATGAACAAAGAGCACAAGGCCATGAAAATACATTTTCAAGGATGTGTAAAAGTGCCTTAGCTCTAAAGACAGAAAGCTCAACCAACTAAACAAATAAAGGCGACTTCTATCTTATTCAAGAGTACCCAGCTCGTTTATCATATTCACAACTTTAATCCTGTGAATTTCTAGAATTGCTAAATTTGATGCCTAACTCCTAAGCACTCATGAAGACCAAAATGACCAATCTCAGTATATACATAGATATTAACTTCCTTTTGCATGCTAACCTCATAAAAGAGGGCACTGTTTGAGCCCAGTGATCCATCAAAGAAAGCCTTAACACCACCAAGGTAAATCCATTGGCTAACCATACGACCTGTCTTCTGCACAAGATCCTGATTGAGCAGTATATGTAAGACCTTCACAAGCTTAAATATATAGATAAACAGAATTTCTTCTAAACAAGATTTAGAACAAACAAATAAATAAAGACTTGTCAATAAGTACATACAGATAAACGTGACCAGGTTTCAAGGGGGAAAAATAGACAGACTCTGATGATCATATTTCCAGAGGTATTTGCCCAATCATAGACATCTGCAAACATTTATAGGAGAATAAAAAATTATTTGAAGATTGAGCAAGAGGAGAAAGTGAAAATTATTTTCTTGCTAATATACATGGTTAATTCAAGGAGTAAAACATCTATTTTTAAGAAAGAAATTCCAAGAGTTGTCATTTCGCTTGTACAAATTTCAATTAGTTACTTGACAGCTTGTTGCTGGACAACAAGTTCTTCCAAGAGGAAACATAATTTGTTTTAAGTGTTCACGGCTTCACGCTATCCTATAATGGTATTTCAAATAGTTTATGCTCATAAGAAATACTTCATATGGTATGTGTGAATAGCATGTAGACCGTGAAAACCACTCTAGAAAGATCATATACAAGATTACTAACTTCTAACGACTTTCTTAGAAATATAGTACAGGTATGCACAATTATTATACTTCAAAACCTGTAAAATCTTGCCATGATAGCTCTGTTGAAGAACCAGGAATATATCTTCCCATATCAACCACTGTTGTTACCCCTTTTGTCAACGAATAATTGCTGGCCCTTAATAATGCTTCCCTCCTTTCATGAAGGGTGGGTTCTGGGACACTGGGAAGAATTAGCTGCCTTGCAGCATCTATCAGCAAACCGGCAGGCTCTGAACGAAGAAAGCAACAAGGGAGTAAGTGCTCTCATCAAGCTTGAAGACAATGTCAGCACCCAGAGTTATATTGAGCAATTTATGATACCATAAAAAAAGACACCAAACACAGGGACCAAGTATCTCTTACAGAGTTACAGAGATGATAGCTTTCTTGCCTTGACAATGGAAAAACTCACAAAGTAATGTTGAACAACACATTATACCCTGAAAGATCACCAAAGCTAGGTAAATACTTCTTCAAAGACAATAGCTGTTTTTCCACCTTAAACCCTTTTTCTTCTTTCTTTGTTTCTTTTTTTGGATGGGGGTGGGGGGTGGAGATCATAACCCTGGAAAAAGAAATCAGAAGTCCACCTCCATCATCATCATCAGAAAAAAAAGGGTTGATAACAAGTTACTTTTGAAAGACGCCAGGGAAAGCCCCAACAGCGTGAGCCTAAAGAGAAGCTCATTACACAACCTGACCCTATTACGAAACCAGTGGAAACACCTAATCTCAAAATATATTATTATTCCTCTCCAGCCAAATAACCCAAAGTATATCCAAAAATGCAGCTTATCAGACGCTTTTCATACCCTTATGCCTAAGCTCGTATAACAGACCTGCAATCAAATGATCCACAGAGTAGAGCAGCCAACTAGTCCCAAAAACGACCACAAATTCTTTGTCATAAAATTGCCATCAACTGACAGTACAGAGAAAACGACACTTCACCACTAACAAAAAAACTATATACACGTCATACAGCCTTGTTGGGTCTGCAAACTGCAGATTGTCATACGGATCGAGTTTCCACACTCACAACTCACGCGCCTCTGCAAGATCATTAGGTAGTTGTTGATGCATACATATAATTTCCAAGTTGTCCAAGTAATTGTGCTAAAGTCATTCTTCAGGTAAAAGGTTCTCATGCTCAGATGTGCATCCATACAGGTACCCTCCCCCTTGTAATATACTCGGAAAAAATATGAATCAACATAAAACTGAAATGTACCTCCATCTGCCGTCCTGGTTAAAGTGCCACCAGGTGGATCTTTTGTTTCTCGAGTAATTCCAGCCTTCTGAAGTGCCAGTGAATTAGCCAAGCCCATATGACCATCCATTCTTGATAACCAAACCTGCAAGATAGAACAGCATAGTTATTTAAACGGCATTTAAAAAGAAAAACTGGAAAACCATGTCAAATTTGAAGGTTTGAAATTTACAGGATTTTGAGGACTTATATCATCAATCCAATTTGCCATTGGCAGTTCTCCTCCCCATAAATCATTGTTCCATCCACCACCGAAAATCCAAACACCTTCTTTCTTACCTGCAATGTTTTTTAGATAAGAAACGGAAATTTAATTGATTGGCAAGAAAGAGAATGACCACAGGACAAGGCATCTCATAAAAGAAACATATACTAGAAAAAACAAGGAATTCAAAATCAATTTAACGACCCTTGTCCAAACCACTACCGTCCTAATTCATTGTCAAATTTTCTAATACTCTAGTCCAGTTAGTTTCCCAATAATAAAGCTGCCACATAGGTTTTAAATTCTACTCAACAAATAGCTAAGTTTGGATCTATCTTATCAAGAAGATCCAGAGGTCTATCATCAGCCTCCTTACTGCAAGTGTTGCACCAACCTAAGACAAATAACTTTTCTCAACTTAAATGTTTACTTATGAAAAAGGGTGAACGCAAAAGATGTAATGAGATCTAACAACTCCATCCATCTTCAAACTAAATCTTACATAGAGTTAGCATTTCACAAAATGAAACACTGAAATAAATAACCTTTCATCGAATGGACAACCAGAAAATCTTGTAATGTGCCTGTTACAGACAAATTACGGCCTTGTTTGCAATCAATACGTCAATAGTTGACTGGTTCAATTAGCTTGTTGGCCAGCTGGCAGTATTGATTGTTTATAAGATTTTGTGGAATTAGCTGTTTATAAAGATTTTGCAGAAGCAACTGTTAGTATTCGCGGTGTATAAGATGTTTGCAGGATCGGCTGTTGGTTGCTAGCTAACTATGTGCAAATTAGACAACTTTTGAGCGAAAAAGCCAAACATCAATAATAAAAAGTTACTTAAAGCACCTTTTTCATTTAGGCTCAAAATCCAGCTTTTCACCTCAATGAAAATCGAAAAACCAGACAGTGTTTGGCTCTTAGACTACATGAAAAGGCAAGAAGCAGAAAAGTCAACCAAACAGCAAGCAAAAAATCATTTACCAAATAAGGCCTATGCTCAGAAAACTATTACCACATACATGCTTGTATATTTAAGAAAATTCAAATAGGGGTGCTCAAGCAGGAAAAGTGTAGGCACTTCTTGTAACAAGGACATTAATGTAATATGGGAGGGTTCAATGGTGAGAGCTTTTGCTTGTCCCAGCAGTTAAAATGTGGTTGACTTGCCACAAATCATGCTAAGTTAGTGAATGGTTTCTAACTTTCCATAAAAGTGTCATAACCTGTACTTCTCCCGTGTATAATCAAGCCAATCTTCTTGGTGTCATTTTGGAGCATCATTATTAGGCAATGCATAGAAGGAGACTAGTGGCAGCAGGTTGTAGATCTACAAAGATTGTTCTTATGCAGACTATTCTTGCCTGCATGTA